>VWZX01006243.1:1280-425369 GCA_013399015.1 Galbula dea
ATTTCCCTCAGACTACAGGATGCAGCTTCCTCTCCACCTGCCTGAAAGATCAGTAGTGGATAAAACTCTAATGACTGCACCATGTTGGGAAGTTCCCTAGTAATATCCCTAATTCGGGCTCCAGGAAGGCTGCAGACCTCCCTGTGATGAGGGTCAACCCTGCATATTGGACCCTCTGCTCCCTTTAGGAGCAAGTCTCCAACAACCACAACTCTTCTCTTCTTTGTGGAAGAGGTTGTAATATGTCCAGGAAGCTTAGGTGACTGTGGCAATACCTCTGATACAGGTTGCCTGTCATCAACGTTCCCATTAGACCAGCTGTTTTCCAGCAAGGCCTCATACCTATTTCTCAGAGGCACCTGGGAAGCTGAGGCAGGCAAGGAAGGCACCCTTCTATTGCAGCCATCAACTTTCCCTCCAGCCACCTGTTTCATTTAGGCCTCTATGTTCCACCTTTGTCCAGCCTTCTGATACAAGGGCCCCATTCCAATGGTGTAGGGGGGACTGAGAAGGCAGGGGAGGTAGGGAGGAGCCTCTCCCACTTCTCCGGGGAGGGACTTGCCTCCATTCCCCCCCTCACTTGGGTCATCCTTTTGCAGGCGGCAAGAGGGAGTGGGACACCCTACTTCTCATGCACCCCCCACCTGCTGCCCTTCTGTCAGGGATGGCAGCCTTGCTACTGTCTTTTTAATATTTACCTTAATTAAAGAATTTGATTTAGTAGAAACATTACAAGCTTGGTGCATCTTATGTGAAGAACAACAGTGTCGTTGGGCACACTCTCCTCTTTGTTCTAGTTAGTTCTATTAAGAGCTTTTAAGGAGTGGTTTAACAAGTATATTCTTGATTCTGCACTTTTAACTTGTCAACAAGCTCTGCTCCCTGTAGAAACAAACAATAAAAGACTAAATTGACATCTGTAACAAAGGCTCTGTCCTTCAAAGACATTGGGGTGAAGGAGCAATTTAATTAAGATAGGAAGAGAAACTGCCAATCAAATTTTTAAAAACCATTCATTAGATAGGTTAATAGATAAAAGAGTGCTACAATTTCGGGAATTCAATCTCACTGCTACAAGCAATACCTCACTGAACATGAATTGCTAAAAGGATTGACAACATATTTTGGGGGAGGGAAGGGTTAGAAATGTTCACATATTCCAGTGAATCACTCTGCCATAATGCTCGCAAAGTAACACTGGTGTGTTCCCCTTAGGCAAACACCTGTTTACGAATTGGGACATATCATTAAAAGTGACTTCACCTCCTTTTATGCTCCATGCCAAATTCAGCACAACTCAATTTGGGTTATGCCAGACCAGCATTCCATTCCCATGTTTCTGGACAATTAATTGCAACCCTTAGTTTAACTACTTATCTAAGGTGTTTAAAATAGTGCCTGAAAACAGGGAGAGAAGCAGTTTTCAGATTTTTCACTTAAGGAAATGGCACCTCTAACGTAGTTAACCCAAACACACCCTCAAAACCTATGAATAAATGAATAATTGAGTTAAATTATTAACTCAATGTGTACAGCACTTCTCATTTATTCACTGATGATGGCATACAAATGCATAGAGGAACTTTTTTTACCAAAGGATAAACGAACATGCCAGCACGCAGTGGAAAAAACATTCTACTTTGAAAATTACCCAAAGGACTGAAAAAAGTCTTTTGTCTTCAACAACATTTCTGCCAAATTCAGGTACACACATTTTTGTTAAAGATTTGCATTTTGTAAGCTTTCCTGTAAAGTAACCAGCTCTAAGAAATAATACTGCATTTTGTCGTTTTATTCTAGTGGTTAGGATTTGGTGTTCTCACCACCAGGACCTGGGTTCGGTTCCCAGTCAGGGAAGAATCCTGCTCTGGCAGGCGGGTTGGACTAGATGATCTTTCGAGGTCCCTTTCAACCCCTGACATTCTGTGATTCTGTGTGATTAGTCACCTACAGCATGGAAGAAAAAAAATATACCCAGGCACCAACACACAACACCCCATCATGAGGGCATACACAAGAACAGGATTAAGTTTCAAATAATTTTGAAAAATTGAAAACTTTAAAAGTTTGCTATGCAGCAGAAGGAAAGAAAATTAAGTATTGTGTTTAGGTAAAAAAACATGTATAAGATTGGGAGTACATCTAGGGTTATGTAGCAGGTCTGCAGAGAAGGATCTCAGCATTACAGCAAATTGAAATCTGAAGGCAATTCTATAAGTATACATAATTCAATATATATTCTGTTGTCACAAAGAAAAAGGCAGAACACATCTGCACTCTAGGTTAATGATTTAGGACAATATGGTTAAAACCATTACTTGTACAGCTTAACTGCTGAGTATTACAACAGCCAGAAGATATTTTGCTTTCTGTACCCAAGAATTATGCTAAATATTCCTGAAATAGGTCTTGCCAATGAAGTTTAAAACAAAACATTTTATTTTACTCTTTGCTAGTAACTAGCACAAAGACCTTAACCATTTTTTTCATGGGACATGGCAAATCAAAAAAGCTAACAATGTTTTTTGCCAAAAACAAATACTACTTCAAAAGTAATTTCACACATTGTCTATAAGCTTGAGTATGTGATTATACAAAATCTGTATATTTGAATACAAGAATTCTGTAAGTAAATTACTACTTTTATAGATTTGAAAGATGCCACTAACACCTTGGCATAAAGCAAAAGAAATAAGGGATCCTGCCCCAAAGGGGGTGAGCTTTGTGCAACTGGCACATCCCGCTGTCTTTCCGAAGTGAACTAAGCCGCTTATATGTACCTGACTGTAACCACATGAACCATTCAGCTAGTCTCAATGTGTCTAATCTCAGGGGTACTCAAGTATGACCCTATATAAGGAACTTGGGAATAATGGTATTTCTGTATTCTCCAAGAAGGATCTAAAGAGAACGAGTTTAAGAATGTAAGGACAGATGGCACAGGATTCGCTAGCCACAGGTCCATCAGGTGCCAAGTCAGCTTTAGCCCAGTAATTTTACTGAGGTGTTTTCATCACTGTGTTAACCCAGTAAGCTTGGGCACACTAATTCACATCACGACTTCGAAATTGCAGCATGGCCCAAATTAGCTCTTATCTGACTGTAAAATACATGCAGACATATGCTACCAAAATCAGAATTCTTGCAGGATCATTTCTGATACTTACACAGTATTGTTGCAGAGCCAAGGATTTTTCCCAATAGATGTAATGTTGAAATGCTAAATATATGTGATTGCGATCTTTATTTTAGCTCACATCTCATCTTTATTACTAGAAGAAGAAAGTGCCTCAGTGTTGAAAAACAAGTGCTCCAGCTCTGGGTTCAACTCTCTGCCATCAATTCCTCGTGTGCTAGATAACTACAAAATCTCACACCTCAGTCTCAAGCAACAAATCAAAATTACAATGTAAGTAACCCACAAAAGAACTCTTGTTTCACCATGTTTCTGCCAGTGTATATAAGGTATTAGGTCTAAATAAAAGAAAACATCCATCTTGGATGTTGTACAGCCATGTCTCCATCTGGCCACAGAGACATGGCAGTCCCACCTGTTTTATTATGGACATTTAATTCACAGGTAAAACATTTGAAACATTTGAGAATCAAACTGTATTCATGCTGCTAGAAATATTCTACAGTTATCCTTATAACTTGTGTTCATATATATGAACATGCATATTTACACACACTACATAACATGCTACACACTATACAAATATACATTCACATATCAGCTATATAAAACAAGCATGATGTATCTATGCACTGCCACAAAGTGGTCATGAAATTAAGTTAAAAATAAATACACTTTTCCTGATATTTTTCTTTCTACTTTTCCTATTGAGCAGGGCATACTGCCTACACTAAACAAAATTAGCCCTTTTCAACAAGGACTAAAGCAGTGTTATACAGATTTTTCAGCCTAATGCAACTAATAGGCATTCAGCACACTCAAGACTACTATTCTGCTGCCAGAACAAGGGAGGCCCACTTATTCGGCTGACCTCCCATCCTGAGAAGTATTAGGACTCCTCCTCAAACTACTGAGTCTCAGTCCTGGCATAACTCCAGCACTGCACTAGTTTCATAAATGTGCTTTCAGAGCCAAGACATCTGCGTACTTCAGTGACATGCAAGTTATAAAAGGAGTGTTTATATCAAGCTTCAGTATAACGTGAAAGTTTAGCAGCCACAAGACAGTTTTATACAGTGACTGGATGTTATTTAAAGGCTTCATTGTACTTCCAATGACAGTAGTCTGCAAAATAACCAGAACCTCATAAATTAATTACACTTTCTTCTAATAATTACTAAACTCTCCTGGGTTTATAAATAAGATGGCCCAGGTATCAGAAAACATGGCAGGCAGCCAAAAGATCAATTTAATATTTATCCCTAGTGACCAGTACTTCCCATTATCATTGTTGAATGCAGGAAGGTAAGCAAGCTTCAAATTATACAAAACACAGCACTGCAGCTGCTGAACCACACAGCCTTCCAGGCGTGCTTTGTCCCAGAGGCCCACTCTCTGATGGGGTAACCTGACAAGACCAAACTTCTTTCATGCCCATGAATCCTATTCCTGACATGGTGCTTCAGTCCTTCATTTCTGTTCCCTCACAGTTCAGTCTTCCTACATATATCATTCACTCCAGTAAACTTAGACTAGCAAACACCATGTACATTCAAATATTTTCCTAGTTGTTTGGAAAGAATAAAATAAAGTATTTTTAAGCATCTGTCAAACTTTTTTCAGACAATAATAGTACTTAGCTTGCCTACAAGAATTGTCTTCCAAATAAAGCTGGATGCACAGAAAGCCACTTATAAAACGCATTATAGTATTTTTAAGAAGCTACTGCTGTGAGCTGAGAGTGAAAATGTTTTGTCATTCATCATCTGAATCTCAGTGGAAACATCACAAATGCTAAGAGAGACACAAACACCATATTGAAAAAGGAATGCATGAAAGGATGGAAAGGACAGCTGAAAAAAAGCACCATTTGCACCTAATCTTCCGTGGGAGATGTTCCAATGTTCCCATAGGAACTATGCCCACTCTGCTTGTTACTATTACCTAATGCTCTTCTCTTGTTTTCTAAAAACTCCCATTTTAGGTTCTTAAATACATAATTTATTAAAATCTATAGTAAAATATATAGAAGCACACCTTTAAATAAGAATAGAGTGGTGTCAGGACCTTAGTAATTTGACAGAATAATCTATGCAATCTTTGCTGACTAAGTTATTTTATAATTTAGGAGCATCAATCATACCTCCCTACTTTACTTTTCCTTTAAAGCTTTTAAGGCTGGATTATCTGGGACTTTGATTTTTCAGTAATAAGAAGAAAAGCAGAACCATGCAGTATCAGTTTGGAAAGGTTTACTGATGCTTTATTTCCTCAGGATAGCTGGAAAACACATTCCTCTTCTCCGTTTCACCTTATGGATTCCCACTGCTGCTTGCATCTTCCCATGACTTTATACACATACTCTAAATTCTCTGCCTGGTGGCTTTCACGCCCCCCTGGATAAATATCCTTTCACTACACACATTCGCTTGTACTCCAGAATTAATATACATCCAATACACCACTTTATCTCCCTTAAGTGTTCACACTCTCATGGAGAAATATCTGAAGGGACATTTTACACAGCTATTTCATCACTTCCATCACATAAAATAAATTTAAAATTTAAGGTTCTGATCATGATTCTTAAAAGAGTTTGTCAGCAGATGATGTCAAATAAATACTTTTTCAGATGATTCACAAATTAATAAAGATTTGGCAGGTCTCAATTGTTTTTTCCTCATTTCACTTATTTATTGTCAAAGCAAGATGGTATACTATCATTTCCACAAACAGTAATATAAAAATGCCGATTTTAAATGTGTTAAGTGAGCTCAACCTTAATTACAAAGCTGCAACTGGCTCCTTGAAATGTTTTATGCCCTTTCTAGACATGCCCAGTGCTAAGACAAGCACAAATAAATCCAGAATTCTTCACAAATACAATATTTAAATAGAGTACATAAAGCTTCTTCTGTGGAGCTGGGGTCAATACTCAATACATTACATTTTCTGAGACAGCTCTACTACCTCCTTTCCATAAAGCCTTACTTGTAGAGGAGGGAGGAAAAAAAAAAGAGGCACTTTCCTGTCAAAGAACTCATCTGCTAGCACTGCAATGAATACGACATTTTTAGCTACAAGATGAATGTAGTGTGAAATGAACACAGGTATCTACGATCCTCCCAGCTCTAACTGCAGTTGTGTTATGAATATTTAAACAAACATCTGTATTCCCTTTAGAATTTTGCTGGGAAGCGAATGCTATATTGAGAATAGTGGATTGGGAACAAGAATTCAGACTTCTTTCTGATGCAAGAAATTACTTGTTAAATAAATAGTTTCTGTCTCTCTAACGAACATAAAGACAAACCCACACAACAGCTTGAAAAACAAAAATTAATGGAGAAGCACAGATTTTAATGTTTCCATTTTGCAAAATATTCAGCAGTTTAATACCTCAAGGACATAGTATTAAAACTTTCCAGTAGAATTTTTGAAACTATTCTATTTTCAACGGGGTTTTAGTTTTGTGGAGTTTGAGTTTCAAAATGGTCATGCTTTCAATATGGACAATACAAAATCATTTAAAGATTATACAAAGAGTAGAAAATAATTCAAGTGAAACATTCCCTTAGCTTAATACGAAAGTGTTACCTTTCCAATTTTCTCCTTTAGCCTCAAGAAATACAAATCAATTTAAATTTCAACATGGATAAGAAATATTTACATATGCTCCATACAGAATGTTTGGATAGAACATTCTGGCAACTACAAATTTTTCTGAAAATCTGGAAGCTTCCTAACACTAGTTAAATGGCTACTTTTAGTGACTCAGTGTTTTCCAGTGAAAAAATACTTCATCAAAAAAAGCTAAATAGCTCAAGAGAAGAGACATAATTGTCACCTTAACAGGTGAGACCCCAGCCTGGCTTTGGGTGTAAGGAAAACAAAACATGCAAAAGACAAGTGAAATGTGACAGTAGAAAAGTAAGTAGAAAAAGCAAGAAGGAAGGAGACATAACTGCAGCACATATTCAGGATGCCAGACAAAAGTGGCTTCTGGACATCTAGATTTGTAGGTGTTAAGACATCGAATTAAAATGAAATTACAGAAGAAAATACAATTAAAAGTAGCACAGTTACTTCCAATTCAGGCTCAAATATTGTAAAGACTATGCAGATGACAACCTATGCTATGAAACCACTGGAAAGTATTCTTAAGTATGCTTTCACTATAACAATACTCTCGGACCTGGAACAAAACATTTCGTACAATAGCTTTAAAAACAGTGACTGTGGAATAAAGCTTCTCCTTCCACTCCACTCATAGGGCTCTACAGTATAGTCTCAGTATACTTGCCTTTTGTTTCAAGAAAAACAACTCAGACAAACCAACTATAACAAGCACTCAGCAAAGGTCAGTATCACCAAATGTCTTCATGGGCCACTTTAGTTCAATTCTTCTAGTAGGGCTCTACTGTTTCCTCATAACACATTAACAATCCCCACAAAGATTTTTTGCACCTGAGGGGAACATGATGGCTAATCGAACATCTTGATTGAACATCACTCGTTAACTGAACACCTTTGTTCATCAATCTTCCTCTCACTACTTAAACAACCCACAAGCTTGCAATGTGAAATTTGTGAAGATACAGAAAATTCTTCTGTCTTATGGTTACGGGTTTATGACTTCACTAAAATCAGCCAGTGCTTTAAATGGATGACAAAACACCAGTCACGCACGGACCTTAAGCTACTTTTGAAGGAATACTCAACACTGCTGGAAAGGAGTATCCGTGAGCAAAACTATGTAACACTGTCAACCAAGTTTTAAGGTTTAGAGGATGAATAATCTGCTAATCTGTTATTTTTTTCCTGAAGTTATACACAGCTGTAAGCCTCCAACTAATACCTCTAATCTGAAACATCTAAGGATCAAAACTTAGCAATCAGTTTGTGTTATACTAAAGTTTTTATCTTCCTGGAGCTGGGAATAATGTTTTATCACTTGCCACATTTTTAAGTAATTTAGATATAGTTGTAATGTATATACAAATTTTTATACCACTTTTAATTTTCATTCAGTTGAGTAATACCTAAAACCACGCAATTTACTGTACATCAGCTCTCTGGCCTTGCCTTTACCTGAAGGTGCAGCAAGGTCTTCTGAGAACTTTGTTGCTTTTTGACTGCAGAAATGTTAAGTAGTTGTTTCCTTGCTTTCCTAGGAAATCCTCTGAGTGACCAAAAAGGAAAAATCTCTTCTACAGATGGTGTCTGCCCAGCACACTGCATGTGGGTTGAAGTGCATTTGATGTTACACAGCCTGGGGTTCCTAGCATCTAAAGGGACATAAGATCATCCTACACTGTTTTAATTAGGATTTTGATTTTTTATAAATTAAAATCTTTATAAATAAATATAACTTCATGAAGTTATAATTAGCTGCCATTATATATGGACAAAGAAGACTAAATATTTTAAGCACTGTCTATTCAAACATGTTTCTGAAACACTGACATAAGCACAAAGAAAAAAAATCAAAAGTCTATTCTGTAATAGCTACTGTAAAATCTAAAAAAGCCTTAATATATAAGGTGTCACTTAAAATAGTAAGTCAGACATTTTCTATACTTAAATCTACTTACCACCTCACAGATAAAATTTTATGACAAAGACGACATAACACAGCTATAAACAATGGAGTTTTCTCTAGCTCATTTTCATTTAAGCTCTGAGAGGTAAATATTTCATTGCCAGAAGATCCAGCATGCACACTTCCTTTTCAGATAAACAGAAAAACCCTACATACATACACACACACAAGTACCTTTTGGAACATCCAGAGCATGTTAAAGAATGCTAGCCTACATATTCTCCTAAAGGTTCAGCAAATCTTTTCCCCAATGTCAATGAAGACCAAAATGCGGCCAAATCTCTTGGAATAAGTGCACCCTTTAACCCAAAAATACTCACCCTCCCTCAACATCATTGGGTTTTCTTATATTTTTGGTTTCTGTTCCTTTGGTATACTCTTCCTTGGTTACTGAATCTATTCCTTTTGTCCCTAAAGCTGTCTCCCTCATTCCATCGTATTTATACCTTAAAATCTTGAGACTCTTTGCCACCTCCTACCTTTTTTTCCAGAACCATGCAAGTCTGGTTGATCTGTGAGCTTCCCATTCCTCAGATATCCCTCCCAACTTTGGCTCATGCTCTCCCTGCCTCCAAAGACAAAAACCCAAAGAAACATGAACACACAGATCCCAACCATTTCTTCTTCATGACATATCCACCTTAGAGCACAGGGGTTTTTTTAAGTATTCATACCACAAAGATTATTTCATTGCTTACACAGCTGTTTTAAAGAATGAAAACATTAGAAGAAATTCTTCAAACTTTTAATTTTATTTCCTTGTAATTCCACATCCAAATTATTTGTGAACACTTTTTAAAAATTAAACTTCATTCATCTGTCTAGACACTTCAATTTTTTATGGCCTAGATACTCAAAAAACAGTGAATGAAGAAGTCCATTTTTCAGATAAAAAGAAACCTATTCATCTAACCAGACCAGGCCTAAATCAGTCAATGAACAGATTATCATTGAATTAGATAGACATTGGGCTGGGCCTATTGCACATGAAAAAGTTGCATGAATAAAGATTCAAATAAAGTTGTGGGGTTCTTTTTTCCTAGCATTAGGCAGACCTCCAGTAATCTTAACCATGCTGAGTAGTTGGCTTTAGAACATATTTAAATCAGACCTCCACACAACAATTTCAATGATCAAAATTACACCCACAGGATCATACATGTGGACCAAACTGCCAGACTATTTTATCTGAGGGCTGTTTTTAATTCTGTTCTTGTTATTTTTGTAATGTGATGGGTTTAGTTATTTGGCTCTTCTAAAACATTAGCTAGAAAGAAAACAAAAAAAATATAATACAGAACTAAAAATAAACTAGTTCTGATACAGATTCTGCCTTTCACAAATTTGTTTATAGGTCTACAGTACATTTATAATTCTCACTGCACTGGGGGGAGGCGGGGGAACAAAGTCTGAGTAGTATCAATAAGGTGCTGTTGTTCGCTCTGTCTTGTCACTAAATGTGAAACAGGATCTGAACCACAGCACAAGTCACTGTACAAAGACTCTCACACAAGATTACCACTGCAGAATTCAGCATAATGTTAGCATTGCTAATGGGATGAAACTAGAACAGTATGAATAATACATTACATGCACCAATCAATGTTACACTGTAATGGACTGATGGAAAATAAATACTCTTCAATGAAAGCCAAGGAAGAATTTTCAAACACAAATATTTTATGATTATTCATTTATTATCTTTACTAGATGAAGAGTATCAGCTGCAACAAAAGTGTAAAAGGAGCATAAATGTTGCTTTATCTGTACCAAATATTTATTATTGCTTTGAAGCATGACTAACTTCTGTACTTTCTGAGGTTTTTTTCCCCCCCCTCCACCCTTCTTTTACCTCCCAATCAGGACACAAAATCTAAACACCCACTCCTGTTTTAAATAGTTTCTAGGCCTCTATAAATTGATTATTTACATTTTAAAACTGAGACGAAATAATGTGTAAAAATGTCTCATTTTGTCTGAAAGTTCCAGACTCAATTCCTCAGTGTGTCATCTCACCCATCTTTTCTTCCAAGTATAACCTTTACTAGATTCCTCCATGCCACAGCCTCCCGAAACTCTTATTTTCTTACCCAATAGCAACAGCCATTCACACATATATACCTCCCTTGAGCTAAGACTGATCTACTAGTCTTACTAGCACTGACAGCTATGTGGAGAGTGCTTTCCTACACAGTACCTTACTTCCAAAATAGCCTGCACCCACCTCTCTTCTAGGCATCACAAATCTGCCCAGTATTCAGATCTCTTTCCCTGTTGTCCCACAACCTCCACTAACAGTCAGACTCTGTACAGACCACAAATACTCCGTACTAGTTGTAGTGTCTGGAAAGTAAAAGTGAAGGCTGCAAAGGGCCTGCTATTACGATAAAAGATTCCTCTGTATTCCAGAGCCCTGAAGCTCTCTTCTTTCTTTGCACACATATAGTTCATATGCTATAGTCAGTCTATACCCAGTGGCATGTAGTTTGTACCATCACTGAATAAAAAGGAAAAAAAATATGCACATCAAATTCTCAAGTTATCACTCCCCCTTCTCTCTTCCTCATCACAAAAAGCCCCAACAGTGAGCATGCTTTTTGTCATCACTATCTGAACATTCTACCCACTAGCTGAGTTTTTAAAACCTTCATTCTACTACTTACACTGGCTCTCATAGACTAATGACTTCATAGATTCATTTCAGAAACAAGTTACTGACACCCATCATGTTAATTATCAAGGTGTAATTATCATCCTAAAGTCTTCTCAATCCAAAGGGCTTTTATGACTATCTGCAAGGTCATTTATTGTTATTATAATTAAATCTTTGCAATAACACTTCTATCTCAGCAATCTTTAAACTCTGCAACTTTTTCAAATGGAGAACAGATCTACCAGTGGTCTTCCTAGTAGAATTCATGAAGCAGCAGGCAACTAAAAATACAAATTAAAGCTACCTATACAGAAATCCCACTCAGCTGGCAGGTATACAGCTGGGCCTGCCAGAAGGCAAAGTCACAGGCCAGCTCCTGACTGTTGTGAGTGCCAACTTAGAATATCCGGTTTTATAGCATTAAAGTAATGTTTCTGTAAAACAACTAGATTATATTTGGCTAAATTTTAAAGACTCTTTTCTGTCTTTCCTTGTTTCCAACTTTCAAACAGCAGGCAAAAAAAAAAAAATCAGTGTGAAGGTATCAATTATGTTAAAAAAGGGACAGAATTACTGTATGAGATTGTACAGTATTTGAGGCAATGATTAGTATTCTAAGTTTGGACTGCCTGAAGGAAAAGGTTCCAACTTCAGTGTGGCCACGATGTGCTACCACAAAAGAAACATTACAATAATGAATACTGTAGGGCAGCCCTAAAATTAGTCATTGCTATATATTCTACACTATTCAGAGAACATTATGGCCTGTATTTGCTGATGACTCAGTTTACGAAGACTGACAACCTCCTCAGCAAAATTAAGCATGGCTTTCATAATAACAACAACCATACCAATAGTCACATTTTCTCAGTAAGTGTTTCTTAAATGTATTCCCCTTTGTGTAAATAAAGTCTTTACAAAGCCAAGGCAAGAAAAATACTAGATGAGCTTCACACCATTCTTGCTCTGTTAAGATTTTCTGGTATGGGAAAGGTCAGTAACTAATTCCCTTCAGACTACAGATTAAGACAGATCCAAAAATTTAAACAAAAACAGTATTAGAAAAGCCAATAAATGATCCCAGGAATCTTCTTATTGTTTAACAGCTTTCCTAAATAACTCCTAAATTCCTAAATGTTTCCTAAATAACATTCTATCACTCTGACCTTCATCCTTAACCCAAGGATGTTACATTTGTTAAACTCAAAACTTGGTTGGGATCTGGTGTACTGAATTGCCAAGATCTTCAGAGAAAGATCAAACGAAAAAGTTTATTCTGTGTTTGCACAGCATCCACACTGGGTGCTTTGAGCCTAGCTATAGGAACTCCAGAAATTTAGAGTGACTTCACACAATTTAAGATCTTTAACAGAACTAAACCCCAGGCACTCCCAGTTTAAACAGAAACTTTCTTTTACTGCTGACAGATTCAATGTCACAGCAGGAAAAAAAAAAAAAGCTGTTCAGCATATTATCAGAGTTTGTTACCACCAGCATGCCAGAGAACATATGAAAATTGGGGAACTGCTGGCTGCAGCAGACTGAAACACTGGGATACACTCCTAAAAGGCTGCTCTGATTTATCTTCAGAGAAATATCCTTACCTACCCCTTCAACATAACAAAGTTAGCTTCTCCATAGGTTACTTCCGTCATTGTGCCTGGGGGAACTGTCCTCATCTGACCAGTGGGGAGAAGAAAGGGACTAGTGCAACACTCAATACCTCACACTTCTACTGGGCCAAGGTGCCATGGAAGGGCCACTCACAGCAAGAGAAAGGGAATCACTGAAGGAGGGAGGGCATGCTGTGGGGATGATGGCTCTCCAGTGGCAAGAACTGGATCGTGATCCCAGACTCGCTCTCATCTGACCTGTTCATGTTGATTAATAAGTTGAGAACAAACTCATCTGGGAACATTTCCCACTTAACTTTGGCAATGCAAGCCATTTTGAAACCCAGGATCAGGAGGACCAGAGGATCAGCCTGCAACACACAGTGAAAACATATGCCTGCTTAGGGATCTAAGTCCAGATTCTGACATGGGAACAAAACAAGAAACTATTAAATTTTAACAGATGGGTAAAGGAAAACTACAATCCATTGAGATTTCTTAAAAGTTTTACACATTTATTTTAATTTTCAATCTCTGAATATGCTTACATTCACTTTTTCTTAGCTCTTGCACTCATTAACATGTTTTAAGATTAAATTTCCTCTTTTCAGCTTCTGAAAACTACTACTGGCTTTAATGTTATAGAAAGCTATACTTCTAGGTGGTCTCTCCACTATTCTTTTATATTGCTAATATCCACCAAAGTTACACTTATACAACTAAAAAAAAAATAACAGTGAGTTTAGACATGCAGACACAAGGAACATGCAGGAAGACTTTTGCATGACTGGAAATTTTTCCTAAGATTAAACTAGAAGACTGACTCAAATTGTCTACAGTATTGCAATTGCACATTACACTTAGTTTTCAAGAATCAAGATAACTATATAATCTTTTCTTAATGGTGTCATTTAAAGTAAGGCTTAAAAATGTTCTTTACCATTATGGTGAAACAAAGGCAAAACAAATAGGGCTTGCTAACTTCCGAGCAATCAAGCAGGAGAAAACAAAACACGCAAACCATTAATAGATAAAATTATACAAGGCAGGGAAGTCTAATAGCTTAAGGATGGGGAAGAAGGGAAAAATCCTGAATTACAATCTCAACTCTTCCACCAGCTTGCAGTCCAGCCTTGAATAAATTACTAACCATTAACATTTAGCTATTTGCAATTCAAAGTTCTGCTTCTATTTACAAGGAATGCTTGAGAGATCTTTGACTACTTACTCACTAAATTCTAACACTTCTTTAATGATTATTTTCCTAGTAAATTCTACCAGCGTCTCCGAGTTGCAAAAGGAAAAACTTGCAGAAAGAACTAAACTGCAATCTTCTTATACAGTTCCTCCATAATTTAATTGGCATTTTATGAATTATGAGCTCCTTATCTAAGTTCTTCCCTTTTTACAATGTGCCAACTCTTGACAGGAAAGCTAAACATATTTACAATGTTTGTCTTTTGCTGCACTCTGCTGGAACAATCCATTTTTCAACTGAAAGCAACCCTGCTCAGCATGCACACAAAAGTTAACATAAGAGGGGCAAAAATCCAGGAGTTATTTCTTGTAAAAGTTCTCTTCTGAAACACATGTATTTTTCACATCAGAATTTAAACATTTAAATCCATATTAAGTTTAGGGGCCTGTTTTCAAAGACAGAGGATCTGAAACAGCCCTAGACAGAACAGGATTAAAGATGGTTCCTTACTGCTCGGAATCAAGCTACAACAAAAGTGTCTCAATAAGGCACTAAAAAGCCTCTTGAAACACAGACAGGAAGAGTCCAGACTTGCATGCAGCATTGTAGCTATCCTTCACCTGACAAACATGCTATTTTAAAAAAGCAACATATGCACAGAAACACAAACTCTTCCATTTGTTCCCCAATCAAATACTTAAGACAACAATAGATTATAACATTCACAGAAAGTGAGACAAGACTAATCTCTTCCAATGATTACTCTTCACTGGACATTTTAGGAAACCTTGAAATTCACAGTGACATTTGTTTCATTAAGAAAAAAAAATGAAGGAACTTACCTGGGAGAGAACAGACCTCAACTTGTATTAACAGTGAGAGCTAATAACACCCAAGAGAGTTCATCCTGGCTGAGGATCCGCTCCAGAATCACCTAAATATGCTACACAAATTAATATGAACTCCTACCGAAAAAATGCACCTCTGATGAAAACAAAGGGTTATTTTTTATTTTCCTATTCGACTCCCCCCACTCCCCAGAGAGTACACTCCTTTACAGTCACCATAAGCTTTCTAAAAAAATTTTGAAGGGGAAGTAAACAACAGATGCAACAAGAACAGAAATGTCACAGGCTTGTTCTAGCCGGCTTCCAGGGGCAATGAGGAAAAGCTTTCACTCCTAGACCTGTCTTGGGAGTTGCAAATACAGATGTTGGCACCAGTCCCAGAACACAAAGCATACTTCTCAGTTTTTACTAATACCTGCTAAAATTGTATCTTGGCATTTTTGCTCGGAAAGAAAATTATGGAATAACTCTTCTTAATGCTTTGTAATCCACATAAATCTCAAAAACTTCTCAGGGAAAGGTTTCCACATAACTTTGTTGCCACAATTTTTTTTTCCCAAAGAACAAGAGGGCCTCTTGGACAACTCATGGCCTTTACTACCTGATCTAAAGATGACCACACTCATTGAAAGGGGTTGGGGCTAGATGATCTTTAAATGTCCCTTCCAACCCAAATCATTCTATGATTCTATTCTAAGTTCACCTTCCTGAATTCAAACCCAAGAATTAATACAGACAATCAACAAATCACTCAAACTCACAGGAACAGTGAAGCAATCTTTGCAGACCTTACACACATAGAATGTGCAACCTGTGACAGAACAAAACACAAAGTTTACAGAGAAACTACCTACTTCAAAGATTAACATACTTAGGCTAGAATTGGACATGCTAACCAGTTTCTCTCTAAGTGCACTGCTGCTATTCCCATCACCACTACCTTTCAAAAAGTTAAATTTCAGAAATTAGAGCTGGTTTTCATAGGAACAAATTTATACACTAGAAGCCAAATGTTGCTCTGTTCCATAGATGGTTTTTCCAGAGGAAGAAACACAAACACAGACAAGATGAAGACTTCTTCCAACATGTTTTTCATATGTCTCTAATGACTTCGTTAAAAATAAAGGTCAGTAATAGCACAGTAATAAACATAAATGAAAAGTTATACTTCAAAGTAATTATATGTCTGTCTGCAATTCTTAACTCATAATGTAACAAAATGTATGGGAAGAATGGGTGAAAGAACTTTTTGGAAACAATGGGCTTCAGAAAAGCAAATAGATAGTGCAGGCAACATCTTAAAAAAATAGATAAGGAGAGTACTAACATTCCACAATTCTCTGATAGTAAAGTACTGAGTAGGAATCAAGATAGACAAATCTGTTGTAGACAAGCTTCCACTACTGTGGATCTCGGGGGAAAAAAAGTAAAAGAGGAAAGAAAATAGGATATCTTTATATACAACAGTGATTTTTACATTGTGGATTTTTAGCTAATTGCAATTTTAAACTATAATCTGTTCACATGCTCTTATACAAAGGGGGAAAATAGCAGAAGATAAAGCAAAATAAAATAGAAACAGACAATGAAGTATATGTGAATAAAATACTCAAGATTAAGTCAATCTGCAAGTCGTAACTTCTGCAGCCTGCAATTTCTGCATACAATTAAAACACAAAGAAACACAAGAAGTGATCTTAACATTTGTCAGGACAATTCAACAGATGTTTTAAAGAATTCTGTTCCTTATGATTCTGATCAAACAATACAGACTTCTTCCCAAAAACAGGTAAAAAAACCCCTAAAAGAAAGCTATTAGTAGCCAGCAAGTAATCCACTTCATTCGTTTCCAGAATAAAAAGAGAAAAGGAATTGAGTGTATCAGATGTTCATAAAGCTAAAATGAATCATGAATGTAGCCAAAAGACATAGAACATATTGAAACAGTCTCTCTGAAAATACTTATTTTGAGAGACTTTCAATTGCCTATTAGACTGTAACAAAGCTAACACATGATGAAACGCTCATTAACAAGAAACGAAAAAAATAAGGAAAATGAAAAAAGTTCACTTTTCCTCCAGCAAGTATGGAATTTTCTCAAAACCCTGAAACCCCATTCAAATTAAAACAGAGGCTACTGTTTTCTTTAACATGACAAATCTAATTAGCTAGCAAATATTTAACCAATAGCTAGAGGTTGCTTTTTAAGTACTAAATAATGAGATGTAATTAAGGTAGCAAAGGCAAAAAGGTTACTAATTTAGGGCATTTCTATGGTGTAGTGTTTAAATTACAGGTTTTATACAAAACACATAAGCCAATGCACAAGAAAAAAAATCCAATTTTAATGGAATGCAGAACAAATTAACATTTTAACATTATAATACTACTCAATTGTTTAATGGGATTTTGCTAAGTGTCACAGAACAGAAAATAAAAGTAACACTCCAAGGTATGCTTGTTAATCTCCTCAAGCTAAATATATTACGAGCCTACTGACAGCAGTAAATAGACACCATTGTAACATGAAAGACTCTGAATTCAAAGGCCTTTAATAGGTGTTGCTTTTCCTAAGTAGATCGGCCTTAAGTGCATAAACAATAAACAAGATAAAATTACGTTACCCATACTGAATACTTTCAGATTTCCTAAAGGGAAACTGAATGATTCCTTTAAAAATATAATTTAAAAAAGGTAATTCCTGTGATATTTAATGTCTTTCTCCACTTGTCCTTCCCATACTACAGGAATTTTGCCTGTAATTTAGAACCCACGCAATGTTTTCTACACTGACCAAAATGCTTTTAGGAAAAATAAGGATTAATGCTGTTATGGTCAAAACCTGATGCTCTCTCAACATTTCAGTGTCTTGGTTGTTCGTCCAAGAAGGGTCTCAAGCAAACAATTTTACGATGTCTAAATAATACCAAGTCTATATCCACAACAAGTTACCAATATTAAAACAAGAAATTGCCAGCCACAAAACTCTGCCAAAGAACAAGGCAAAAAGGAGCAGAACATTGTATTTAATAAAAATCCTAAAATAATCTCTGTAGTTCTGATACTCATCATTACAGTCTTCTTCCTTCCTGACTTGTGATCCCCTCAGTTCATTACACCAACTTTTCCTACATTAACCACCTTTTTCCTTTTCATACTGGTTTAAATTATCCACAACAGAATAATTAAAGGTTGCACTATGTAGAAATACCTACTGTGTGGACATTCATAGTTGCACACAACTGAAAATAAAATAGACCTGTTAAGATGCCAACTGGCAAGAAGAAATGGAGAAGAAAGTTCTTTTCCCTTTTGTTTTTGTCAATTTACAGATTTAACCAATAGTTTAGCTCCAACATAAGCTGTACCTCTTATTAAAAATATCTAAATTGGGATAATGATCACACAAGTTACATATTTCCTCAGAGGGGTAGTGGCTAGAGTAGCAGCTCTGAGCTGACTGCAAGGAACAAACACAAGGAAACAAATGTTTAATAAAGTGTCTATACTATTTCTGAATTATTTTTTTTCCCAGGAATCCACAGTCCATTACTATACTGCACTGGTAAGTAATACCAAGCAGAATCCTAACTCAGTTATCAGGAGTGTGCAATGAGTATGTAAGCGATATTAGATGTCCTGGACAGATGCAGACAGATGACCTAAGGTCTCTTCCCACCTCTGACATTAGTATATAGGGTAGACCAACAGTCTGTACATGTCACTTTGGGCCAACCATCGTGAGTGACTAAATTAAATGTCATACCTGTAAGAGAACCCAAGATAAACAGAACAGTGGTTTAGATGGTTATTCTCTAAATGTTAATGGAAAAAGTAGTTGTAGATGTAAAACTGGTTTAGATTAAGTTAGCAGACAACATAACTTCATGTTGCTTAGCTTACAGTAAAGACAACAGTATTGAAGTCCACTCTGATATTCAACCCACACCAAGATCCACAAGCATTAGATGAGTAAATTCAGTTAATTTGGCTCCTAAATATTTATTTCCCAGGTGGTTGGTTGTTTTGTTTGTTTGGGGGGAAGGTTGTTTGGCGGTTTAGGGGTTTTTGTGCAGTTTTTTCAATCCCTACAGAGAGCCTTCATATGTGGTCAGGGGAGCTCATGTTGAGCTGAACATACAAGATCTACCCCAACAAAGGAATACTAATTTTTCCCCTTCAAAAAGGCATTAACCAATGAAACAAATGTCACAAGTAGAACCAAAGAACACAATAAGCGACATAAATCACTTCCTGCCATTGCCTTTATACACCAGAGGGTAAAATCTGCCCACACCCCTGACAACATCTGAGGAATTCTGTGGGTGCAACAGCTCTGAAATGGGAACTGCACCCAGGGTGGAGTGGGGTGGGTGGAGGAATATAAAAAACACACCTCTGATCCTTCTGTGATTTGAAGGGAACAGTGGGTGTTCAAACCTAGCTATTCACAAGTTTGAGAGGAGTAATTCAGTAGACAGGGCTGTATGATTAGTACAGTGTAGCCAAAACCCTTTTTTTGCGGAAAATGAGATAGACCAGACCAAAATGCAGTACATCAGACCCCATTTGAGTTGCTTTGTGTTTTATCTATACACAAGATCATTTTACTTCCAACCACTTTCTCTTGTGATGGCTGTACTGTTTCCAGCTTTTACATGCACCTAACTGCCTCCACAAAATCACCTTACTGAAGGTACAAACCGTTTTAACTATCTGCCCCACAAACTGGTTGACACAAAGACTGTCCCATACTAGAGCAAGTAATTGCTACCACAGACCAAAATGAAGAAGAATTGTGCCGGCAATCATACTATATGCTTCCCAAGCACAGCTAACTACTTTCAGACTTTTTTTGGAATACATCTTCTAATAAAAAAGGGCTTTGATGACATTGTAAGTATTCCACTGTTAAAGCTAAATAAGTCTTAGGGAAACAGAAATATAACGCTATTTGAACACCAGTAAAATAGAGAATTTTAATTATAGGTGATAGCCAATAAGCTACTTATAGTGGCTATGAAAAAGTTACATTTAGCAGAAACAGCAATAAAACAAGAGAAGTTAAATATAACTCCTCCAAAGAACAGCATATTTATTTAAGCCAAAAAAAGCCAATTTATACTATGGGTGTAGTTCTCACTGACTTTATCTGGGGAAAATTACTATTACAGGAGCAGGCGTGATATATAGCCTTTGAGTCATGCATGATAAACCCTAATGGTTTTGCTTTGAGGTAGAAGTCCTTACTAATCAAGTAATGAATCATTCCCAAAATGCTGAGCTCCTGAGGCCATGTGTGTCAGAAGTGTGACTCTAGGGAGAATACTCAATCATTAATGATAGCTTTTGAGATTTTTATCAACAGATTAATAAGCAAGGAAAGGAGTTAAGGGGCTTGAACAAAGAGTTAATATATCTTTAATGACATTCCATGTGTTTTAGCAAATAGAACATAATGAGGTTTTTTTGCCATTGACCAAAACCACCAACGATCAAAGTGCTCCACACATCGCAAGTGTTAAAATAGTGCAAGGAACAGTACTTATTTTCTAATCTTTTGAAAGAATGTTTACTTTCAAAATTGTCATACCCATACTAATTTTGCATTACACCCATGTAGTACATTACAGATTAAAGAGCCTAGCTTTCTAAGCCAAGAAGAAGTAGGAGAGGTTTCTTTGGTATATTAGGTGTTGGATCTGTTGCTATCAACCATCACAAAGTAGATTGTGGTTCTTAAGATACACAAATCTAAACAGGCATTCAGGAACAATTCTGAAAGCTAAAATGAAGATATGATGAATTTGAATGTATACATATATATGCATGTGTAGATATACGCCAACATATCCTTTTGTGCTACTGCCTATAAATCACCTACACCTAAGGATGGCAGAGGCATGTGTCTTTGTGCTGAAATATCAAAGCGAAATTACACCATCTAACAGGCAAATTGACCAAGGGATTACTAACCTGGAGCATTTCCTGTTCCCTAATAACTGATACATATATATATAGTGAAGTCAGTTCAATTATCTAAGTCTGCAACCAAGTCCCAGAAATGAGAGACAAAAAAACCCAAAAACCAACAACCCACCAAATGGGAGGGTGTCACTTGCTAGCTGGGGGAATCTTATTCTGAGAGCAGAGAAAAAACAGGAGACAGAGGCAAAGACAAAAGATTGTGCGTCCTTTCAAAAGCTAGTCATAAGACAAATCTTGTGCTGAAAAAATGAGAATAACTGCAAACCTTCGAATTAGGGTGGCTCTGTTTTCCATACAGCTGTATTTTTCATTCTAACAAGTAAACGTACACTTAAAAATGCCTTCTCACAATTATAATTTACTCTAAGTGTCAAATACACATATGTTCAATAGTGAGAAAATTCAGTATCAGGAACTGGACAAAACTGGAAGTGTTTGTCACCTGTTTGAGTTAACTTGACTCTACGAAACCCTGAACAAGAAATACCAGATACAAGATTGAACCTTGAACACATGCCTACAGGCCAAAAGACAGAGCACCTGCAATTCTGCTTGCCACAGCAACCAACAGCATAGCAAAATGTTGGAATAGATCTGCTGGGAAGGGTACAGACAGCCACTGAATTATTCCACACCAGCTGAAGTACAGGAGCCACATAATTACATCAGTGCAGGGCTTATGAATAAGACGTCTTGACACAAGTCCAAAGCTTCCAGACAGCGTCACATCCACATCTAGCTGGTGTGCAACACAGGCAAAGCAGATGCATGACAATGTCCCCAAGCATAAAGGCACGTCCTTAAACACTAGGCCAGTCTTGCATTTCTTGGTGAACTTGAACCGTTCAACCTTATCTCAGATTAATCTTTTAAGTACTTAAAATTAGTTAAGTAGCTGTGTTGTAGAACTCAACCCAAACATTTCAAATTCATCCATCCTCCTCTTTTTCCCTAGAAAAATGCAACCACAGTGATCTTCTAAACATGATTACAGGGTTAAACACATCTTAAAACTGGACATAACTAGTATTGCTTAGATTCACTAGGATAAAATCTATGTGGGTTGAAATAAGAAATTGAACTATTTTTATGACATTTGTTAATTCCAGCTTGTACCTGGAAACCCATGTAAAGTATGTCAGGAGTCAATGCATGACAATTATAATCCCAGGGCGAGCATCTATAGCTACTGCAAAACTGATTTTTTTTTTTTTAATACAACAGAAAACACATCAGGAGATTAAAGACCATTAAATTACAGTTTCAAGCAATAACATGCCTCTAGTATGTGAGCATTAAAATGAGTACATGCTGTTTACAAGAGCTACCATAAAGTTTGCTGCAATCTCATTTCATATTTGAAGCTCTTTAGCTACAAAACATCTACGCAATCTCAACTACTCTTCAAATGCTTTTCAATTTACATGATTAAATTCCTTTCTTAGAACAAGAGCTAGCAGTATGTCCAATTTCACTAGTCCTTTTTTAAACCCGAGATCAAGAACTGAATAGGTATGCAAATAACCTCTATTGCAAATTGATTTTTCCATTCTTTTCATAGCACCTTCCTACAAATCAGTCCTAAATATCCAAAGAATAACATTTCCTTTTTCTAAGATACAAGGCTACTATGCATATAACACCTTTTCTTTTCCTTCCAAAATAGAACACCTGATGTCACTATTAGTTAACAGTTGCTAATACTCAAGTATTTATTTAGACCCAGAATATTACTTCAGAAAGACAAATTCTAGAAGAGATTAAACTGCTATAACACCAAAAGCAAGCTTTTCATCGTTGTGTACACTGATGCCTTACACATTTCTCTGTTGCTGCGAAGATGAAATATAAGGTAATGTATTGTAGCACTAAATACATTCTGCCTTACTAGCAATGTACACAGATTAACACAAATTTAGCTCATAAATAGAAATGGGGGGGAGGGGTTTTACCAGCAAACCAAATTCAGCTTGATTAATTTTCTCTGGTTTGGCACCTACAGGTTTGACACATTGTACATCTACTTACAGCTTCTATTTGAAGTTGAAATATGAAAATTAATACTTGCAATTTACTTCAAATCAGTTCAACAATTCATAACAATTTGCAGGTGGGCAAAGAAATGGTATAGAATAAGTATCACACCCAGCCAATGAAACTACACAAGTGAAAGAAGGCTGTTCACATAAAGGTGTAACTGTTCTGATGCAAGGAAAGAACAGAAGCAGTAAGAGGCACCTTTATATCACAGTGGATTTGGAGAGATTATACCATTATAGCTTCAGTTTTCAAGAAATCCTATGCTATAATAGTTATTCCTATTAAGAATGCAACTTGGAGCCCAAGCCCTGGAGAGTCTGGCTTAAAAAGAATAATAAAAATCACATAGTCAAACTAACTGGAAATTCCTTCCTGTTCTAGATGAAAAGGTTTGGAATACACTGCAAAACCAGAACAAATATTTCCCTTCTGCCTGCAAAAGCCAATGTAAAAAGTAACAAAACTTTTCTTTGTACATAACAATTACTTAGCTGAAAACTGAGGGGATTAAACTGCAAACATTTTTCTTATTATAAAAATATTTAACATAAAGGAGGAAATGAGATTCTCAGACAATGGTAACAGAATAAAAACTGATTTTCTACAGAAAATTTTATTTTGGGATTTATCATAACTATTTTATTACAAAACCCCCTAAAACCTCTACATTACTTATTCAGACTTCAGTCCAAACAGCACTGAAGCAAACAAGAGTAATTCCACTATGGAAAGGGTATGGATCATTACTATCTATTGAATAAATCCTACTTAAGGAAGACCCCTAAATACAATCATGGTGCTCAAAACGTAACATTCCAAAAGGAAAAAACAGACACAGTCTGTTTGAATAAGTCTTCTGAAGAGCAGTAGTCACAGGAACACAATCATATTCATTCCAATGTCAAAAAGGCTACAAGCTTAAAACAACTTTTGGAGTGAGACTTTATACTGTTCATATTTATCCAGCTTCATTATTCCTTTACCAAAACCACATGTATCATATTTTAAATTCTTCAACCATTTGCATTAGATATACTTATTCAAATAAAGACAGAAGATGATACTGAATTAAACAAGGTCCTTTTAAAATCTTTTTTAATATAGAATATGCTTCATCAAGCAATTTCACCTTACCCACACAGCAAAGAGACAATATTAAATTCCACCACAGCTCTCACTTTCAAAACAACATGTGCAGCAGTGGGGTCCCTGTAGTAATTACTATTTTGCCACACATTCATTTGTGCTAACAATAACATTTCTTTGTTGCAAAGTGAGTCATAGGAACAAAAGCAAACTATCAAGGAAATCTATCTATGAAGAGAAATATGAGCTTGCCTGAAAAAGTTTGGAGAAATGTAGAGAAATGTAAGCATTTGTTCTCTGGAAAGAAGTTCTCATTCTCCTTTTGACTACTAATTCTAATTAAAAAAAGAAAAAAATCTTACAACAGTAATTGTGAAGAAAAGCACCCATCTAATTTTAGTTTCAAGGACTCAAGTAAGTACCATGCATCTATTTCAGCTACCTGCTTTTTGACATTCTTGGAGCTCATCTAGTAATTTAACTGCATAAGAAAAACGTCGAGCACACCCCAGTTGATTTTAAGTTTAAAAGCAACAGTTCTACACAGCAAAAGCAGGCACAGGGGACACACTTTTATATATCTTTAAGGGCTTAGTCATGCAATTTATTAGGTTAAAGAATAAACCAAAAGAATCAACAATATCTAGTATTTCTTAAATAACCAAAAAGCCCCGTTTCAAATCTAAACTATCTCAGTTAACTCATTCACAATAAGACTAAAATAAAGGTAAATCTGACTCATGCATAGTTACACATGGAAAGGCAGTTTTCTCCAAGTTAGAGAAATGTTTTCTTACAGCAAACAATACGGAAAAAGTTTTCCATAACTTTTTTGTATTTTAATTGTTGTGCTATACAACAGTACATAAGTCTTTTTCCAGCAAGGAATCTAATTATGACTCAGCTTCTCTAATGAGACATGTTAGAAAATAAAATCAGGTCCTCCAACCAAAAAGGATGAAGTGCATAAAATAACTTCCTAGCAAAGGGGACACATAATGAAAAAAGGGTTCTTCGAGTTATTCTCTAAAGCAATGCAGGCTTAAGGCAGGACAAGGAAAGAAAATTATTTTATTCCTTGTGTACTTCCAAGTATGGGGATGGCTTAAAAATGATTTATTTTTTTTTTAAACACTGTTCTTCTACAGCTATCACATTCTGAAATGATTAGAACATAAAATCCCCATAAGGAAGAACGTGGTCAGCATCAGAAAATTTTGTTGTGAACGTTACACCAGCCAAACCATTCCTTCAGTTTACAGTGTACCATAAAATATTTACACAAGCTATGAACTATAAAACATTTTCACATGAACTATATAATATTTACACTATCAACATCAGTTAGGAAAGAATGATGTGCTGTCAAGCTGGTGTGACCCAGGAGTAAAGATTTCGTGGTCGCAGATTAAATCAAACTGTTGCAAGTCAACCGGAAAGTAACAGGGAATATTAGGTTAAACAAATTACTGCTTCCTGGTCTCTTGGATGGTAAACGTAACCAGGAAAGCATAGCTTATATGCTTTAAGCTAAGTTTTACCAACAACATAAAGAAAGGTTAGGCTCATAATCAAACTATACTGACCTCTCTGAAAGTTCCTTCTAACAAGGTGTCCAGATGTTGAAGAGGAGCAGGAGTTTTGTCTTTGAAACGTGTCAGCAATCGCCGCTCAATAGCTCGAAACTGTACAGCCCTTTCCGATAACAGCTCCCGAAATTTTTCAGCATTCAAACGTAGCTGCGATTTAAGGGTTTTCAAGAATTCAGGTTAAGGGTCATACACATCATGTATGCACATTCCAAATGAAATGTGAGAATGGTAGTAAAATTTTGGGAAACTATTTTTCAAATCTGATAATGTCATCTATGCCAGTTTCATATTCTACACTACCTATGAAGCTTATTAACATTTTCAGTAATTATCATTTGCCACTGAAATAAAAGCTAATTGTCAACAGCCACAGTAGTCTGAAAATGCATATATATCTCATCAAGAAGCCTAATAACAAGAGTTAAATCTCCCCACCTGGATCTCAAGGCTTCTTGGTTTGGTGTGCTATGACACATATGCAGAGCGTATTGAAGTTGATATTCGTTGTAAGAGAAAGTAAACGGTTATACCCTTAAGCATGAATAGAAGTACTAAATTCTGCACTGTTCCAATGACTGTCTTTTTCTGAAGTCAAATCCTTTTTCCTTTTATATATACTGATGAGCTACAGCAACAAAACTTTCTAGAAGACTTCACAAAAATTTGAACAAAAAAATGCCCAGATACTAAGAATTCTTTTTATGTTTAATCATATTACCATTTTCCAGAACATGCCTCTAACAAAAATTATTAAAGGTGAGTCTTTCAAAAAGCTGGGACTCTTCTGCACAGCTGATATGCTGCAGCTAGCAGAACTTACTAGAAGAAATATGATGACAGCTTTCAGAGTGCAAGCATAATGACATTCATTAAAAACAAGTAAATGTACCTTTCTGTCAGTATATGATTATGAAGGACAGTTCAGGGAAGCTAAGAGAAAGAAACACTATGCAATTGTAAGAAGAAAACCAGGACATCTCAGGTACTAGTCTCCCAAGCTTGCCAAAAATGAGTGCGTTGAAACCAACAAAGATATGAGCATTAGGATCCCCCTTGACAGATAATTTGAGTTTTTAGACTAGATAATTACTGTAAAATTTCAAGAAATTCAGAATAGTCAGCTGCAACATAATTAGATCTGAAATTAGCATTTGAGTAATCACACCTATATTTCAACCTTCAGTGTATTTAAGCATGTGATACAATCTAATGAAATCTATGTTTAAGGTATTTCTACAATACTAGTCACTTCAATTCAAACTTTTCGAATTTCAAATTAGTTGAATGATGAACAAATTACTTGTGAGCTTGAGATAGAGACTTATATCCACCAGGCCAGGTCCTTAAAAATCCCAGAGAATTCTAACTACAGCTTCCATCTTTGTGTGGTGATGCCTCTCCATCTCATCACAGAAAATTTGGCAGCACGGAAGAACATCCGATAGCATTTTTTACTCTTACATGCATAGGCTGCTGCTTTTGCCCATTAGGCAATCTTTATATAAATTTTCAAATAGCTATTTTTCTCTTTTTTTTTTTTTACTAGAAAGGTGGAGGGGAAGGAGTGATCAAACAGGAAAAAGGAATTAGGTTTATTTTTTATTCAGCCTAGTAAGCTTTCTTGAGCCTCTAATGCTAACTCTACAAGGGCAGATGTTTTTTTAAATGTGAAAGGACTTTTTAATAGAATTACTGGGATGATTCACAAAAACACATACACAATCAAAAAACCCAACCACCATACAACTCATGGCTTTATTATTACAGAAGAGTAAAAGAGCCTAAAGTAAAGACAGATTTTAGAGAAACAATTTTCCAATTAACATGACTAGTGAATGAAGAACTCATGGCTTCTGCACAAGCAGCAAGCAGAAGGGCAAATACTAATACCAGAATTTGTATTATCTGTAGTGTGCACACTAGCTACTTGCACCCTGCTAATCACAAGAGCTGTTTCAGAGGCAAGGCACACTTCACTTGTTAAAAAAAAAAATGACATTTTTTCCCAGCAGTATTTTAGATACAGCTATTTTCTGAAAGCCAAACACATATGATAGCTATAGTTGTAAGCCAATTAACCATAGTGCTAAGATACATTTTTTTTAAAGGAGCAAAACATTAACAATTCACATATTAAGTAACATACCTCAAAATGTCGATCAATTAGCTCAAAATATTCTTGCAAGGGAATCGAACCAGAAAAGGTACATGCAAAATCTTTGCAGTTTTGCTTCTTGAAATGTTCTTCAAGTCGAAGCGTGAGCTCTTTTGTTATCAGCCAAAGGTCTTCTAACTGATCACTCTGTATCCTATATCGTTCTTTGAAAATGAGAAGGAATAAGACTAAAACACATGTTTAAGCCCCATGCATTCACTATGCAGCAGTTTAGATAACATGCAAGTATAACTTGCTAACTGTATCCAAAGTCTATGAGATTTTCCTAAGAGATACTGTTTCACTAGTATTAAAGAAATACTTGTTTTGTTGATGTTACTCCTAAATACTGTCTTTTATCCTAACTCTAACAGGCAATTTTGTAGCATAAAATTAAAGTATTTATTGCTCCAGGTCTACTTACTCCAGAATATGGGCCTGCTCATAAAGAACAAAAATCTGTGAAGAACTACCATAATAAGGAAACAAGAGAACTACTGGATTATATTAAATCAAAACAACAGTCTGTCTGCTATTCTCTGTCATAACACAGCCTTAGGGAGCCCTTCTGGGGACTGGAAGCAGAATATGGCTCAGTTCCCTTTGGACCATGTCAGAAGCACAGCATTCTAAGCATCTGATAACAGAGGTAATAAACCAGTTCCAAACCATCTAAAATCTTGAATGTCTTTTGGAAACAGTTATTGAGATCTTTGATAATACTCTCAATATAATTTTTATTACTTCTCCACTTCCTGGGCTACCTTCTAGGAGGAAAAGTATTATTATAATTAGTCATAGACAACATTCAGTTTTAGTAGTGCTAAGCTTCACTCTACTTGGACTTACATTAGAAGGTGATTTTTATCCATCTACACATTAAGACTTCGTAAAAATGGCTTAGTGTAGAAATGAAAGTGTTAATACAAACTGGTTTCAAAAAATACATCCTGTTAGCCATCCTGTCATCTGTCTCAGCAAATTCATCGAAACTCACTAATATATGTTAAAACTAGCAAGTAGGATGACATTATTTCTGTTGTTTCTAGTCCGCATTTGTATATCTTCCCTTTAGTTTCAGGAAATCAGAATTAACTAAAAGCTGAGAGGAAAACATTGTGGAAAATAGTAGTATTTTATTTCCCCCTTCTCCCTCTGATCAACACTTTCAAATGACAGTTCCTTATTTCTTTTCATTTCTCCTTTACCAATACCTTACCCAAAAGGATAGATAGAAATGCAGCTACGAGGAAAAGGGGTTGCTGAGGTTTGATACAAAATAGTTTCTTTTTTTGGCCTTGTTAAAAGTTCACAGCAAATTAAATTCACCAGAATTCTCTAGAACTTGAATGTACTTTAAGTTCTCAACATTAGTAATTCAAGATTGTTTGACATTACCACTGGCATCATTCCCAGGATACGTAATTCACTGAATAGAGAATGACAAATTCTGTTTACAGTGTAACAGGAAAGAAGCAAGCTTTATTTAAAAACATGTCTGTTAAAGAAAAGAACTCCATCTGCTAAAGATAACATTCCACCTAATATCCATTTTTTAAACATTCACAATGTAATAGCAGGACTTAAGGCAAAGTATGATGATACGTCCAACTAAGTGATTTTTCCTTGAGGGAAATTAGTTGAGATGTTTTCAGGCCAAAGCAACAGTCATTCCATTTATAATTGACATATCCAATACATTAATGGTTTAAAAAGGATAAAACTAATTTCCTCCAAAATGCATATTTAGTTTCCATACATTCATTGTTGGTCAATACAAACCAAATCGAATTTTACCATGGCCTGAGTAAAGAACATTGCAGCCATTTGCTTTACATGATCTTCCAGTTCTCAAACTATAAATGAGATTCAGAAACTGTACAAAACTGAGAATCTTTAATTTTACTAAACATGCTTTAAAGAGAAATACAATAAAAACCCTAAAAAGATTGTGATAGTGCTCATCCTGTGCTTCTATAACAGTTAAACAACCTGTGTTACCTTTTTGTTAAAATAAGCTGTCACAGAAAAGGACAATAGATTTTTAGAAAATTCTCAAAGAGAAAAGCAGGAGACTGAGAAGCACCAATAGGTTACCTAGGTTACAAAGGCTTTTAACACATTCAGTGGTCCAACTAACACAACCTGCATTAAGAATAGTTGCCTGCCAGTAGGTTATCTTAAGAAGGTCTAGAAGATTCAGCTCACTCCTCAGCTAGGAAACCCACAACAGCAGAAAAAAAATTCAACCACATTTAGCAGTCAAGCCTTCTTTACTCTTCAGTTAAAAGGCAGTTCTAAAAAAATTCAGCAAAAAAACCAGCAACCCTTAAAACCTTAATCCACATAAGGCAAGCTGCTTTTTAATATATATTAACTGCTAAAATGAAATTCAGGCTGGGCTTCTTTGCAGCAGTCTTCTTGACAGGCCGAATAACATCTTCAATTACCACACTGTTCAAAATAGATTAGCTACTACAATTAAGAACAAATGTGAACACAGATGCCATTCATGTTTGCACCATCAGCAGTGAAACCCTACTGAACCTGAAGACTTTCATTCCCACATTCAGTTTTTCCCATTCAGAACTTAAGGTCCAGTTGATACAAGATATGGAAAAAGATGTCATCTTCTATTGTCCAAAATTAACTTTTCATGGAAAAGCAGAAATAAGGGTTGACCAGTCTCAATATATTTTTTCCTGAAACGCCAGTACTTCTTGTCACAAGAAGTGACATAGACATACAATCATCTTTCTGAAGAAAATTTTTACAGTGATAATGCTGCATAAACACTTTTACAAAGTATAAGCTCAATGTTAAGTTATGTAGCAGAATAAGGACCTCCCAAATAACACATGATTTCATCAACATTCATTAGTTCCAGAGAAGATCTGTCTAGTCAAGCATTATCATTTCAGTATCATGGAATGCTACAAAATAATTCTTTTGTATTATGAATAGTCTCAGTTCATAAAAATATTCTGAACTATGCTTGGGTACTAGAACTTTTATATTTAACTAAGTTTTACTTAAATAACATTTCAAATAAGCCTGCCTCCCCAAGAAATTTTGTGGCTGACCCTATCCCAACACATGAAGAGGATGCTGGAAACACTGCTAACCATAGAAGGTGACATCAAACAACTCATCTGTTTTCTAAAGCAAGGATTCCCAGACACAAGAAATGAGTAGTCACACTAAGAGAAACAGATATTTTGAATCTCCTTTGTAAAGTGAACTTCACAAGTAAAGCAGCGTGGGAAAGTTTATAGTAAGACTCCAAGAGCCATTCCTAGCTAGTGAATAAACAAACCTGAGAGGAAAAGCTTGAGGGTTTGGGGTGGGGGAAGTAGAAGTTAGTCTCACTAGAAAGTAAAATATATTTATTACATAGACACAAATCTGTCCCTTGCACAGCATCAGATTTAGCATCTGTGCAAAACAAAGGCCAAGTGAAAGATGTAAACAGTAAGCCAGAAAAAAGTTATTTATAAATCCTTTAAATTCTTCAGATTTTAGAATTTATCATTGCATGTCTAGTTAGCTAAAACTGTTTAAGATCTATTTAAACAAATCTTAAAAACAAACCAACGATAAAAGAGTATGCAAATAACGCATACACAAACCAATACAAATGAATTTGAACCTTCAAAGTGATTCTTGGTACAATGAAAGTTACTTTCCAGATGGTTTCTGTTTTTAACACATTTCGTTACACTAGAAAAGGTATTTAATATCTCAGAGCTGACGCCACCAATATTTATATAACTCATCATGAATACTGATTTTTGAAAACAATGAGAGATTATTTTTGGGTCAAAATAATTTCACATCAACAAGCTAGATTCTGAGTCCTCTCTCCAAACAGTTATGACAAAGCATTCACACAGTGTTCCTTTTGAGGTCTCCGTAACTCACAATAGGTATCCGAGCTTTTCAATTTGTTACCGCTGTATTAAATGAAGACTTTGTGCTCTGCTGGCATGGAAAATACTGAACACAATTGAACTGATTTGGTTCCAATGCACATGCCAAGACAGAGTTCAGTGAGTTCAGTAGTTGTACAGGGCAAGACTCTAATCTCTCCAAAACTAAAAGCACCAATGCTTTTTAAAGATCCCAATTTTGTAGTTGGTTGCAACATAACTGCTTAACTCACAAACTGCCCTATACAAGAGACACTGGACCAGGTAACAGCATATCTACATGCATGTTCATACATTCCGTAAACATAATACGAATTGAATCCACGATCCTATACTAACAAGATACACAGTCATCTAAAGATAGAGACAGACATTTACTTCGATGTAGAGAAGCAAATAAATACAGTCTGATGATTAAAGTCAAGGATTACTTAGTCAGTGGAGAGCTCGAAGCCTACTTTTTAATCCCTTTCAAAAATTCCAGTAGATAACTGCTTCCAAAGACAGGTGTTAAAATAACTTGGAGGAAAAGAAGATTTTTTCCATTATTATAATGACACCAATGATTAAACATTGCTAAAAACTTGAAGAAAATCATATATACATTAGCTGATGATCAGGCCTCTTTAATACTAAGAGCACTTACGTGATGTTTTTGAAGCAAGAAGAGTGGTTTTTGAACCAGTTAAAAACTGAAATCCCAGAACATTTGCCTGGTCACCCTCAGATGGTTCAACAAAGTCTGAAAAAGAAAGTTAAATACATTTTTTCCTATAATATCACACTGTTATTCTAGAACCCCAAGCCATAGCCAGGACCACATCAACCTTTTCAAGAGCAATTTAGGAAAGCCAATCTGAACTAGACTGCTGCCCTTTTTCGGGCTCAGAAGTACAGAACAGTGGCAGCAGTTTGGTATAGCCTCCCTTCATTCACAGGTGAAAGCTAAGCCACGCAACTTTGTTCTTCCCCAGCCTGTAATTAAAAGGTAGATTTCTTGCCCAGGAAGGTTGTGGCTGCCCCATCCCTGACAGTGTTCAAGGCCAGGTTGGATGTGGCCCTGGGCAGCCCGGTCTAGTGGGTGGCATCCCTGCCCACGGCAGGGAGATTGTAGCTAGATGATCTTTAAGGTCCCTTCCAAACTGGGCTATTCTGTGAATTCTATGAATTCTCAGAGGTTCTGTCTGAACTACCTACAAAACTGATTAGTGTGCAGTCCAAAGACTATCACCTTCTACTGGATGCAAATTCACCTTTAATTCAGGCATTTCTACAAAAATTACACAGAGATTGTCATGAAAATGTTTAAGCACACTTCAGCTTTCACAGCAGAGAGCACAACACCTGGCTTGAGAAAACTAGCTACTCTGCAGAGTCCGTGTATGTCCACCTTTCTTTTCATTCCATGTAGTGGATCATATCAGGTTAAATGGCTCAATTATAGAGTACCATATTTTCAAAACTACTCCATGTCATCTCTCCTCCCAACCTTTCCCTAAAAATACGGAAACGCAGGTAGTAAAAGCAGTACAGTTCTTACTGAGCACACCAAGAATCCAAAGTTTCTTCACAGACCACATCATAAATTTTGTTTTGTTTCGTTTTGGGGTTTTTTTGTTGTAGTTTATTTTTAATCACTGAAAATGGCATGAACAGAAATCAGAAGTTTTTAACATCTTCTTCTGGAGCACATTAAGCCTATGCTTTGTGTTATATTTTCAGCAAGGCATCCCTAGGTCAAAAATAAAACAGTGTTCCATTTTGAAAGCATTGTTGCTTAGTCATAATGGAAGTCTATGCTTAAAACCCCAAAATGCAGACCTCTGGAAGAGTTTCTCTGTTTCAAGTATTACAGAGCACACCCAGTTGAAAGAGAAGGTTTATTGAGCCTCAAAGTGAAGAAACTCATGCTACCAAAAAACCCAATTGTCCCTCTCCACCGCTCTCGAAGGTATTATATTAGCTTTTCAAACAGAGATGCAGCTCCACCTTCAAAACATCATACTAAAGTTGCTGGCCCCATACAGCTCTCAGGAAACTGTTCCAGAACCTTAGGTCCTCTGAAGCTCAGAAGCTTAATCACTGCCAGACTCAACTTACTCAATCACTTTATAAGGCTCGTTTATTCACTTCTTGTGCTAATATGATAATCTAGATCCACAATACAGCCACAAAATATTTACTGAAAGCAGCTATTTTTTTTTGCCTGCGTTAAGCTAAATGAGTCGCTTTCAATTCTATCCTTGAAATCTCTAGTGTTCATACACTTCTGAGTTTGAATTAATTTTTTATCAGTAACCAGTACTCATCGTGCCAGTGCGCAGTAACATGAAAACTTTGTGTAATGCCTCCTCAGTTCTTATTTGATTATGATTGCACCATATTGTACCACAGAGTATTCCTGTGGTAACTCCCATCTCCTCTGCCTTCCAAATTATGAGCACACAATTACAGTAGAAAGTATTTTCACAACATTATACTTCTTCACAATGCTCAAAATTCACTCTGCTTTTTGCAGTGCTGAAAGGCACCCAATTCCTCCTTCATGCTATTTTAATATTCTCCTCAATATAAAAATGTAGCTCAGTTTTGCACATAAGAAAATACTACTAAGTACATGTCTTTTTTTGGTCCTGGAAGACTAATGAAGTTATTAAATACAATCACCTCCAGACCAAAATATCAAGAACACCGCAAAATCCTCCTCCAAAGCATATGTACCCATTACATGTAACATTTACTACTTTTGCTTTAATCTGCTATAAACAAATTCCCATGTTTCTCCCATTACACAACACCACTGATGCAATATAAAATTTTCTGGATATATAAAAATAAGACCTGTATCACACCCACTGTGTAAAGAAAGCTGCAGTTTTACCAGAGATATATCCTAAACCCAAGCAGATTATTATTGAAATATTATGCCATCATTTCTTTAAAAATACACTTGTTAAAGATTTTAACATTAGCTTTGTTAATTACCTCCTTACTTTGGGGACAAATCCTTTTGGAGCTCCTAACACATTCCCTATTATATTCATATTTGAAAACCTACCTGGAAAAATGGTGACAAAACTGATGGGAGGTTTATTCGTATCAATAGTTAGCTTGTGGTTTGCTGCCTTGGAAGGTTGAGCTGGAAAGCAAATTAACCGCAAAGGCAGCCTGAAGTTACACTGTGCAACTTTTGGTATCCCTAAAATGAAAGAACAGATTCATCTTTCATATCCATATTCTGAATACATGATACTTCATACCACTGTCCCATAGAGAGGTGATTTTTTTTAATGTGATAAAGGAATACTTCAAAACTGTCATAAAATTTAGTTTATTAAATTCTCCACCTAAAATGCCTTTAAATTTGAAAACTTTTAAATTAGCTTTTCAACTGAACATTTTCAACTGAATGAGAAAGCAAGAAGAATTAGCCAAATCCACTGGATACCTGCATTTATACGATTTTATTTAATGCTTTAGACATTTTACTTTAATATTGGCAACAGCTTTGTGATTACTCCTTATCATCCTTCAAACACAATTTTTTTCTTGTTCCAAAACCTCTTTTTGTAGGCAGCCTGCTCTCAGTCTGCCTCTTTATAAACTGTTTTTCAAAATTTCAAAACTAAATCAAGTAGTATCTGCCTTTGGAAGGGGATTGGGTAGATTTTTAATTGATAAGTCCAAAACAACTAAATGAAAGAAAACCAAACCAAAAAAGCTCCCAACAACATTTATCACTACTGTGAAAAATTCTTGCTGTGAAATGCATTCAGAATTTTTAATGGAAGTAAAGAAACAAAAGACTAGCAAAGCACAGGAGCCAGAACTCCCTGTTCTCCTTTGGCATTACGTCTAGTAATACAAATCTCACTTCATCTAGAGTTGTGATACATTGCACAACATACAATTTTAGCACTAATAAATAGAAAAATCTGAAAACATCAGATTCTCTTTCAAATCTGAAAGAAATTTTGTAACATTAACTCAAGTTTAATAATACAACATGGTTCTGTATGATTAAAAAAACATTAAAAGCTCAGATCTGATTTACCACATTTAGGCTGGAGATTAGAAGGGGGTTCTTTACCCAAAGGGTGGTGAGGCACTGGAACAGGTTGCCCAGAGAGGTTGTGGAGGCCCCTATCCCTGGCAGTGTTTAAGGCCAGGCTGGATGTGGCCCTGGATGACCTGGTCTAGTGCATGTGGCGTCCCTGCCCATGGCAGGGGGGTTGAAACTAGATGATCTTTAAGGTCCCTTCCAACCTCAGCCATTCTATGATTCCATGTTAAATATTTTGAGAATTTATGCTTTCTGCTATTGATGACTCCAGTCCAGTGCGCCTCACATTAAACTAAATAAGTTGTTCTACATTTACTTCCTGTAGGCACCTCAAGGCCTCCTGAAATACCCATAAACCAGAAAAGGAAGGTTAAAAATTAACAGTTGCCTACTTTTTCACTTCACTTTGTATACTCATAAGAGCTTAAGTTTTGAAAAACAAGACTCAAATATACCTACATCTATAAGCATAGCTTTTTTTTAGGAAAGCCGCAAAACTGAAAACACCCTTTCAGTTGATCTCTGAATCTGTGACAAACAACTTTTTCCCCCATCCCTAAAATGTGATGGAATTTGTACTTAATATACACGTTTAAAGTTAGGAAAATATCTCCATGGACTGTATCTTTTCAACACATGTGCATAACTACATTGCAAAACTACCCTTCTTTCTTTTTAGTCTACCTATATATTAGGAACTTTCTTTTTAGTCTACCTATAGATTAGCTAACTTTCCAGTTGTGTTCTGTGTTCTAATTGTGTCTTTTGAAAGCGTCATACCTACAAAAATCATAGCTAAATTTTGTACTGCTGGCATTCTCAGTTACAAAGCAGACTTTTAGCCTTGAACAACATGTTTCTATCAGGAATTGGAATGAAGAGATATTAAGTGACACCATTCTCAGAGCTGTTCAGTACAGCACAGCATTAGCTGTAAATCCTTAATAGCTGTCCCAGTTGCATCCAAAAAAGCTATAATTAGCTAAGTTCTTGATGAAACTTGAAGAAATTTAAGTATACATGCAATTGTGTTTTCCTTTTCCAATCTCAATGCACAAGGGGCTAAGCACTTTTGCAAAATTTCTACATCCCATACAAAAATGTAATATACTTCCCCAAGAAATGTCTTCACTACTTTCTATTATCCCCTTGGGAATTGTCATCTTATGTCTAAGCCTCATTGCTTTCCATTTTCTCAAATATTCACACCTTCACAGAATCAAACCAAGGATATGAAAAACTTAAAGAAATAAAAAGCAAAATAACAGCTCACTTCCACATCTGCTTTATGCAGCATATGCTGTCACTCATGAAACAGTACAAACTTCGCATTTTTTCCATTCACTCACCTTCAGGATTGAGCTCTATTGTACAGCCAGCAATGGGGCAAAAGAAAAAAAAAATACATCAGATGCTGCTTAAATGAGGAAAACAGGAAATGTAGTAACAGGTTTTTAATAACTTAAACCACATTTATGAAGCAGACAATGCATAAAGGCATAATACTAGCCAAAAAACAAACATGAGACCATATTCATCAATAGTGCAATCCCATCCAACTCTGATTCATTAAGCTTCAGCTGTATGAATCCCACAAAGATACACTGATGATTGATTTGGCCACACATATGGATATCTTTAAAAAGAGGCAAAACTCTATTCAGGGAAAACGAAGACACGTGCGCTTAGTTTTTCTTTACTAGTATACTGATAGTACAGTAAATAAGATTAAAACATCTTGTACAAGTAATGTTAGTATTTGAATGGAATTGAAGAGAATTGGATAGAATTATCCCAGTTGAATTTAAATGAATATCCAAAAAATCTACTTTATTTAGAAGTCTTGCAAATTCTATCATTAAAGCTAAGCTTTTAAAACAACTTCTACAGCTCCCCAATTCTGTGATGTCATGTCTTCTGAGGAATTTTTTAGTTGCATAAAAACAAACACTTATATCTAAGATTTATTTTTTCCCTAACCAAAAGGCTTGCAAAATCCAACCCAATATTTAAAATAGAAGTCACAGAAGCAAGACCAGCAAAATAAAAAACAAGCTTTCACTATCAGAGGATCCAAGATACTCTAAAGCATATTACCTACACAGTCATAACACAAAATCTGTCTAAAGACACATAATGAAGTTGGACACTTATGAAGGTACAGCATGTCATTCACAAGGAATAAGAAGTTAGTCACAAAGGAGGACTGAAGTTGTACAAGCTGTTCACGCAGGCTCTCAAGAGAAAGGGAGGAGCACTCTTCTCTCTCCCACCCTCAGCACACATTTGCAAGTCTTGCCTAAAGATCAAGTTCACAAAAAACCACAAACCAACCTTGAGTTTCAGTTTTGTCTAACATTTATAAGTTTCAATCATAACAGCCTACACTATCTTCACAATGTTTCAAGTGAGAGGTGATGTGAAGTAAATGCTTAAGCAAAAGCATCTACATAGGATCAGACACTCAAGACCATCACCCTTCACAGAAGCACTAACTCCACATGCATTTCTTTGATGATATTCTACTCCAAATCACCCTCCACTGCCTTTACAGTGAACCAAATTAGCAAGTCTGGCTTAGAAATAACGATTGTATAAGCACAACAGGGGAGGATGTGCAGGAGCAAAGCCAAGCAGTGAGAATTGAAGAACACACAGCTTAAACTGTTTTATGCTGCAGCTAAACATGGAAGCTCTGCCTAAATACAGTTTCTCAGTAGCCTGACACATTCACAAGGCTATGTGTAGATAACTAAGCTAATTATCTTCAGTTATGGATAGCAGGATAAATTTACATATAGTCAATCTCTAGGGTCATTAGTGCATTGTAAAACAGAACTACTTAGTCTCTATTCGTTTGGGTTAGTTTATTTGTTTAGAATGAGTATGTTCATCTGTCAAAATGGGAAGTGAGGAATAATCACTTCCAGTGCTTATTCAGAACTCCTCCTTGGGGAGGCAAGTTATTGCCACAATTGTTGGCAGCCCAGAAGGCTGAATAGTCATAAAGATGTAATTAGCTTCCAATTCCAAGAGGTGGTGCCTTAAAGAGCAGAACAGAAGCAAATTGATCGGAGAGAACAGGGAAGCTCATACAGCTGCTTCCCTAGCCATAAGCATACAATATTACCTCTATAAGATCAATTGAAAACTTAATGATGTTAAAGAAAATATTAACTAAAACTGAAGACTAAACTCTGATACATATTATTTCTTTAATTACTACTGCCTTCAACATTTCAAAGAACATTTACAGGAAAAAAGCCTCAAAAAAGGCAAAACAATTTGAAATCTCCAGTGGCTTACCTGTTGACGTATTATATGAAAGCACACAATTTCCTTCTAGTTCTGATGGAGAACAATTCCCCTTCAAAAAGACAGACATGACCATGGTTTCAGATGAATCTGGTTCTAAAAATAATACAAAATTAAATAAAAACAGCATCTAAATGAAAGCAATGCATTTTCTAGTACTTTATTCTAAGTTATGATAGCTGTTTCCATCAGTTCATCTTCATCAAATCACAGGACATGTGGGGATTTTTTTTAAATCCCTAATTTGTAGAAGGCAAACTAGTATCCCAATTTATGCCTATCTTGAAACACAACCAGTTAAATAATTCAGCACATTGACCACAGAATATCAAAACAGAACACTTCTCTGGTCTACAGCTCCACTTAGTCTTCAAGGTAACCCCACCTGCATCTTTATCAGAGTTGGAAAAAAGCTAGAATCACTAGTTGATGCTAAATTGGGAACTTCGACTATCCACAGGTAAACCAGCTTTCTGTCCCTGCTTTTAGTTCAGCACTGCCATGTCTACATAGACAGAATTGCCAGCAAAGTAAAATGCCCCAGCAAAAGTACCATAGAATATTTTTTTCTCCATCCATAATGAAGGTGACACTCTGCTTCTCCTCACCTGCCATGGACCAGATGATAACCAAGGAAGTAACTCCTTTCCTTTCCACTTACCTCCCTCCACCAAGCAGGATCTAGAAGGTACACAGTACTGGCAAAACAAATTCGTAACTGCAGTGTATCTGAGACAACATAGACTGGACTCTACTTTTTCTGAGGATGTTTGAAAGGTAATATGATACAATAACTGTAATGGTACTACAATAATTTACCTAAATCATCAAGGAAGAACTGGTCACAGGTCACTGCTAATGGAGCTTGTACACATACTGCCAGGATTGGCTTCTGCGCAGTCACTCTGCTCTGTATTGTTATCTATATCAAGTGAGACACAAGTATTTAAAGGAAACATCAAATTAATCTCTGTATAGCAGAAAACAAATGTAACTAGCAAATAGATATGAAAAACCTGCAAAGAGCAATGCAGCAACAATGTTTAAGAACTTCATTTCATCTTCAAAAATCAGTATTTTGCTTTTACAATTCTTACAGCCAATAATGGAACATAACACGAAAAGCTACAAACCCTAGATTTCTCATGTTCTTTGTAATTTCAACTAAAGACAAACTAATGCTAAAGTGTTAATTAAAATGTTAGTATTTTGCAAAAGTTGTGCATTTGTTTCAATGTAAACAATAAAATGTCTCAGTCTCTTTTAGGTGACTAATTTAAAAAAAAAGCAAAAATAAAGGAAATAATTTCTTTGACTAGCTTTAACTGCAAAGAGAAATGCATACTCTTCTGAAAAAACTTAACTCCGAAGTTATATTTTTTTTTTACTGCAAACAAAACAGGGCACATACACATATCCAGCACAACTACAACTCTTGGTTATGAGAGCCAATCTAACTATAAACCTAGAGTGGCCTTGATTGCTTCTATTGGAGGCAGTTATTTCTCTGCAAAACAAGTGGACATAAAAAGAATGTCCTTAACTTATATTAGGTAATATAATTAACTAATTATATTAGTGGTGATTGAGATCTGAATGTGGTCTTGATATACAGAGACCATCTCTGTTACTATCATCATCTGGTTTGTATTGCTCGTCTACCAAAGAGCTCACTACAGCCAGGTTAAACCAGTTTAGGAAAACAATATTAGTTGTAAAATGACCCAAGTGTTAGGAAGTTCGATGACTAACAGAATTAACGTCAACATTTACTTTGGTTTAACAATACATTTGGGCTGCAAACAGACCTTCAGATCATCCATCGCTAGTAATGCCAGCAGGGAAGGAGCTCATCTACCTCATCGGGTAAACTTTGCACTGTTTTCTAAAGCAAGAATCTCAATAAAATAAGCAATTAAAGTGGAATTAATATTCTTGCAGAAGCTATGCCAATTAAAAGAGCTGAAACTGTTCAGACTTTAAACTGCACAGTTCAGAATTTTACATCAAGACAGTGACATTTAAAGTTACTGGCAAATATTACTTCCATGCATTTCTCAATCTCATTTGGCTTTCTGCCTCATAGGAGCCTGAAGAGAAGAATCCTCTTACCCAGAAACTTTTATCAAAAGATTCTTATTTTATTAAAACTTTTCTAACAGGCCTGTCATTGATGCAAAATTAAATTTTAAAATTAATATAGTAGTAAGTGTCACAAATTCTAGATGTTCTTTAGAGCATAATTGCATTGCTGCAGATTTTCTGGGTGCAACCATTAGCATTACCAAATTTTACTAGTAACATTAATTTATTAGTAACATTACCTACCTTGCAGAAAACATGGAAGTTATACATATATGCTGGTTGCAGCTGTGCAATTCAAGAAAATATTTAACTTTAAAGTTCATCAAAATTATTCTCAACTTGTCCAAATTCAGTTGTAAGTTCAAATTAGTTTAACAGTACTGATATGCAAGAATAATGTACAATTGTTCTGACTTCCATAAGAACCAATGCTTTTAACTTTATTAATATTAAAGAGTTGAATCCATTTAATTAAAGGATTTTTCTACCAACTGCAATTAATTAGAAGGGAGACATGTGAAGATCAATTAACTTATCAAAGGAAAAAATTCTGGAAAAATCCCATACATGGCAACTCTTACATTTACTATTTTTGTTTCATTAAAGGATGTAAGATGCACAAACACAATAACAGAACAGCAAATTAGAAAGTCTTCCCATTAAAAAGCTTATCAAATACATAGATACAGGCATGCTCATTTTAAACAATGTTTGCCATTAGGCCTTATAATGACAATAATAAGCGGATGAGGAAGAATAAGGTGAGTTACCTGTGTTCCCAATACTTAAACCAGAACTGCTCTCGAAAAATAAAATTTGGCAATTATAAACAACAATTTACTCTGTAATAACTCACTTATACAAAATATTGGCTCCAACGTAAATTAAACTGAAAATTCTTTTCTTTCTCCCATAATTTAGATGTAACATTACATATTTTAAGGTACCGTTATATTCACGAACAGCTCCTGCCAAAGTCCAAAGCTGTTTTTCTGAACTCCTTTGAGCAAAACTGTCATAGACTATCAGAATTAGGAGTTTATCCCACATAATTTTAGCATGTAAAAATGCAGAGAAAGATGTTTGATCAAGCACTAATAAACCACATCTATGTAAGGGAATATGGTTCAATAAACGTTCCAGTTACCCTCTGAACTTTTTCTCTCAAGTCAGAGGAAAAACTTTGGAGGTCTGGATGTGCTTCTGTGTGACCTGGTCTAGGGAATCCTGCTGAGGCAGGGGGGTTGGACTAGATGATCTTTTGAAGTCCCTTCCAACTCCTAATATTGTGTGATAAATAAGGCTCCACTGATACTCCTAAAGATCCTCTCAAACTCAGAAATAAAAATCATGATCCTTTTTGGCCAATACTGAGGAGAAACTACACTTCCATGCACACACACATGCACCCCGTAACACTTTCAGAATTAGTCACAGGTAGCAGATCTCATGGAGAATTTTCAATGACATCAAGTTTCAAGTTAAATTTTTCTAGTCTTTTTCCCTCACAAGTACAATCTACAGGAGTCTTCTACAGGAGAAAGTCTGGTTTTGTTTACTGACAACTAAAAAGGCAGCTGAAGATTAACTTCATTTTGAGTAACTGAACATCCCTTTTGTAAAATTCTTCTAACTGAATTCCAGCCTAACAGTTTGTGTCTGCGTTTTGATAAGCCCAGCAAAAATAAAAACCAAACCTCCAGTTGCTTTCAGACTTCAGCAAAAGGGTTGCTAGAATGACACCTTGTAATAGTAAGGAGAAAAAGTATATATTGACTTTCAAACTATACTCATTTTCATGATCTAACTGCAATACAGAAAGTGACAGGTTTAATATTTACCATGACTATTTGAGTGCTAACTGTTTGGACTTAAGCACAGTACCTTTATTGTGACTGATGGTACTGCCTCTGCTTTTACCTCACTGTCAATGGCTTGCTGTGAAGAAAAAGATGAAAAGAGGTAAAATTCAATCTTATGTGTGAATGAGCAAACACAGTAAGTGCAGTATTACTTCCCTGCCATCCCCTTGGTAAACCAAATTAATGGTAAAGGATTTATCATTCCTATGACATAACAATACACTAAACACATTTCTGAGTCCCTTCTGAAAACGTAATGCCTCTGAAATGGCCTGCAAAAAGGATAGCAAAGTACATTAATGTTGTATATATAAGAAACTAATACACTGATGTGCATATAAATATTTGAAACTATTTTGTTTGGCAGACCACTTTCCTCTGTATTTCTGGAAATATCTTCTGTTATTCAGTAGGGAAAGGTGACTTCCAGTCTGCCAACGTATTATATATGCACCACAGCATGTACTACAAAATCATCACATATACAATCAGAAATACATTTTGAACTTCAAAAGAAAATCATAGCAGGTATCTTACTACTCCTACTTATTTTTATTTCAATAGGCAATTCCATCCAACTCAAAACTCATCTTGATCTTGCAGCCTATTTTAGTATCTTATTTTATACTTACTTTTCATTCTGCAGCGGTTCAGTGCCTACAATTTAAGCAACTATTCCAATTTAAACTATCTTACTCTAAATAAGACTTCAAGCTCAGTTCCACAAATATAAATAAGTAGTAATCACTACCTATGATCAATCATTATTTACTTAATTATGAAACCAATGTTTTCAGTTTAATTTCCTTTTTATATAGGTACATACAGATTCTGCATCCAAATCAGGAGAAACTTCTGCTGTGACAGTTACATCCCTGTCTTTTTCAGATTTGGGCAAAATATCTGAAACAGAAAAACTAAATCAGCTCTTTAACCCAGCTACATTTATAAACATAATACCATTTCAACAACATGCAAGCTTCAGACTTACATCATTATACCTACCAGCGTAAACGGAAAAGCAACAATGCATACAATTAACCAAAGAAACTTTCCAATTTAAGATCTCTACAGACAACCTAAACCTGGATCTCCTTCTGGATTTCTGACTAATGTATGAGAAAGGATTATGATGCATTCTATAAAAAGAGTCTCTCAAGTTTGTGGATAATAAATGTAAAATAAGGAATTTTTAAAATTTTTGTCCACACATGCATATACTAATACACCTAGAATAAAAAATTATCTCTAAAATACACACCACACACCTCATGGCACTTTCATCTAAATAACTGAATAATGACTATGTAGACACAAAGATTCTGTGCCTAATAGTGTAAAATTAAAACAGATTGTAGAAATTTCTCTGTGCAAGACAGTATATCAAAAAGTTTTACATACAGAACATTTATGGGGCTTGGTTATAATATATTACCTAATGATTTCCAGGACTATCAACATACAAGGCAAAGAATGCTACAAACTAATTTATATCCATGATATAGGCCTTAATGTAAAGGGGAAAATAACATTAATAACAGAGCGTGAGCACATTCAGAAAGCTTCAAGAAAGTTATTACACATAGGGTCCTGAACCAGACCTAGAACTAGCAGGCAACATACTATCTCTTTCTAAAAAGAAAGTCAAGAGAGGAGATTTTGGTGAAAGACAGAAAATGTTTGTTTTCTTGTGCCCAGAGAGAAATGCCTCCCTGTACTACCAGGTAAAAAAGCAAAACCAAAGTGGCCCTCTGACACCACCTACCAAATAAGCCTGTGTCAGAGTGCCACAATTGCATACAACTGGTTCTGCCAACAATGCATAGCTCAATACAATTGATTCCATTTCTATGGATAAGGAAAAAAAAATAAGATCTTACTTTTCTATCCTTTCTTAGCCATTTCTGTTTAGGTTGCTTCAAGCAAACTATGATGCAACTTCTGTCATACAGTCATTTTTCTATCAGAAATAGGGCAGAGATCACAACCAAAGTTTACATAGAAGTATCAGCTTTTTCTTGCTATTAAATGGAGCCAAAATACCTATGTTTAATCACTTATGTCATCCATATTGTTGCAAGTAACATAAGATTTAAGTTAGTATAACAGTTAAGATTTTCAAGTATTTCATAATGTAAATTCTTATTCCTCAAAATGTATAAAACAGATTAAGTTCAACAGTTTAATGGTCAGCACTGGACAGAAATACAAGACATTTATGGAAATAACTATTCTACCTCTTTTTCTATCTGATGATCTAATTCTACATACCTTCCATATTTGGAAGTCACAGTGAAACAAAGACAAAATATTTCCATATAAGGGCAAAAATTTTCAACATAACACAAGCTCTACTGCATAAACGTGAATCCAAACTACAGGAAAGTCATTGGCTCATTTTAAAGATCACACTTAGGAGTAACTTAATGGTGATCAACATTCAGAAGTGCTTTGTATTCTACCAGCCAACATTAGCAGTTATTTTAAGGCTTAAAATTCTAAGACAAGAAAGCCAAAATGAAACAAAGCCAAAACATCTGAAACTAAAAGGCATTCTTCATAAGTAAAATGTTTTGTTGTGAAAAAGGTTCTCACAAGTTTTACACCCAGATGTAGCCAAAAACATCATCATTACACCATCTCTCCACAATGAAAAGAGCATTAAGAACTCTGTAAATACCACTAACATCTTTGATCAGATTAAGAAGATGGAGGAAGTAAAAAGAGGAAGAAAGAATAGGGAAAAATAATATTCACAGTAAACTTGTCAATAATACCATGACAGTTATCAGAACAGCTAAAGGACATCTATGTTTCCCTTCTCTCTAGATCTTCCATACAATATTAGAACTAACAAACAGAACTTTATTCACTTCAAATGGATTTCTTCCTTCCAGCGCACTTCCTTCCTTTGGTTATGCCAGACAAAATTGTCAAATAAATATAACGAAGGGCTGTGGTAAAAAAAAAATCAATGGAATTTACCCACATCTGTATGCTTAAATAACCAATTACTGATCTGTAATATCAAAAAACTGGTATTAGTTTATCACAATAACAAAGTTATATGCAATGGTAAAAAAAGAGTTGTAGAATCAAGTTCATAATCGCAGGTAATTTCTTATTTTCTAGGGCTTTCAGCTGTGAGCTTTTTCATTCTCTTTTTGACATAGAAAGCAATGACTTTCTTTAATGCATTTTAAGAACATGTTGACTAACATCAGGAAAAGATTTGGTTCTTTCCATTTGTCTAGGATTTTTCCAAAGATTCCTGTAAAATCACATGCTTCCAATTTTCCATATAAGTCAGATAAACTGTTTAAAAACTCAGTTATGAAAACACAAACTTTGAAGGATCTCTGTAGAAATCGTGTCCTTACTTGAGCAAAATCAATCCAAGTTACTAGCAATGTATGCAAGTTCAAGAATTTATGTTCAGTTCTTGGGGTTTTGGTATCTTTCTTATCATGTTCAGTTATTTGGGTTTTGGTATCTTTCACTGTGTTCTTCAAACACAATCACTTCTGAAAGGAAGTTAAAGCAATAGAAGAAGTTGCTTTAACAGAAGTCATTCTTTATTGATTGCATGAATTAAGAAGCCATTTGTAATAATAAAACAGAATTCAGCAATACTTCTGCTCTCTCTAAAGCAAGCCTAAGTACATCACATTGTTGGTATGAAATTCCTTCAGCTTTCCTGCTTTTGCATAGTACATACACTGTCAGTTCTTCCACTGAACCTCTTGACTTCTGAGAATTATCTTGAGGCATTATGAAAATATAAAGAAAAGTCTGCATCCGAGGGCATCACAGTCTAGGATTTTTTTGTACATTATTAAAGCCTAAACTTTATCAAGTATTACATTTTCTACAGAAATATAATTATTGAAGTATGAAAATAAAGTATTTTAAAGTGCTAAAAGGAAAGTCAGGTGGTTTAAAGCACATACAACTATAGAAAAGGTAGAGGTATACCTTGTGTTTTTGTGGCTTCCTTGATGAATTTCTGAAGCTGTTTCATTTCAGCATCAAATTCTTCATAGTTTATTTCCCTAGAATCAACCCTAGGAGCCTGGAAGAGTGAAGGATCAGTTCCAAGGTAGGAACACTGAAGATGCCCATCATCACTCAGAGTGACTATAACACCCTTCAGGTCTCTGCATAATAAAAAATAAAGCTCATTAAGAAATTGAGAATAATCACAAAAGCAACAACATTGAATTTATGCTGCTTCTACTGTTCCGTCTACAAATATAATAGAAATTCCCACTTTTAATATGATTCTTTAACAAAAAAAACCCAGTATTTATTCTTTAATTCAGATGCGTTCATTAATATTATTCCTACTTACTGCAACTACATCTAAGAATCAGTTTGTGCTAGATAGATGACTAAAACATCACCCCAGTGTATTAGAACCTGTATAATCAAGACAGGTAAGGGAAAGGATCAGAACAAGCAAGCTGAATAAACAATATAGTTGCAACCTTTTTATTCACAAAGTGTTACTTTTGAAGCACGGATATTTAGGTCAGTATGCAAGGAGAGGAAATACCTAAATGGATCACCAAGTAAGGGAAAAGAAAGGATGCATTTGAAGAAACCACAAATGGATGGAATGCATACACAGTGAAGAAAGAAGCAGGACTTCGATGGTATCAGTAGCTCCCCTAACCTGTTCTTTGGCTGCTACTGGAGCTCCTGTGCTGGCTTTGAACACTGGCTGGCTCTTCCCTGCAGTATCCTTCTGAAAGGAAGCCACCTGGATCCAGAACATTCTGCTTACACAGCCCTGGACCAATTCAAATAAGTGTTTCTTTAGCTATACTTGCAGTGTCTTTCAAGGGGATAGTACTTCACTAAACTTACTCCCACAAAAATCTCACTGATTTTGTTTATCTGGTCACATACCACTGAAACGAAAGATTTAGGAAAGTATTTAAGAAACTGCGAGACAACAGAGTACTGCTAGCATTGCTTAACTTCAAGGTTATTCCTTAGCAGAAGAATAGTCTTTTGGAACTATTATTCCCATAACCACTATGATTTTTAATATAATTTAACATTCATTATAAAAATTAAGCAAACTATAGTAAGGAAGCTGCCTTTCTTTGACTTTGGAAATAAGTCTCCCCCAACAACTACTTTAAGAAAGTAGAAGACTTAACACATTTTCCACCTACATATCCAGTACCTGTGTTAGCATCTGCCCTGCTAATTTGATGGCCTATTTTCCACCTGTAAGCTTGAGGTTTGCACCTGTTATTTCTGACAAATTGTAAACTCTTAATGCAAAAAGAAAGTGGAGCTAAGCACAAGTCTTGGTTTCTCTGGCTGCTTGAATATTTGTTGACAACTACAGTTTGTTTCCTTGCTCAGGACTGGGTCTGTTGTTGGAATTACATGCAGAACTGCTCCTTCTAGTTTTCTTATATTCAGAAAGCTTTGTACAACATCTGCATTGCACTTACAGAATTCTGGATGGTACATGGAACAAATACACTGAGCTTACCCTGAGATCTGTACAACGAACAACCCAAGGAGACAGACTATTGTGAATACTTGGACCGTAAAACAGCCTCAGTAAGCTATGCAAATAATACCTAACATACAGGACTTTGTTTAATGCTTGCCAAATGTTTGCATACAACTTTGCCATACTGGCCATGAGCACAGCAGTCTTTTAAAAGGGGATACTGTTGAAGCAAGCACTACCATGCTACCAAAATACACTATCCCAACACTTTGCTGTTTTGTTACAGCAAACAATGAATTGCTTAAAAAAAGCAAGACAACAAGAGAAACTGCATCATGAGCTTGTTCCACAAGTGGGGAAAGGAAACTTACACCTGAAAACAAGACAAATTTCTAAAATTCTCCAGCAATAGTTTTGGATCATCTTGAAATTTCTTTCCTGAAGCTATAAATCTGTTAAGCTAAGAAAGATCCATGAGGACATCTGAAAGTAAATCAGAACGGCATGAAGAAATATAGCTACCGTGTTGACAATAAATCTTTCACGATATATTAAAGTATAATACATTGAAAAGTGGCTTGTAAATTGGCAGTCACCTGCAGGTAAATAATTATCACCATCAACTCAATTAATTTATTTTCCCATAGAAATTACACATTTTCTTAACTTCCAAGTTGGTCAGTATTCCAGAATGCACATTCAGAAGCTCCACCTTAAAATAAACACATTTCAAACAACTTTCCTGTTAGCCATGACATTCTTTGATTCTGCACCAGCTGAGACAAAAGCATTGGTTTAAGCACGCAGCGTTACAAATGACACTTTTCCTTTGCTTCAGCTACTGCTCCACTGGGTCGTAAGAAGATTGTCCAACACGAAACACATACAAATATAAAAGCCTTTCAGCAATCTTTCCTTGTTAAAGCTATCCACTAATTTGTACATCAAAAGAAACAATAAGAAAAGCAACCAGTTACAACATACTATTTATAACATTAATTCCTCTGTTCTAACTTTTGTCAGTCACTCAAGAATGCTTTATTGTCTCAAGCTTTTATAACTGCAGGTAAAGATGAAGGGGAGCATAGTTTCCCCACAGCTACTACATTCATACAATATTCCTGAAAATACCATTACTTCTTTCGGCTCATTTTGCACACAATCTGGAATTTCAATTACTTATTAAATTTCCTTTACTGTAAAATATATTTTTTTTTCACTATCATACAATAGTCAAAGCAAATCTAAGGGGAGACTTTAACAGTGAGGAACTCGAAGTATGAAACAAATTATTCTGATATCTAAAATAGCTTTATAGTACAAAGCAACTCCTACATACATATGGTAATAATTTGAAAAATTGTCTTTTAATAGATTCTGGGTAATAATAATGGTATATAATTTTTGTAGGCCTTCTCTTACTAAAGAAATTGCTTATTCTCTTCCTAAACAAATTGCTTACAACAATTCTTGAAGAAATTAAAATGTTTTGCATGTTTCTGGTTATATAATATGAATCTGATCAGTCAATTGACTTTAGAAGTTAAAACTAATTCCAAGTTCTCCTTGAATGACAGAAGTTAAGCCACAGACAATTCTTAAGACAAGGTCTGGTTATTAACATCATTTACAGCTTTATATGTATTGATTTATACTTATAATAGCACATAAAACTTCTACCTCAATTTCAGAAATAGTCTTAGTTAGTATTACTCAAGCCTTCAGCTTGTGTAGTTCCCATTAGAAAAGACTGCCTACAAGACATCCAGCAAGCACGTAAGAGGAGCATCTTCCACCAAAAAACAAAGGAAAGCCATGGAAACTAATTGATTTTACTTTTACTGGCAACTTCAAAACAAACTAGTCCCAGAAATTTCGGTGAGGGAGTCCTTTCTGCAGACCACCACTGCCACCTGCAGGGCAGTCCAATAAGGCTTGTGAGGGAAAGCTGAGCAGCACGGCTTTTGCACAGGAGAGCCCTAAAAACTGCCACATCGCATTAAATTAAGTAGGTTTTTGTTTTTAACGGGGTCAGTATAATAGTTTGACAGTTTAAATGTAAGGGAACCTCAACAGGTTAAAGTTTAACAACACATGCAGAGGGACAGACATCCATGCACAAAATCATCTGATTCCTTCAGGGAGTGAACACACAGGTATAGGCAGGCTAGACATAAAATTTGTAGCATGAGCTTAAATTGCAAGTGAAAATTTTTATCTGAAGGATTAACTAACTTAGTTTCCTGTTGTTTTAAATATGAAATCAAAACTACTTCAAAAGCAGCTACATTTTATTAAAAATTAAAGTAGGCACCTATAAAAAACCCACAAATTTAATTTAAAATTAATATTTTCCACTACGTAGAATAAAACCAAACTATTCAGAGTGATGACACAAGCCTCCAGAAATACATGATCATGCTTTAGAATTAAAACAAAAGTAAAAGAGCTCTGAAGCATAAACTCAAGGAAAAGTTCACAAATTCCACATTGTATCTCTTATTATAGTTCCGTATTTAAGACATTTAGTGGAATTGGCCAATTTGAAAATTGAGGACTGATAAGAAATCCTGATTACTTCCAAGAAGAGTGCAGCCCTTAAGTCAGAGCTCCAAATAATAAGAAACAATTTCATTCATGCAGTGTTAGCAATAAGAAAGAAATCAAAACCAACAGTGACACAGCTAAAACATCTCCATGCTTCATTCCCTCTTAGAGCTACAAGTAGTACATATTTATTTGTACCTCTACCTGAAGTCTAAAAAACCCCAACAACAAAAAACAAACAAACAAAAACAAAACAAAACCAAAAAAAAAACAATAAAAAACCCAATCTCTTTCAAGGCCAGACTCCCTCACTGGCAGACAGGTATACAGGAGCTTCCAAAGGTTCAAAGGCAAGGTAGCAGCTGTGGCTTCATAACTTACACTCTAGTAACTTTGATTTAGGTAAAACATTCTTAACTGTTAGCTTCATACAAGCTAATATCAGACAGTAGAAGAGGAAAATTAGACTACCTACAGACTACAAAGATGCTAACAAGAATAACCCTAGAGTCTTTATCACAGGTTTTATTAAAAAACTGAATAGTAACATAACTTTAAAAATAATCAACTCAATTTGTCTTTCTCCAGTATGACAGTGATATGCTTACAGGTTTCAAAAACCACCAGCATTTCAGGCAGAAAAAAATTGTGCACACTATTGCCTTTAACAATACTTAACATTGCCCATTCACACTGTCTTGCAAAGAGCAAAGCTGCTTTTTGAAGTCTTATCTGGCACTTCGCACTGCTAGCTGGCTCTCATCTCCATAGCTCAACCTGAGTGTCACACCTGCTGGTCCTCATATGAAAAGGTGTCTGTCGTGTTAACTGCATAACAATCAAGATCTTCAAAATCAACAGCATTAGACTGTTCTTCAAAGAAGGTATCTGGCACTTCCATGGGCAGAAAAAGTGTCACAATATATCCATGAGCTCCAACATAATGCTAAATACCCAGCTCCAAGACTGAATTCAGAACCTTATATAGTTATATTCTACTGTCACACAACATGAATAGGCATAGAGAAATCACAGGTTAGCCAAAAACTCATGCTATTTGTTTAAAAGCAAGTGTTTTATTTTAAATACTAGAGGGATTGTTATTTGACTTCCTGTTCTTTAACAGCTAGAATGTCCATGTTTAAGGCATTTTCTAGAATCATGGGGGGTGGTAATATTTTAAATGTTATTCTAAAATAGGCTGAAATCCTTACAAAACCATATAACTGTATAAAGTAAGCTTTTTGAAAAAAGCAAGTAAGTGACAAGCAATAAAATTAGGAGAGCTGGCAATAGGGGGACTTCCTTAATATACAGTAAATACCATTTGAAGGTGACTTGCTAGATAGCCCAATCATGAATCACAGAGTATACTGGACATAATAGCTGGTATATCTATGTCTTTTGCAGGACCAGAATCCTGGCAAGGTAAAAAAACATAATCACATTCAAACACTCTCTTCAAAAGACCTTTAAAAGGGTACTATTTTGTACTGACACCTCTTGACAATCCAGTGGCAATCCAGTGACAAAAACAATTGCAATTTTTTTCTCTTCCTGAAAAAATTTCCTTAAAATGTAATTATGTTTAAGCAGAAAGATTCTAGTGTTCTCTGCATTTAACTTCTCTGATCAAGCAACATTCTTACCAAACACTCAAAAATTTTTATATATGCATATATAACCGACCAGTTCATACTGTGTATCATAACTGGCGTCACTTCTATTACAGTACTACACAGAAAAAGGAAAAAAATCTTTCAAAACTATAAACTTTGATTCCTGCAGTTTTCTTTCCATAAAACCATGTAATAAGTGCTAAGTTTTGCTGGTTTTATATTTGAGTTTCGCCATTTTTATATGGTGATTCTTTAACGGTTGTGGTAGCTGTGGTGATGTCAGTCATAAGGAATAACAGATGAGCTGGAATGAAGAACAAAGTATTCTCAAGCATCTGGACAGCAAAAAAAATTCAATAAGAGGAGTTTTACTTTCACTCTACCTACTACTACCCTACATGTGATTGCACTTTAACACCTTATATACTTAATTCAACTACAATATTTCTTCCTATTTTTTTCCAGTTAAATTCAGCTGCCTTTCTACTGCTTGGAGAGCCTAGCTACACAAAGTACATTAATCTAACCACCCAATGCACTATGACTCCATGCCAGAAAACAAGTTTTAATTTCAAGTTCATATTTGGACGAGGCTAATGTTTTCTCACTTGCAGACTGAACACAGATTTAAAATTTTCTTTAAGATATATTTGGAAGCTGAAACTTCATAAAGAATATTTTTAACCAATGACTATACACCAAAATCCTGAACTCTTCATTTTACTCCTTAACTCATTGAACTCCTCATTTGAATGTACTTGATTTAAACTGATCAGTTTGTGGGACTACACAAGTTCAAGTCCAGGAATTAATCCTGTGTTAAAACATAATTTAAGCACTAGCTTATGTTCTCTCTATGGAGACAGGTTATTGAATAAGAGACTCATGCATAAACTTATTTAGATAGAGTGCCACGATGTTGCAAGCATGTTAACTATGTCAGGCTCAAGCTACCACTCATTACAGAAGACAAGCCTTAGTGCCACAAAACCAGTGACCAACATACAACAGGAAAAGAGTACTGGAATACATGGTAAGCTACTAAGCCATAAAAACCACCCAACTCTTCCTTACATATTCTCTTGAATTTAGGATTAAAGTATCAAGAATTGTTTTGCAGGCATTCACTGTTGCTCATGAGATCCTCACAGCCAAGGCCAAAAATAAAACTCAAGTTCAAAGGTGGCATCATAATATCAAGCCAAACTACCTTCTCCCTTTGACTTCTAAGTACCCTTAAGTTATCAACCCTGGTTATAAAGAATGAGTGTCATATGCCCGTAGCAACATATGGCAAAACAGAGAAGTCAAGACACATAGCAAGATCACTTCATTCAAGCAAGACAAGCTGGAAACCACTAGATAACTAAACAATCCTTACATTAGCTTTATTGGAAAATATGCAAGGAAGAGGTAGCTAGAAGAAAAACAACTTGGCACACAGCAAGAGATTGTTGTTTCAGTAAATTAGAAGTCACTGTCCTCAAAATTAACTTAAGTGTTTACAAATATTGTAATGCATCTGTATAACTGTAACACAAGTGGGGCTTTTCCAAGAGACAAGAAAGCACAGTAGCCATGACTATCAGAATCATATGGGACAATACAAATACTCAAACAATAATTAACATGATTACAAAGAATTTATTTTCAGTGCCTTCATTAGTGAAATATTCTCTGCTTCTTTATTATTTCTGCAAGGGGAAATGCATTGGATGCTTCTCTATGTGGTGCCTCTTCCTTTTAGGAGCTACATCTGGGAATTAGAATATGTAACCAACTCTTTCATGAGCATTTATATATACTACTGTATTTGTGAGCAGAATGACTGTTCTCCATGAAAGAAAGATTCTTGAAGCAAATTACCAACAAAATGACATGTATGCCTTCTAAAATGTGCAGCTGCTTTTATTAGAAGGGGTTGACGGGTCAGTGAAAGTTACTAACCAGATAAAATAAGGAGGGACACACACTAGGTTACTTGTCTGGAATTCTCTGAAGTACTTGAATAGTTGATCTCAGAAGTAGACTATCAAGATTGTAAGATGACATAACTTCCTTTATAAAGCAGTCGCTATCCCTGCCCCAAGGGCTTTAAATAAAATAGCTTTAATAATGCTTTTTTTATCCATCAAATCTAAGTACCATTAGAAGAAAGTTATTATGGAAACAAGAAAATACAATGAATGTGATCTGTATAGACAACTGTTTATAAAATACTCCATTCTCTTTGTTAAGTATTATTGGAATAAAAGTGGAAAGGATGCGAAAGCAATTCATTGACATATATCATTCAAGGCACTTCAGTCTCTCAGCAGCATAGGACTAACAACTTTATGCTTATTAAAGTACATAATATTATTTGTGTTACAGTAGTGTCCAAAGGCCCCAAATGAGATGAGGCCTCTCAAGTGGAGTGTTAGAACATCATTATCCCATTGACTCAAAGAGGTCCCTTTCATACTGTTTTTAAAAAGTTCTGTTTAAGCCAAATTACTACCTCTGTAAGCTTCACTACAGTTTTTACTATTTAGCTCATCTTTATTTTTAATATCAAAAAGGAGCACAAGCATAGTGCATAGTATTAAATAAAAAGACAGAAGCACAGCTCTGAAACATGTACACCCTACACTCCTCTCTGCTTTTCAGGCCATTATGTCCAGAAACAGATGTTCCTTCATTATCAGCATCTATATAGAGAAGTATGTGTAACTTGCCTGCTGAGTCTCCATCCTGTACAAAACAAACCCCCAAACCTAGCATTAGCAAGTCTCTGGGAATTCTGAATCTAACTATCAATATAATCTGGGACAAATTAGTAGGCTCTCAAATTCTCACTTGGATCAAACTATCACATGTTCAAGTTCACATGGAACAAGAAGAATTCGCATAAAATTCTTAGAAGCATTATTGAAACAGATAGTTCAATAATACAAGTTTCCAAACAAATAATTGCATTTTTGTTCATTATGAGATACAACACACTACTTCTGATAAAATATTCAACAATCTAGTCTATATTAGCAAGCAGCCACAAGCTTGCTGGGGATCAGAGGTAATCAGACAAGGACACTCCTACTGCATCCCACACGGTCACAGGCACTGGGCAGATGGCACCCACCACAGTTCTGGTGGCACATGGTACAGGAATAAGCTGGATTGCAAAAAGCTCTTCTGTAGTTTATTTCAGTGACACACTCAGTACAACTTAACAATTCGTCATAAGTTCTCTATATTCAATCCCTTGCCCAACCAGTTTTTCCATCACCTATCTTATGTGTATTTTACAAAAAGTTTTGTTCTGTTGGAGTACAATCCTCCCCCTAAAGGGTTCCTTAATTTCCACAGTTTAACAATGGAATTTAATAATCTTGTCCAGTAAATCATTTCTGGAATTCATATGCTCTTAAATGCTTAATGAAGAACAGCTTTCTCAGGGAAGGATCTTACCAGATTGCAAAGCTTCACTTTTCATTGATTTAAAGGAGAAACTACTCCACTGAAGGTATAAGACCCCAGGATCTGCCATCACTCATGAAAACCAGATAATTTAAAGATCCGCAATTTCAGTATTCTTCTAGAATTAACAGTATGCCCATTAATGAAGTTAGTACTTACAGAACAAAGAAAAAACATTTTGAATATTCCCTTCTGCTAGCCACCTTATTTGTTACATACCTCAGAACTGTCTGTTAGGATCTAGAAGCACATGTCACAACAGAAAATTAATTTTAAGAAGTAAACTTCAGCATGTTACTTACTGCAAATTAGCTACTTTTACTGCAACAGGAACATGGGGAAGTTGAGTAGCCCATTTCAGCATAACATCCTGATAAATATTCAGCATTTTACTGTGGTTTGCAATGAGAGTGTTTATTGTTCCTTCTTTCACTGTTAAAGACAAAAAGTGGTTTTAGAATAAAGATTTTCAAAAGCCAGTACTTTTCTTAGAGCTTTACCTCATTACACTATTTTTTCTTTCTTATAATCCATTACTGGTTATAAACTAAATTTAATACAACTAAAGGGTGAAAATATATGAAAGTTACATTGACAATAACTAAAGGCATATGTGATTAATTATGGATATCAATTTCTACTGCAATCTACACAACACAAGTCACAGTTTTGCAAGGTTCTAGCCAGCCAAGTTTGGTAATTTAAAAAGGGACAAAGACTCAACTACCATGTTGGCATACCAGGATAGATACAGCAAAATGCATATTGGCTAAATATCAGCCACTTAGCCTTCATTAATTCATTGACTTGTAAATACTGATTAAAGGTATATGCATTTATAGTGTTTATTTATAGTATAATTTAAATCTCAAGTGTAAAATGTGAAAATTGTTCAGATCATAAAGTCTATAATGATACCTTAAGTCTAAAATAAGAGTGTCAAGAATTTCAGACAGTTTTTGAAACATAAATATAGAATAGGTATAAGAATCTGCAGTTCTATAGTAGCATCCTGTCAAGTTGCTTCCACACACTGTAATAAGTTAGTTTCATCTCCTACAAGTAAACTTTGATTTTTTTTTTCCTTCCATGTTTGTTGCTTTGGTAGCCTGTGCAAGCTTCCTCAAGCACTAGACAAGTACCTCAATTTGGTGGTAATGAGAAAAACAACTATTTAAATTCTAAAAAATTATGACATTTCACACTAAGTAACATTTGAAAATAAACCTGCTTCATCCAAAAAGAGAGGTCCAGTTCCACAGATTGTATATAAATCAACAGCTCATTCAGGAAAAAAAGTATTTCTTCAGTTGAAAAACACCCTTAGCTATAAAAGTAATCAAGCTAAAGTTAAGATAAATTTTCCTTTTACAAACCTGAACAATAAGGAATGAAGCAACTGGGACTGTAATCGAGCTTTTTCATGAATCGAATTTGTCCATTATCCTTAAGGCAAAAGAAGTTTCTCTCACCAAGCACAAAAACAGAAGAAACTGTCTGATTAAAGGAAACAATGCAGATATCCAGTGCTTGCTCTCCAATGTTCAAAACCCAGTCCACCTTCAAAAGAAAAAACATGCCCCAGAGATCAGTTATTAAAGACATAACTTAAAGAAGGCTCAGAACACATCAAGTTACACGAATAACAGTAACATACCTAGAATTAGCAAAATCAAGGTCTTTTTTGAAGGAGAGTTATCCTCTTATTTTTAAGGCAGTTAGAAATTTTCTTCATTGCAAGTAAAGCACAAAAACCCACACTTTTTGAAAGTCATATATTGATGTTTATGCAGTTCACTTAAGTATAACTTTGAAATATACATCCCATTCAAAATGAAAAAGCTTTATACTTTAACTATTAAATCCAGAAACAGAGTATTAGAGTCATTTAAATTTGCCTCTGACCATGTCCTTTGAGACTAAGGACAAGGTTAGACAGAAGGAGGTAACTTATTCTATCAATACATGTAAATGGAAAAACAGAGAAAGTTTTAAGCGTGTAAGCCAATATTTCGATGGTTGCACTCACTAATGTACACCCTGCAATCTGAAGGATGTTTGTGGATATCCTAGTTTGTCTGCTTTCCCAATCACATATATTGATATAAGCAACTAGTTACAAATCCTGACTCGCCTATGTCCTTACATGATTAATCAATACTCCTGCTTATTCACACATCATCAATTTGGTACTTCAGCTCCTCTGTGAAATTTCAACTATTCCATGTGCACAAAGATTGCTTTTGACTGTTGCCAAGCTGGTTATACAGAAATTCTGAATTTCTGAAGTGGAAAAAATAAAATTAAATTTCAACCCTTAGCATTTCCAATATGAACAGCATCAATTATTTTGCTTAAAGAACACAGAATGTGTTAGTAAACATACTGGCATATCTGATATATGGAGCTGGAAGGGTCACCTTAAAGTTCAAGTGATAAAAACCAGGCTTATTACATTTGTCTCCATGTGTACTCAGATTAAAAAGATGCTGCAAATGAAATAAATATCTGAAGCAGCTTCTAAATTTCTTATTTAAAAACTACATCTTCTCTTAATTCAAGAACCAGGATTCTGACTGAGCCAGTTTGAAAAAAAAACAAACGAATATCAATTAGCCACTGGAAGATGTTTTCGCAATGTCAACCTGAAATATGCTGAATTCAGCATTTTACATAGTACATATATCAGACAAGCCATTCTACTGCAGGACCAGAGAATGAGATTCTCTTCCTCTTAACAGGAGGTAGCTCAAATACTAAGCAACTCAGTCACAGGGACCTCCTGAAGACCATTCAATCCACAGGTTTTTGACAAAGAGTCCAGGATACTGAATATTTATGGAAACATTCTTCACTGCTGAGTTTTCTAAGTACAAAGAATCCCCAAGTAGAACGAGGTTAATGTTTTAAGTCCAATAAAAATCCACAAATAGACTTGAATTAAAAACATAAGCAATATTTCAGGTGTAACTATTTTACTACAGTTTAGGTTCTGTATTACAAAGACTGCCTCAGAAATAATTATTTCCAATTCCTAACTGTTTTGGTGTTTGATGTTGTTTGGTTATTTTTTTCCTGTCCTCCTTAGAACAACAGTGAGCTTTAAGGCCCAACCTTAAGCAACGAAAACCCAAAGAAATTTTAACAGAAATGATTCTGTGAGATCTACTGGAGTCTTTCCATTGCCTTTAAAGGCAATTGTATCAGGTTCCTTTGTCAGCAGACATGTCCACTCATGACGTAGCACTGGTCTTTTAGACATGTATGCAGTGTACCATACAGATAATATAAAATAAACATGTTTTACCACAACTCTTTTTCCAGAACTATGTTTTTGCTGTTCTGTTTCTTGTCTTTCATCAGCATCTGTTGCAAATGCCAGCACTTGATATCTGTTAAGAAATTTTAAAAAGTGAAAAGTGTCTTTCTAGTTACTCTTATATTAAGTAGAAACTAAAATATATTTATCTTGAGTACACATACATAGTAAAAGCACAGTCTGCAAGGGTTGTTGGAAAGCCTGCTGTAACACATTTATCAAAGATGCTAATACAGATTACTATAGGATAACAGCTAAGTGTAAAGGCAGAAGTTCAAACAAACATTTTTATTCACATTTTATGTGGTGTTAAAATAATTGCAACCACTAAATATACTAGAGGATAGAACTCTAGACCAAAAAAAAAAAAAAAACAAACCAAGAATCAAACATTTTCAAACTCTGAAAATGAAATTAAACCATCTTTGCTCTTAAAGTTTAAAAAAAACTTCATGAACTACCCTGAAGTAAAATTTGCTATATCTAAGTTATACTCTCATGCACATCCTTTACATAAACTAAGTTGTTCCAGTCCAAAAGATAACAGTAAACTGGCACCCACAGGCAGCACATTTAGCAGGTGATGTTTAGGTTTTTATTATTTTGTCACTGTCAGCTAAACACTAAGAAAAATTGGCAAACACATTAGAGCAAGAGATGTTAAAAGCTCTGCCCTTATTTACACCTATGCAATTCTCCATGTTCAAACTGTGTCCTCATTGACTCTTATTTCCCAAATTTGTGCTGGTACCCTTACTTACTGAGCTATCTTGTTACCCATGTACGTACATTGGGTAATTTGTAAAATACTGAAGTGTCCTACAAAAACAAAATAAACCAACCAACGAAAACTTATCCAAAGGTAGCATTCAGTCTGGAAGTTGCCATCAGCTCCTAAGCTCAAACCAGCACAATTCTCAATGTTCCAATCCAAGTCTAACAAATCACAGTATTTATTTCTGTATGCTGCCAAAGTTAGATTTAAAGTTACAACACCAACAGCCTTACATTTCAGCTGCATGTTTTGAGGTGCTTGTTACCGAGGGATTTTAGTTTCAGGACAGCCTCTCACAGGATCCCGCCACTAACTCCTTGGACAAGCCCAACTCTGTTCTCTTCAAATATAAAGTTTTAATTCACTGCTTATATTCCTCACTTCTCGGGATCTTAATCTATTATCTCTCAGCCACAGCAGCCAATATCTGTAACGCTCAATGACAGACGCTGACTATAGCTTCTCCAAATATTTCTTGCTTCCAACTTGTGGATTCTGCAAAACATCTTCCCTAGCCAAGCTATCTAGCACAGAAATGAAGAGTTTTCTGTAATGCACCAAATGCAACATCATGAAATGATCTCCCTTTGCGCACTTGACCCTTATACCTAATACCATCACTTACATGCTGAATTTAGCATTTTATCCCTCAGTCTAGCAGTCAGGGAGATTAACAAGCTTCCTCTACCACTTTGTCAGGTGGATTTTGTCTCTCCCCAACAGCCCTTATTTCTTTGAGAAGATCCTGTGATCACAAAACTTAAGTCCTGTCTCAAATCTCTTCTGAAAACTGAAGAGATTAATCAGACTAACACTTATTTGCACCACAATAAAAACCCTGTTGAAACAACTGGAAGGAACATCTTGCTCAAGTAGTAAAGTGCTGACAAAACCAAATGCACAGACTAGATTGAACTGAAGCAACTTAAAAATTGGCACTTGCAGGACAACATGATGTGCCTTGATAAGGTAGTAAACTTAAAATTTTTACAAGTAAAATAGGACCATAAAGTCCTCAGGATACACAGTATGCTTTCTTCTAGGACTGTACAGAGACAGTAATCACTCAACAACATACATTTTATTTTCCTTCTTTCCTGTAACTACATATCACCTGCTTTTACACATCACCTGCTTTGAGATACTATATTAGTAAAGGTAATAAAAATGAGACATGTCTACTTTTAATTTATTTACATACTAAATAATAGTACCGAAATATGAATAATTACTGAACACAAACATACTTGTAACTCTCAACCTGTCGACAAGAGGACACTGTAATGAAAGAATCTGTCCGAGAGCTGTAAGCCAAGGGACCAGGCAGAAGAAAACCAGGTAAAAAACGTCCAAAAGCATAGCTTTCCTGCTCAAACATCATCAGCATCCCATCCATGGACTGTATGCATATCAAATCTCGACCTATACAAAGCAAAAGAAAGAGAAAAGGAAACAAAGCAATGTTATTTAAATAGTTTTAATTCTGAAATTGTTAGTAAATTAAAACTGTACTTAAGCAAACCAAAAAAAACTATTCATCTTTATTTACATGGATTTACTATGAGGCAGAACACTAAATATTCCAATCTTAATAAAAGTTACTTACTGAAGAACTTTTTTAAGGAGAATAACATTCATTTTAAGAGGGGGAAAAAAGCATTAGATATTTTATTTCAAATCAAAATTCCTAAAGATAGTTATAACAATTTCACTTCAAAGAAATGTTTCAGTACTCCCAAAACTCCAAATTATTTTGGTTCTTAAATGCCTCTCTACCTTACAAGCAGTCATAACTGTGGTTTAAAAGTAACCTATACTATTCTGCTGAGTCTACTTAAGCAACGTAAGTCCTACAAATATGTATTGTTGTAAAAATACAATACTAATGCTTTCCACACTTTGCATTCACATTTTCTGTCTTCAAGGAAAAAAAAATCAAAACAGGCCCACTCTGTGTTACTAACAACACTAAAAAGAAAAATCAAATAAAATTCAGCATAGAGTAAATTACTTCAAGCCTCATCCATTACTCTGCAGCCTCAAGACATGACTTGACCTGTCATGCCTCAAGTACACGAACCTAAATTCAAAGCCTCATTTTGAAGACTTCTGAGAAGCTGGACTAGGCAGTTCACGTTTCATATGAAATAGTAACAATTCAAACAAATATTTTGCATGCATTCAAGGAACTATACCAGCAAGACACCTTCTGAAATTGATAGGAGTATCTCTCCTGAATTCAGAGACAAACACAACATGAAGTACTTGTACATTCAAAATGTTTGTTCACCTCCATGAAAATACAACATTGTGTCTCAGAAATTATTCCAAATGAATGGAGGACTCAAATTGTTTATTCACTGATCTCCATCCTCAATCTAAGAATTGTTTTCTAACACAAGAAGGTGAAGCAAAACAAGTTGACTAAAACTCATCTCACGTTTTAGATAAAGGTACCAAAGGTCAAAGATTCAGAATCTGAAAAAGCAGAAAATGTGAAGTACAGTGCAAAGCATTGTTCATCTCCATTGTGATTCTTCAGAGAAACTTTAAAATATATAGTAGCGCAACAGGTCAGCAGTCCATGTTCCTTGTCATTGTGATTAAAACATTCCAAAAAAATTTAGCTTGGGGTGAAAACAAAAAATAGGAAGGTAAAGCAGCTGTGTTCTTTCCACTTGCTCTCCCTCATCCCTTTTTGCAGATTTTCCCATTTTCTGGAAATCAAGTTCTCCCATTCTTTCCACATTCTGTAAACCCTGTTGCAAATATCAACCATCTGATAGGAAGGACATTTGAAAGTGGAATTCATGTTGTTCATTTGGTAGAGGCGAAGTTGAATCTTTCAGTCTCTAGTAAAAGTTAAAGTACTTCAATCCTTCACACCGACAATTACATAAATAGAATTACAAAACACTTTCAACAGTGTAATTTCAAGAACACTGATGGCATTTCAGCCACACACCTGTTTCTTTCCTTATGTTCTACGTAGAGCTTTTCTGAAAACTTTAAAGGTTATTCCAAGCTAGTGGAGTTTTGTTTCTTCTGTCTGAAAACTCCTAGAGTGCATACATTCCGAGGGATAACATTAACTGACAATATCAAACACCTAAATTTTGATCTAGCAAGATCATAATTTCTAACTGTCAAATTAATAAACTGCACAAAATTTTATTCAACATTAGAAAAATTCCTTAAACATGAGAGAAGTACTCAAGAATCCTTGGTGGCTTCAAAGAAAAATAGCTGAGAAACAATGACAACTCATCTTCCTAGGCTGAAAAAAATATCAGAATCTGTAGTAATAAACTAACACATTATACAAAAGCAATTCAACACGGAAATTATTAAAGTACTGTTCAAAGTAGTCAGGCTGAGATTCTGCTCGATACCCAAGTTAAACCAATATATCTTTGGGATTTTCATACCACAGCAAGTGAGAAAATGTAAATATATCATCTTTATAGCAGCTCATTAAACCAGTGACCACTTGTCACTAGCAACTTCAATTTGATGATTTATGTCTCAAAGGTTTAATCTATAACATTCTGAAATTTGTACCACTACACTGGAAACTTGAACCATTTCAAGTGTTTCCTCTTCAATGTGTAGATTAAAGTCATACATCCTTCTAGGAAATGTAAACTCTACCTCTGTTAATAGCAAAAGTCAATCAAGAAATATTTCTTGTGACTAAACACTATCATTTTTGAGAGAATTATGGGTCTGGCATAGATCTCCAAAAGCATTTTCTAAACACCAATTGTTTTAGAGCTATGATGTTCCTAGTATTTTTTACATTTTTTTTTTAATTAAAGCAGGGTTTGAGGCTTCTGTTCAATTTTAGACTATTGTTTATAAAATTAGAAACCTACAATATACATGCATATATACAAACACCTCTCAAACGTACATAACTAGTACATTTCCTTTGAAATTATTTGTATAAAGCAGCTTTAAGTCTTTAAGAATCTTCTATCCCCTTAAATATTCTTCATATAGCAAATTCCAGAACTGATTTATTCATAACTTGTAGCTGACATTCTGCACCTGAAACAAGTAGTATTCAAGAGGTTACAGCAACTACTGATCAGCCAGAATGAATGTTTTGTGCTTATACTGAGTCTGAAATACTAGCCAAGAACACTGCAATGACTTTAACACATAGTTCAGAAATCAGTGAGTGACCTAAAAATAAGTACCTTATACATTCCAATTAAAAAACAAAGCAAGACAGACACGAGATGAAAACTTCTTTAATATTAAGGTTCCTACAATTCTGAATGTCTTGCTTTTCATCACTAACAGTTGACACTATCAACTACTATTAGTGTATATTAAAAAAAAGGAAGAAAGTAGTCATAAAAGAATTCTAGCAACTATACAAGTTCAAAGAACGTTACCTAAAACACACAAAGGCTGCGAGTACACAAGTAAGCAAAACCAACCTAATGCTTTGCTACTGCTGGCTGGAGTAGTCCTGCTCATCTCCTTCCCCCTCAGCTTCCCTTCCTCAGGTCACATAGTACCTCTATTCTAAGCCAGACCCGGGAACTTATCTGATGGCTATTAAGCTGAAAGTAGGACACCATCCTGAATTTGTAATTAAAAGAACACAACACCACACACTACCACACCCCCCACAACAACTTTCAGATAAGTGCATCATCACCTCACACAAATCACTCCACACAAGCTTAGCACCTGTCAGAGATGTCCTGGAAAGTATCAAAATGAAGAATGGAAAAACTATAGCACCTCTGCAATATATGTCTAATAATCCCTAATCACACAAACATTGTTAAAATCTCATTTTAATGGGAGCAATAGGACTGAATAATGCAAGTTCTTTAAAGCACTCCAGTGATCTTTAAGCATAGTGCAGCAACAAACCATACTATCTGAAGAAATAATACAAGGCATGCAAGACTGAATTAGTAATAACTTCTTCCCTTTAAAAGCACAGCGTCACTTTAATATACCTAGCACTTCATTAATCGCATTTGTGCTGTTCCTACTCAACAATTTTCAGATCTGGATTTTAACTAGCTTGTAGTAGTGGATCAAACTGCAATTATCCAAACTACTATATGTAAAGCATAATTAAAGAAAATTGAATTCCATACAAACTCTTATTTCCCAGCTTTTTATAGGTCAACATATTTTCTTTGGCCATTTTTTTAATCTGTAGCTAGTGAATTAAGTTTGTTTCACCTTAAGAAATGCAGTCTTCCAAAATCTCAGACAGAACTGTCCATTTTAAAAAAGCTTATTGCAGCTAGTTGACTTTGCCAGTGACATTATTTATAATGTGAAAATATAACCCATAGTGTTTTCTACAGATCAGATGGAATCACTTAGTGTACTCTACACCGTTTCAGCAACTTGTGTCTCAAGAGGAACATCCCTTAGCCAGAAAGTGTTATTTTTAAGCACAAGTCCAGCTACTCTTGTTTTGTAGTTTTGTTATTCTAGCATGATATGAATATGTTTATGTCACTTTTAAACCACAATTTTTAGAGCTAATACTAGGGCAAAATGAGAGGCACGTGGTAGCTCTTTGAAATAAGCTTCTAACTGATGCTGTTTTGGAGCTCAAGGGTTTTCTTGCATCTTAATGACTTCCTCTACTCTAAGCCTCCCCTCTAGCACCAAATCATTTCCATAGAAGTGTATTATGTAATCACAAAGCCTGAGCACTATGTGAAAACATGCAATGAAAACTACAGTATCAAATAGGATAAGTTCAAAATCAGAATAAGCTTCAAGTTTGTTTTTTTTAGGGAGACATCGGCAGAGATAATTCTATTGCCTTCAACGGTAATGAAAAGCTTCAGCCAAAAGCCTTGTGTGGAAAAAAGCGTCAGTAAAATAAAATGAAAAGATAAGTTGTCCTTTATAAGATACCAGGAACCTAAAAGCCCTTTAATCATAGATAAGAAATATATGATAAAAGTTAAATCCACAGTGCATTGATAGGTGAAGCAACACATATAAACCATAGTCCCACACACTGGAACAGAAACTAATGTCCTGAATTGAAACAAGAAAATATACTATCCTTCATTGAAATTTACCCCCAAAAATTTCTCCCAGCATAGGGAACAAAGTGTCCACCAGTTCAAATCCATTCTGGAGAATTCAACTTGCTGCTGAACATAGCTCCTGAAGCAAAACAGATCCAGGTCAACTGTGAGAAAAGCACTTTAGGAATCACTTTTGACTAATGGAAAAACCATTTGAAAATACGTTCTTCAAGCAATGTATGTCCAGTAACAGGCAAATCTTAAGTTACTTTCTTAATCCAAAGCAGGAAGGACATGTCAGTGTACATTCAGAAAGAACCCTGAATTGACTATATTGGTGGTCTGGTGGCTGCTCATTGCATTACTACAGAAGGGATCAAAGTTCAGGACTTCAGCTGCAGGCATTCACTCTAGGCCAGGGGATCTGACAGCACCGCCAAGGCAGTGCAATACCCTGAACACACATAAAGAGGAAAAGGAAAAATGCATTAGCATTGAGTGATGCAGGCCATGTACCCATCCCAAATGATGCACGAAGCTTACACATGTTCCAGCTGAGACTGACTAAGTGCTTTTCTGCTGGAATTGAAAAATGACTCCAGCAGGAAGGAAATAAAACTAGAGAAGAGAACACAAGCTTATGAGAAACTAAGGAAAGTGTTTAAGTATGATTCTATAGGGGGGTTGGACTAAATGACCTCTGAGGTCCCTTCCAACCCAGATGATTCTAGGATTCTATAAGTAAAACATTAAATCCTTACTCTGCTGATGTTAGATTTAATAATATTCTAATGCCTTCCGAATATTGAAGTATTACAATAAAACATGTTCACAAGAGATGGGGTTAAGGCTCTCCGCAACCGCCGACTCCATAAGAAGACAGTAAAGCACGTATCCAAGGCTGCCAGGACGAAAGCAATCTTTTTGCTTCTTTGACACCATGTTGTATTCTCTTTGCCTAACCTCTTGCAGACTTCTGCCTGCCACAAAGCATAATGAGGATTTCAGAAAGAATTTTGGGAAGGGATTCTTGACTTATGTTCAAAAGCCAAACCAGCCCTCACTTGAACAATCAGTCCTTTAGGAGACCTGCAATATACTCCTTTATTCTTGATCTGACTCTTACCATGGAAGATGACAAAACTAAACTACACAACTTAAGAATGATCCCTTTAAAGCTCATCATGACCTGAGGTGGTGGAAAGACTCTTCCAAAAAACACTAGTATGGTTCAAAGGAGCACAAAGACTAACAGGCAGTATAGAGACCTGAAAGTACCATAGCTGCAACATCCAGCACAAAAGTTCCTACTAAAATAAACCTTGCATTTAGCATTGGGTAGACATGAGAGGTAGAGTGTCCTCCTCTAAACAGATAAGTAAAATTTCACTGTTATAATCTTCATATTAAGCAAAGAATTTTTCCCACATTCAAAAGTGGATGTTTCTATCCACTGCAAGAAATAGCATCAGGTAAAACATTCAGTCACCTGTGAAAGTAACATCACACAAAACTGCTCTTTTTTTTTTCAATACAGCACATTGATTATAGACTGTATAAATAGTGGGTCTTGAAAAAGAACATTAGTTTTTCATGGGGGAATGGCTGTACGCATAGATGTAGGTTGAATAATAATGATTTTTGAAGACATGGTGGACATTTTTCCCTAAATTCTCTTGCCTTAACCTGTTGAGTAACTACTTTTCAAGCCTTGGCAACTGCAGAAATCATCTTTGAATCCTCTGCATTCATAGAAGCATTACAATACAGACATGCTTTTTCTAAAGACAATAGGAGAAATTCACCTTTCCAATGTCAAGTTGATTTCATCTGTAGTTACAAACCTACCTTACATTATATAAATATTATAGAACATCTTACTGAACTAGCAAATCCCCCACAAATAAAAAATGAAAGAAAGCAGTGTCAGTAGTGGTCCTTCCAAATCAATAGCTTGACTGCATAAAGGCATATGGATGTTTTTCATGAATCACCAGCAGAGCCTTCACTGAGCTCAGTTGAGTATAGATCCCATTTTGCAATATTTTGTCTACTTTCAAAAGTTACCAGCAAGATCCTAATTCAGCATCACACATTAAATTCACAGTGTTTTAAATTCCATTTAAGACAGACCTACAAACTTATAATAGAACAACAAAATCCCACTGTTAAAACCCAATGAAATTCACCATCTTTTATCCTACTTTTCCATTTCTAATCTCCCTAGAGGTAAGAAGCTTTATAATTCTTAAACACTTCCCACAGCACTTTGATTCTTTAATCATTTTTTTAGCAAGATTGTTTAAAATATTTGCTGAAGAATGCTCTCCAGAATAACTGAAGTCACATCCAAAGAACTCATTAAAAATAGTTTATAACAAAGTCTAACAGTCTTAAGCTTACAGCAAACTGGGAGTTGAGTTTACAGAATCTGAGGTGGAACACCAAAACCCCTTCAAGAAGTTTCAAATATCACATTAAAATTTGAAATAAACAGCTTGACTAAATAGCCTCAAAACCACCAATAAGATACTGTCACTTTTCACATTCAGGTCATTTTTTCCATGAATATCCTAGAGTAGTAACCCACATACAGAAAGGACTAACTCCTACTTTGTGTTCAAATCAGTAGGTGAATTACATCTTTATCAAAAAAGTTGCCATTTTTATCAGTTTCCTTTTTCCAGCATCTTGAATTTTTAGTTATTTAGTGAGACTTTTTAAAATCTTATTCATCTTTATCTGTACAGCTGTCCAAGCTTCCCAAAGAGAAACTGCATCAACAAGGACTAGAACAAGTCATGAGCACAATCAGCATCAACTGGATACCACAAAGTTAGAATTCTCATGAATCTGAACTAAGTTTACTTTGTAACGTTTTCATTGATTTATCTCCTCTTGCCAGTTTGTTTTGTTCCCTTTCACCTCTGATAAAGACAAACTGCATTGATGGTCTCTGCTTCACCTTCGTTTCCTGTGTTTGGAGAACACACTCAGACACCAGTACATAAAATCTCCAAGAAAAATCTCTCTTGAATGATGTAGCAGAGTGATTTCTAATAGGAATGATTTGCATCAGACCTAATAACCCAAAGCACAATTAGGAAGTACCATAGCTTGTACACATACATTTCACCCCTCCAAGAAAAGCAAATAATAAGGTTTTAGTGACCTTTCACATATTTCTATAGGCTAAAGAGTCTTCTGTAAAGGAATAGTCAGAGATAAACAGAAAAAAAGCAAAACCTATACACACATTTCTGTAAGACCTTGGAGAAGATGAAAGCCTATATAATTAGAAACTAAAACTGCCTTTTTTTGGTTTAAAAAACCACGGGTCAGAAAACAAGTCTGATAGACAAATGCACCCGCACAAAATGCTGGAACATTTAATAAGAAAGTACATACACAAATAATGAAGCTGTACATAGGTTTGAAGTAACAGACAATTCATCATGCCAAACTTTCAGACAGGCTAACAGTACATACTTCATTTCTAAACTTTAGAGACAGCATCTCTAAACTTAAGTAAAACATTTGATATGATCTCAGACAACTGTCTCACGGGAAACCAGAGAATGGCAGGCAATTCCACTAAGAAGAAGAATCTGGGGATTAGAGTAGGATGATAAATTAAATATGAGTCAACAATGTGTCACCAAAAAGACAAATGCAAGCTTGGGTCATTATTAATATACATGTACTATTAAAAACATATGAGGTAATTATTGTTCTGCTTGGCACTCACTGGTTCTTGGCAGGCATACTGCAGAAGCTGTAACCCCACATGCAAGATACAAACCACTTTATCCTATCAGTGCACAATGACTGCGCATATTTGGGTACCATATTTGAAAAGTTAAAGTATCACATAAAATCTATCAAAAATTCGGAAAATAAATTGTTCTCTTACATATACAACTGCCCTCAAAGTTATGGATTTCTGCAATTGGTTTTGATTTGTTTTAACTACAGTGCTTTGTTTAAAAGAAATGCAGATTAAGTGATATACCTATAGATTTATAAATTAACAAAGTTCTGGCATACTGAAGGTAATGAGAGTTTTTACTTCAGTTAGGCTATTATCTTACGCATTACATTTAAGAGAAGTTGAAAAAGGTGAAAGGAAACGGATGGCAAGAGATTCAGAGAACTTTTTCCTTGATTATTTTTCCATTTACATGTTCAAGTTAGAGAAGAGGTTCTAACTCCATTATTAAAAAAAAAAAGCACAAAACCCCCACCGCTAACTGGTTTCCAAAGTCACATGAAAAACCATTCAGAAGCAGTCATCAACAGATCTATTCCATGAAAACTCATGAAGACCAAGATTTTCAAATAATCCTTCCTTATCCAGAAGCAATTTAACAGGAAGGTACCCATTAAACATTCTGCTCCTTAGCAGAACTAGCCAATAAATCAAAGTCTAAATTTATATTGCTGCTGTATTTAAATAGTCATAAGAATCATTTAACCTTGCAGCATAAAACTCAGTTGATAATTTTTTTTCTGACTAACACCTAATAAAATTCATTCTTGTAGAATTGTGGAAAAGTTAAGCACAGTCTACCCTTCTTGCAAAGTTTCCTGTTACAAGGTTACAGGGTTTACACATATGTTGTATTTCATTATTAAAAAAATTCCTCTGTACAGCACCCTCTTTGTTGTAACTCTCAAACATACTTTGCCTCTAGGACAGTGTTATAAAAAAAGTAAAATGAATCCAAGGCTATTTGCTGAGAAAAAAAGATAAGTTCAAGGTATTTTCACACTTTTTTTGCTTGTAACTTTTTCATGTTGAAGCCATATTTTTGTTTGCTCCTTCCTTTTGCTATTGTTTTATTATTCCCTTTTATTGGTACAGTATCCATTGAGCAACTTCAAATAAATCTGAACTATTCTGGAAGTCAACTTAGGCCATTAGGGTTTCAGATTAAAAAACAAATTCCAAAGCCTGTGCATTTAGAAGGATCCAAACGTAGAAACAAACGTCACAGTTGGAAAGGACCTTCAAGATCACCATGTCCAACCGATAGCCCTACACTACTGTTATCCCTAAACCATCCCTCTAAGCGCCACACTTAAATCATTTATCAATTCATTTAAAGAGGTTATATAAAACCAGGATGAATTCATGTAACTGTTATACTTGCATTATCTAAGAGTTAAATATTGTATGGAATGACACACATAGGTTTTGCAGTGAAAATAAAAAAGCCTTTATCTGTAAAGTCAACATCATTCAAAAGTAACTTAGCAACCAAGAAAGCAAGGTTTTTAAACTATGCTTTTTCTCTGTTACTAAATAAAATCAGTGTTCTATTCACGAGCAACCTAACGTGTCCCACTAGTAAGCAATGAATATGCTGTTTCTTCTGAAGTAGAAGGCAAAAATCTTTATATAAATTGAAAAAGAACACTGGAAGTGTTGAGAATGTTCATACACCCATATTAATGTACCATTTATCCCCTGGAAGAACAATCACAGAACTCAATCCTCACCTGGGAAAAGTCATCTTCCTGTTACATTCACACACTTCCTAGAACACCTACACTTCATACACCAGTCTTCAAAGCACTGAATTTTAGTATTCACTCCTTATATACCGTTGTTTGTTCGTGTATGAGCCACTATCCTGCCCAGCATTCAGGCTAACGGAGAACTGACTACAGGAAATTTGTGACCATCTCTAAAGCCACCTAAGCATCAAGCAATAGTGGTTTTGTTTTTACTGTAAAGCACTTCTCCGTTCTTTACACCATTTCAGCAGAAATTTATTGCATCTACTTTCCTCAAATATAAGCCACAGCTAACTTAAGGGGAAGAATGAAATTATGGTCTGATCTGCACACTTTTTCAAAGTATACTATAGGCACTTTACTTTTACTATATAAGAGCATAATACCATCATTTCTTATAACCAAGCTACACATCAGTAAATCTCTCTAAGAACAGTCAGGCACAAGCAGTAAATTGACACTCGAGATGCAGAAGGACTCGGACTAAAGGCTATAAGTTAGCTGAGTTGTGGTCCATTCAACAGAAACTGGCAGTGCAGCCATAAGAATGATTTTCCAAGTTAGGGTCTCTTTCTCAGATTTCTCCAAGGACAGGACAACACACCAAGTCTAAACACCCTCAGTGTGAACAAGACAAAGTCCAGGCACAGTACAGAGCTTCCCTATGTAGTAGGTATAAAAATTAAGATAATTTCATCACATCAGACTACAAAAATGCTATAAAAATTACTTACAAAGTAATACAAATTAATTTGCAAAGTCAAAAATTACTGTCTTAATGCTAATTTCATTTAATGTACCAATATGCCAATTAGATTCTTAAGGAGGCAGTTGATAATCACTTGAACTATCTCCAAGTGATTACCCATCTGTAAATAGTTTTAATACTACAAGAAGATATAGTTCACTATTCTTTCATATAATTAAAGTCAACACAAGTAAACTAATGACCCAAAATTCCTGCACCACTAGAAAAGATCTAATTCAGCATTATTTTAATTAAAAGAACCAGACTTACATGATTTTGGTCGAACTTAAAATTTAATGGAATAAAACTATGATCAATTCATGCCAATCAAAATTTAATATTTGCTCAAAACCTAATCACTATATAGCTAGCAAACCTTCTCACTTTTTCAATAAACACTGTTTTAACTAAGATTAAACAATGTGGAATATTGCTTAATAAGACGTGACTATTTCTAGATTAATATCAGACTTGTGTCTTAGGAACTGAACCAGAGGTACACTGCTGCACAAAGAATAAGAAAAGGAATTCTTAACTAAAACACTACATCAAGTTCAGTTGCTTCACTCTAGTCCATTCTTTTAATGCCAAAACATGCATTTCATTTATCAGAACCTTTCAACCAGCAGTGACTTTCAATCAGCCTAATGAAGTTCCATCACTTAGGGATTACCAGCCCAGTATAACATTTCAAACTTTTTTATTTACTTGTCCTCAACAATCTAGTACATCACAAAAAATATTTGAGAGATGCTGTCCATGATACAAACAAGCAAATCTCATGCTACATCTAGTGCACACACCATTTTAAAACCAGCACTGCTGCCACTGCACCACACAGTTACCACAGAAGCATAAATGCATCTTCACCCACATTAAAGAAACAACTCAGGTCTTTGATAAACAGGGTAGTAAGAGGAAAGCTTTTCATTTGGGTGACTAAAAATTCTAAACAAGCCTAGATGCTCAAGAACTTTCTCACTTCCCTCTCAAACAAAAATACCAACTAGACCTAGGCAAACCATACTCTCACTCTTACAAAATGATTCTTCAATCATTTAATGATTTTTTTATCATTTAAACCTTTAAAAAGGTTCTTTAACATAATCTCACTCAATAACTTGGTCTTTTATGCTAGTATCTTATACACTATGACACACTATGGATATGAAAACAGAAAATACTTCCCAAGCTATCAGCAAACAGCACTTCATATAACGAAGCCTGAGTGAAACACAGCAACCTCTGGTGGCACAATAGCATAACCTGACCTCATAAACATTATGTGATGAAATAGGCTTATATAAAGTAAAATTTTTGTAGACTTGAGTTCCCATCACAGGTAAGGGTAGAAGACAAGTCACAATTGTATGCTTTTTCACCTTCATTTTCTTTTCGAAAAATGAAAGAGCTTAGAGTTGAGTCACTAAGTTCTTAATTTTTTTATATCTGAAGTAAAACATGAAGACTGAACAATCTGTTCATTACTTAAGGGTTTGTGACATTTTGTGAGAGTTCACTTGGTTGAAAGTCAGTGTTCAGCACTGCTAACACACAGTTTTATCATCAACCATCCTTTCTAAAAGGACCTGTATGTCACAATCAGAGCATTACAGGACAAGCTCAAGTTCAAAGATCATGACAAAAAAGTTCAGAAATACAAAAGGCAGATATATGCTTTCTGCACAAAAGGCAACGACTTAAAACATTCAATTTTTGCAAGTCTGGGCTGACAATACAGAATTTAATACAAAATTAGCTAACCTTATATTGCTTTATAGTTCCATGTGTTCTTTTTAGCCCCAGTGTTCAGAGACAGCAAGGTACAAACAGAGTTAAAGCCGCAAAGAAATGCAAAGCTCTTTATTATAATCCTTCCCTTTGCCACAAATGTTGAAAATTACAAGTAAGAAACAGCTAACTCTGCCCACACTGTTGCTTGGTTTATATTTTTCATCTCTGCAGTTTTTTCCATTTACTTTTTTTAAAAATTTCCATCAGCTTTGTTTAGTATTCTAGGTAAACATAAGGGATTTCCTTGTTATTTCCCTGGCCTCTTCATAGTTTTGCTGAAAGCAAGAATTAAGTACACTATGCCTTTTTGCTAAAGTGAAATAAAATGTATTCCATTGCCTGTAGAAATCAGTAAGACAGTTTTCAGAAAGTACTTCTGTATTTTCTAGACTTCATTAAGTCTTGCGGTAAATACACCTGTACAATCGGTTCAAATAAAAGTGCAGCTTTAGAACGACAGCCAATTAGCCAATAATTGTAACTAGAGGACCATCTAGTGGCGACAGTCACAATTCACACGCAGCTATGTTAAAAAACAAATGAACACTTAACCTATGCAAGTCTCAGTCTTTGGCTTTTTTATTCCAGACCTTTAATCATTTCTTTAATTTAGATTTAGACCTTCTATGATTAGACTAAATAAATGAGCTTGTTGATTTTCCCATCTGTTCCTGTAATGAAAACATCTATGTCAATTCTTCCACATGTGAAGGTTGCTCATAGCATCAAATCATTAATCTAAGACACCAGCAAGAATGAAACTGCTAGCAACTAGGCTACAGAATAGGTCTGTTTACCTCACAATTTGCTTCTCAGAGATACATGGTAACTTTTTTCTTAACACAAGGAAAAAAAAATCAAGTTGAGAAATGAGTTTTACATATCCGTCAATTTCAGATCAACACACATGCCATTTAATAGACCAAATGATAACATTATAAGGGTCTAAGATTGCCATAGACTAGCAGGGACAGGAAAGCAAGAACTTATATCTGAAGAAGCCAACTGAGAAATGTGATACACATCTAGTGCTGGTTCTGTATTTCAAACATGTTGAACAACTGCAGAGACATTCTTCCTCAGCTTCCACAGTAACGGAAGCTTTGAAAAATCCTCATCCTTAACAAAGGTGCAGAGGGTAGGCACAACAAGTTTATGTAAGCACACATTTAACTACAAACAGCTGAAGGAAGGTTAGTAGAGCTTCATTACCAAACAAAACATAAAACAGTAGTTTTTCTTCTACTAGCTATTCTGCTTAATTTCTGAAAAGCTCTGATAGGACACTAGGTTAACCAACACTCAAAAATTTCAGACTTTTTTTCTTAAAGACAGGCATCCTAATGCTATTAAGCTGCTTCATATATCAGAGAACCAGATTCTACTCCAATACAATCTACACCAAACTTTAACATGGAAACTAAGTTTAGTCTGAACAAATCTGCCTCTTCAGCAAAATTAGTAGGTGAATATCTTCTCAATCAGCATGAAATCTTGTCAGCTGAATTTAAGCCCAAGCAGAAGCTTGGGTCTAGGGTAAGGCGTTGTGGAATAACTACCAGGAGACCATTACAGAAAGAACTGAAGTATAGTCTGTGTGTATTTGCCATATTGACTCAGACTTTGATTTAGTGATATCACTGCCAACAGTTTAAGGACGCTACTTGTATAGATGACTACCATGCCATAATATTGTTGGGCAAACTTTACTTCTGAAGAGAATGAGCTGTCAAGTACAGCAAACCTAAATGCTTTCAGATGGGAACACAAAAATTCATTAATTCTCTCTCAAGTTCAAGGTAGTCTGATATCTATTAAACTCATTCAAAACTACAAACACCATAAATATTTTCCACTCAAGTTTATCCAATAAAAGTTTAAAGATATTACATATTTTTAAAGCTACTTGATATTTTAGTTTTAGAGAATGAAGATGATTTTTCTTTGGCCAAGATAAGCAAGTTGTAAAGCAAAACAAAGATAGAAGAAAATTATTTTAGATGTTAAAGTATTTTACACGGGAAGAGCCTGGAGTTTTGAGATTTTTTTTGTAATCAATATTATCCTTGTAAATTCATAACTGGTTCAAGATGCAAGAAAATTATACTGTAATATTTTTTGCATTATTTTAACTTCAGTTCTTTTTTATATGCATCAAAAGTGTACCATCATTTATAGAAAGACAGTTTCATCTAGACAGCATCATGTCATATTTCAAAATTATAGTCCTCAACTGTGAACAGTTGAACAACTAATAATAAAGAAAATGCAACAAGGAGCTTACCTTTTACACCACCAAATGGACCATAAGTCATATTACAAGCAGTTCTCTGAAGATTGTGCTCATATATCAGTTTAATCTGATACTGGTTCCCATGTTCCACATTTCCCAGAGTTCCTTCAAAAAATAAAGGGTACATATTTATATCTTTGATTCATGCAAAGTGGAAGAGAACGCTACTTTAAACATCTTACTCCTAGTGACCGAGATATGAAGGATCACACTGCTGCTTTTTTAAAGGAGATGAACAAGCTACAGAATTCTTCAAGGCCAGAACCAAAAATAAAGTCTTACTGTACCAATTATAGGCTAATAAGTGTCTGTAAATATATTTTGCCTCACATTAGGCACACCTCTAAAAACAGAAAAAAGCCTATTCAAAGGGCAATTGTTACAATTCTCTAGTTATTGAATGACTATACTACAATAGCCAACCTCAGCTGTAACAGTGTCTCCAATTAAGCTGTAGATAGTCATTAGCTGTAATTTAACAAAGCTGTGCTTCAGGGACATTATCACTTGCCTTTACTCAGCATTGTTGATTGCTGCACTGAATTTCAAAGAGACCAACGTTTAAGAAAAATAATTTTATGACATACATCACATTCTCTGAAAAGGTCTGTATAAACTTTAATTTCCTGACTCCTTCAGGGAACTCGTAGAAATTTAAAAAGTCTTTCTAAAGAAACTGAAGTTAAAGCTCCCCATTTGACAATCAAAATCTTTCCCTGTACCCCGTGAAGAAAGCTCTCCATCATGCAGATTAACACTTAAGGACTAATATTAGCAAGCAAAGAGACAATAACCACATCAGCAAGGAAAAATGTTTGAGAGCTGTTTTGAGTGAAGGGTACCAAAGCTAAATCCTACCAGAGCTATATTTGTACAAAGATTATTCCAATACCATCTTAAACAACATGCTATAAAAGATTTGTAGCTTATGCTAAACTTTTAGGCAATTTCCCCAATTAAAAATACAGCTTTTAAGCAATCAGCCCTAAAGCAAGCCCATGTTAAGTAAAGGATTGTAACAGACATGACAAAAAAAATCCCTGGCTGGATAAGTAACTAGCTAAGCAGCAATACTAAAGGAAAAACAAGTTAGAAAGTCAATCTGTGTAAACTGACTGTAATAAATTATTTAGCCCATATCTGGAGCTAAACTAAAGCAGTTGCTCTACCACCCTATGACACCACTCCAGCAGAGAAAGGGAATCAGGAAAAGAAGACCCACAGGTTGAAATGAAAACAGATTTAATAAAACAACAAAACTAATACCAATATGAAGTATATAAAGTTATACCGAGCCGAGTGAATGTGCAGTAGTCACAATAAGCACAAAGGCAGCCCATAGAAGGAAGAGCAGGGTCAGGAGCAGCCCAAGCAAGAACAGGAACCCAAGCAAGAAACCTCCCCCTGCAAACTTCCCCTTTTATAGGGAGTGTGACTTTTCTAGCATGGGATACACCTGTGGGCAACTCAGCTCAGCTGCCCTGGCTAACTAATTGCCTGCAGCCCACTACTTGTCAAGGATTCTGTCCCAGTGAAACCAAGAAAAATAAGCAGCCTAGACTCCAGTCAGACTTCTTATATTAACCATAATACAGTGCTCAAGCCATCCTCTAGTAAGCCCTGAAGGATGCTTTCATTTGTGGAAGAGAAGCAGCATAGTTATTTTATTGCCAGGCCACTCTCCATCATTTGTAAGTCCTGGGGGACAGGACAGGTGCCTGGGGATTGGAGGAAGGCAAATGTCACTCCAGTCTTCAAAAAGGGCAAGAAGGAGAATCCAGGTATCTATAGACCAGTCAGCCTCACCTCCATCCCTGGAAAGGTGATGGAACACTTTATCCTCCACTCTGTCTCTAGGCATATCAAGGATAAGGGGGTCATAAGCACTATTACAGAAAAGGGGAAGTATGAAAACCGCAGTACATCTCAAAGTATTCCCACCCAATGAATACCAAGTTTAGAGTTGTCTCCAGATAAAGTAACCAGAAGAAAAACAGCATCTGGAATAGGAAGCAAGCTGCTCTTACAAGGACACCATGCTCTTATAATGAAAGGAGCCACAGCTGTTCCCACACAGAGAAGATGAACAAATTATAATTGTCTATTAAATCCTGAAGATTGGGGTACAACCTCTTAAACCTGTGCTTTGCTTCAAGCGTACATTAAAGAATGCACACACATCAATGCATACATACCAACAGGTATTTTGTGACTTCCCTCTTTACATACAGAGAGATCACAGTACTTAGAATCTCCAAAGTCAGTAGAAGAAAAAGGATTTAAGAAAAGTATAGTAGTTTCACCTTCTTACCAGTACTAACTTCCCGTCTTCTCCAGGCTACATTACCAATCTGGATTTCTAAAAAATTAGAATGATTTCTGAGTGCAGAAATCATGGTAATTGCTTCATTTTTAAAGAGCCAATTAAGTTGTCATAAAACAAGCATTTGTTCATTAGCATGCTGAATTGTACACCCACTCCTAAACCTGTAAAGAAAACTAGCTGTTTACAACCACTACCAACCACAGACCACCACACACATCACAGCGTCTCAAGCACTGAGCAGAGCAGCAAGTCTGTGTTAACCACTGGGAAATATCTGGACCTAGCTACTAATGTTTCCTCTTCATATCAATCAGAGGGAACACGACTGTAACTATTCAGGGATGAAGAGCAAATATTGTATATTTCACGTTTAGCATTAGCCTAATCCAAACCCTAGAACACACAATCTCTGGAAAGCCTGTATCTGTAAACTAACCTGAAACAGCATATACACAGAGTTTTCGGCAATGCAGCACAGCCAAATGAAGTCCTTCAGTACCACTGTAAAAAAGGTATAAAAAAAAAAAAGTACCAAAACAGTTTTCAAATAAATTCCAAATAAAATGTATAAGGAAAAAATTCAAGTATCAAGTTGAAGTTACTTTTAGGTGTGGGCCAAATCCAAACGTTTGGGTGTTAGATGCTAGCATAAAAACTCAGAAGTACTAATCTTCCCAAATTCATGCTGTAGTGTTTGAAGTTAACTTCAGAATTAAAATGAATCCTTCAAGAATGTATTTTCAGATTTAAGTATGTAGAGTAGTCAAATATTGTCCCAGTTTAGCTAGAAAGTAATTTCAAATAAGGTGCTGTTAATTCTTCAAAAACACCCAAATGGATAAGGATCACCTCTCCAAATAAGTATTCAGTCACTGCATACGTTTTTTAAATTCACTTTTGTACTAGCTGCATGGAACCCAAATTAACTGAACAAAGTAAAACTTAGAATCCTATATTCACATTCTTTGTCCCCCAAACCTAAGTAGTATTCCCTGCAGAGAAAGTTCTTGCGCTGTAACTATAAAAAATATTCTAGATCACTTCACAGGGCAAGGCACTAGAATTTCAGCACAGGGTCACTCAAGGAGTACTTGAATAAAAAGAATAGCTTCCAACTGATGTAGGCCTTTCAACTTATGGTCTTTGGCCTCAGAGCACGAGTCTCTCCCCTGCTTAGTACAGGTTTGTTCTCTCCTTTTTAAAATAAAGTTCTCCCAAGTAGATTATCTTACAGTCAATTAAATACAAGAGCTTTTTCTCAGAGTAACCCAACCACTTATTTCCACTAAATTCATTGGAACTAAAAATCTTCAGTCCTCTGTCAAGCTTAGAACAACTGGCCAATATCACATCCTAAATCAGAACTAGTTACTCAAGTTTCCTTAACACCTAAAAGCCCCCTTTGAATATACAGGTTTTCCTGTTCTACATACTTAAAAAAACTAAAATCAGACAATTATCCAGAAGATTACCCTTCATGTATATTTTAAGTAAAAATTCTCACATATCAAGACGATTCAAGAAGCAGATCAAATTCATACTACAGTATTCATAGAAGTACTTAATAGTGGTCCATCTGGAAACTGAAAACTCACCCCCCAAAATAAAGTAATCACAATTAAACCTTAAATGAATAGCTACATAGCCGGTTGACTTACGAAACAAATTTTCCCACTTCCACCTGCAATACTGGTTCTCGTAACTGTACTTCCAAGAGCAAGTCTTCAGGCTGCACTCCATCACCAGGTTTCACAGGATGAGGATTAAAGATTCGCAGATACCCCATATAACTGCCCACAATTATTTTATCTTAAAAAAAAAAAAAAGAAAGCACCAAAGGTTTCTACAGAATACAGTTGCACATGAGGAATTCAATTTCCTGCAGAAATGTTTTAAGGAATACCCTAAAAAGAATATTTACGTGACTCAATTACAGTTGATTCTGCTCTGTCCTCTAGCTTAAGATTATCAGCTAACTTTTTGCAAATCCATGAAAACCTGCCAGCCAAAGGTTCAATATGGCAATTACCATGGTGGTGGCACTCACTATCCTTACTATTCCGTTGTTCTAGACTGATATTCACACTTCTTTAAAAGTCCCACACTGGGTTTGGAAGAGTACTGCAAACTCTCAAATTCTGCATTTTGGATTTGTGTATATACATATCACACCAGCAGAAGTGTGAAACTTTAACACAGGGACCAATGACATTTATGCAAATACAAACTACAGCCAGATAGTTATGACCTCAGGTCAACAAAGCTAGGCCTTGAGGTCACCTTGAGACAGAGTCATTACATCAAAGACAAATGCAACAGGTACATCTAAGTTATTTCAGAAGCAGTATTTTATGCAAATACTCATCTGGTTGTTAGTGAATAACAAAATTATTCAGGAAAAAATCCCAAAGTAGTGCCTCTCATTATAACAACCAATAACTTAGGATGGTTGCCAGTTCTTATTTCCTCTAGATACAGGTCATCATAACAACACAGATCAAAATCAAAACCAATAAAACTTGTTCACAAGTCAGGAGAACACAAGAACTCTCCCTGACAGCAAAGATCATTCTACATTATTAGTGACATAGAAAAGCAGAAAAAAAGCATAGAAGAGCTGACTTACTCATTTCAATGGTCCCTTACTTTCCAGGTAGAAAAGGTGGTTGTTTTTTCTAAATTCTTAGCTTATTAGTTTTCACCTTCCTTTTTTTGTTTCCCCCTTAATTTTTTTCAATGACTTACAATGTGTTTGCTCCCATGGCTAACTGAAAATGTTATATTTCAAATGTATTTATCATAGATCATAAGACATGAGATAAATTACTACTGAACACAAGCAAGAATTAAGATCTTTAGAAACTTATGCATAAACATAGACAAATGGCATTGAATTAGTCTTTTTAAGCCTATAACGACACATTAAAGACAGCAGACTAACTAACCAACTAGTCTGGCTAAGAAGCTTTCAGTATGCACTGGTCAAACTCGCAGCTCTGTAGCTTAGAAGTCAGCAACTGTGCAATTCTGTATTTTACCTTGTCCACTGCCACTATTATCAACATCAGCAACACACAAACAGCCTTGGTCAAATTCTTCCTTTTCTCCAAGTATGGTGGACCACCAGTCTCTAGCTTTAAACAAGGACATTCTTCTTTACTGAAAGGGAAACAGATCATTGTTAGTTAAAATGTATACTGATAGATATACAAATGTTTATACAAACAACTTTTTTTTTGTGAGCAACAGCTTTCATTGAGTGTATTTCATCTGTTAGTTTCACATTGCTCTAGTATTAGCTGAGTAAACGTCAATTTCACGTCTTGGGGTTACTGTCTGTGTAGCTCTGAAAATAACCTTAGGACACCTTGTCATTCTTTTACAGATTAGTTGTGATAGACACTGCTAGTTATATGAAGAAAAACTAAAAAAAAAACCAGCCAATTTTTAAATTGTTAAAAGGCTTCTATAGCAAACTTTAAAGAAGTAATCTAAGTTTTCAAAGTCAAAGAACTGAGGTTTTCTTTCTTACCAAAAAGCATGAGGAAAAAAACATTGTAATGCTAGTCTTCTGAAAGAGGATCTATTCTCAGCAAAGTAAATGAAGACATAGACAACATCAAAACCTCCATCAAGTAATTGCCTTGAAGATGCCCTAGTGACATGACTAAAGAACTCGGTCAGATCGGCAACAAATCAGCTTTTCTGCTCCCTACCTGCTGCTATTTTAAGAAGAGGGAGAGGGGGAGAGAGGGGGAAGAAAAGACTAATCCTTTTGTAGGCGACTTAATAATAATATTATCCTAGTTCGAAACTCACAAATCCATGCCTATGCTCAGCCTTGAGCGGGACAAACCTGAACACACTCGACCCCACAGCCCGCGGAGGAGGGGAGGGGCAGCCAGGCAGCGTCAGCTCCGGCAGTTCTCTCCAGAAAGAGAAAAAAGTGGTGGAGTTACCCCTTATTTTCTTTCGGAGCAAACGCAGCCTACAATCCTGTGCCTCTTCTCTTTAAAGGAAGCCATGCCCAGCATATAAAAACATTTACTTTTTCACCTTCGGCTGTTACCGTCGCTATGCCAGCTAGGCAACCTGCTGCAGCCCAGTGCGGACACAGCCCTCCCCACACACACTCTCCCTCACAGCGCCCCTGGGCAGCAACCCCAGCACCTCCACCCCAGCCTTGCCTTGCCGTGCCGTGCCGTGCCTGTGCACACCCACACCCACCCCGGAGTAGGAGAAGGGAGACAGAGACCGGAGGGGGCTTCCCTGGACAGGAGATAGCACCTCCTGAGCGCGGTGCGGGCCGAGCTGCTCCGGGACGGCAGCCTCTCCCTTTCCCTCGAGGGAGCTCCTAGCTCAGGCACAGCCTGAAGCGAAGCCAAAGGTGAGGTTATAACCCCGTCCCTGTCGCCGCCGCCATCTCCAGCATCCTCCTCCCCGCCCGCTAAGTGCGGTCCTCGCCTGCCCCCGCCCAGAAGGGAGGGCAAGGCCACGCCGCGCCTCCTGCCGGCACTGGGAAGTGTAGTCTGAGAATGCGACGTGACGAACCGCTGGGCTGGCTCATTGCTTCCCGTGTGGGGTCAGAAGGGAACAGAGGCAACCACTTTGTGTTTTCCTGAGGAAAACCCGAAAATCCCGGCTGGGCGTTTTTCCGTTTCAAAGCCTTCCTAGCAAGGCCCGCCCTGGAAAGCCACAGAGGAGGTCCTGGTCCAGCGCTGCCCCAGCCTTCCTTCTGCCCACTTCCACCTCTCTTTTCCCTCTTAACGTGGTACAGCCGGCAGGCCACGCGCACGTCACATGTCGCGGGGAGCCCGCGCCGGAGCTCGGGGCGCGCGCCGCGGCCGTAGTTACCGGCTGCTCGGGACGGCGCTGAGGGGCACACGCAAGGGCGCACACACTCCCGCTACTCCACCTCCTTCAGCCACCAGGGCACGGCCTCGCTTCTCTGCAGCGGCTCTCAGCGCGCCCCTCAGGAGCTACCATGGACAGGACCGTGGTGGCGAAGATGGGAGCGGTGGCCAGCGCCAGCGTGTGCGCCCTGGTGGGCGGGGTGGTGCTGGCCCAGTACATCTTCACCATGAAGAAGAAGACGGGGAGGAAGACAAAGATCATCGAGATGGTAGGTAGTAGGAGGCCGAGAGCTGGGCGACGCAAGGGAGGCCGGCGCCCCTCCGTCCCCGTCTTCCCCCTTCCCCCGCGCCGCCCCGTCTTTCTCTTTCGGCCAGTCCTGTGTCCGCGGGAGGATAACCTCCCGCACCGCCCTTGGCCACTATCAGTTACTAGCCCCTTGCCCAAAGCACGGGAGTCCTTTCACCTTGACAGACACTGAGCCCTGCAGATTCTGTCGTAGGCAGCGTGTCTGCTGGCTGACACCCAAGTGTTGGACACGGTGATCTTAAAGGGTTCTTCCAACCAAAACGATTCTGTGTTTCTTCAGCATGAAGTTTAAGATCCCCTCCAGATGTCGGGGGGGGGCTTGCTGTGTCTGGTGTCCACTCCTTAAGGCGAAGGGCCACAGGAGAGAATTGAGCCCAGTTCCACCACAGCATGATCCACTAAAAGTGTCTGCTCCAGCCTGGCTTGTCTGGCACACATGTACCTATGGGTAAAGCTATAGGTCTTGGTGGTAATTTAAAAGCCTGCTTGTAACTTGTTTAAAAGAAAAAGGGGGTGGGGGGAGCAGGAGGGCGGCACACACACGTGTTCAGTCATCTGTTGAAACTGGGAAGCAATGTCTGTTCACAGTTACTATAAAAGGAAGATGGAGCTGTCTCTCTACTGTCCTTGTTAAACTTATCATTTTAAATATCTGCTTATCAGTAAAAGGTCTTAGTTTAGACTATGCTGACTACATTAGAATCCTTCAGAATTTGGGTTTATAATTTGGACACCGCTGTACAGAAAAACTGAACTGAAATCATCAAGTCATTTGCTGTTAGTCAATGGATATTTTGTGATCTCCCCCGCAAAACCTTTCTAAAAGCTCAGATTTATTTTTTTTAATTGCACATGGAAACACAGATTTTTCTAAGAACGAGGATTCTGTATGTAAATTGTGAGCTAACTACTCATTTGGCCATGTTCTGCAACACTTGCCAGTGGAAGTCATACAATGCAATTTGTGATAATGTAGGTCCAGAAAAAAATTACAATGCTTTTACTCATCACAGAGACATCCTACTTACTGTTGAAAAAATATTTGAATGCTGTTTCTAGTGATCAGTCGCATCATTCAGTAATTTGGAAGAGGGTGTCTTGGTTTTTAGTTTCTGTGATTCCACTTAAACAACAGCTTGTGGTAGAACAGAAATTTTGGACTGCCAATTTAGGGAGGTCTGTATCTGTTTTTAAAAAAGGGCTCTGGACTCTAGTAGGACTTTACAAACTCATTTGAAAACTTACTGTGGCATAACACTGGTTAACTATAAACTATTTTGTAATTTCAGCACTATAATACTAGAACTTACTTTGGAGTTATCTGAACAGCAAAATAACATTTAAAAATCTGATTGTACAAACACAAGGCAGATCCAATAAATAGTTCCACCAACTCCTATTAACAGTAGCCTATTCGAGGTGTAGTTCAGAATGTGTCAAGTAGCTGCTAAAGATACATTTGTATTAACTTTCTGTACAATGTTTACACAGTGTTCTGGCTGGGAAGACTTTAACTTTTATCTTTGTTGCAAAGATTTTGCCTTTCACAGGGAAAAAATTCATCACACCAATATTCAGTTGATCTCTCTTAAGTGAATTTCTTAAGTATGTACTTCAAATAAGATACTTCACATACTCAAAGCTGTGTTCTTGGGCACAGATCTGTTATCCTAAATAGATACTTCCAAGTATTCTGTGTTTATGATTAGAGCTTTTCCCAACTTTAAAATTGAAAGGGTAAAGTAAAGTTTGTTCAAAGCACATCTGCTTTCTGATACAGAAACATTTTATCAATTGGATGCAACTTGTTAACACTCTCTGCTCACTTACAGAGCTTGTGTTTCAACCAGTATTCAAGTTGGCGGCTTCCTCAGCTAGCAAATACCTCTAGTTCATCAGGTGCAAGTCTTCTTTCTTCCTCAAAGAGTATTTTCAGTGGACACATGTAACCAGGCTGTGAAGTTTCTTTGAAATAAGCAAAATAGTTACGTGAACTTCATACTAAGGAGTTTGGTTTCTCAAATGAGGGCATAAATGTGTTTGTTTATTTGTGCATGCTGCATTCTGGAAAACTTTCTGAAACAGTATATCCACCAGTGTAGATCTGATTTATTTACAAGAGACACTGTATCTGTTTTAGTTTATCAGTAGAGAAACCTTCCTTTGAGCTTTTAAGGAGAAGGTACTGTTTTCCAGTCTGTAATTTAGTGTAAGTTAGAGGGGTGGTGAGGAACAGTACTACTTTATTGAAATGTGGGGGGCTTTTTCTGATACATGAGTTGCTATACCAGGCTGGTCTGCTGTTCTAGACTAAAATTACAGGATTTTTCTTGTATTTCCGGCAGATATTTTTGGTTCAAGTTTTCTTTGGGGAACAATGCACTTTGGTTTTACACTTGCATTAGACTCACAATTACCTTGATTTATAGCTTCTATCAAACTCAGTAGGGAGTAGGCCTATTTGCATCTTACTTATGTTACTTTAATTTCCAACATCATTGGAAATTGCAGGGCTTTTTCTGGTGTTTTCATGAGGCAGGGAAACACCCATGGGAGTAGAGAATCCACCAGGAGATGGCATGGGCATAGCCAATGGCAGATTTAAACACACTGAGTTCCACTGGAAAATGCTTCAGAGCCAGCTGAGCCAGCAGCAGAGCAGTAGATGTCAGCATACAGAGGTTTTCCTAAGGTTTTCCTGGGGCAGGAAAAGGCTAGGGGAGCAGGCAGCTCTCATGAGAGAGGCTGATAAGGCTTGGGCATAGTCAGGGCAAGGCAACCACACCTACAAAAGAAGCCCTTGAGGAGCACAGTGGCCAGAGCAGGCAAACAGAGCGTGGCATGGCACTTTGTGTGGCAGTTTGTGCAGGCAGGGTGAGCAGGGAGGGCACTGAAGTTCTAACAGCTCAAGAGGTGACCATCAACTTCAACTGGTAACCATCAACCTTTCAGAAAGAGCTTAGATATGGTCTCCACTCAGCATAAGATGAAGCTCTTTACTCTTACAAAAATTGATTTGACAACCCAGAGGACCCACAGAAACATGCAGCTGTCTAGGTCTCAGGCTGCAAGGAGTGCCAGAGCCTTTCACAGGGTACAGGTGGTAGTAATGAGAATACCTGTGTGAGACATAAACAGATGGATGGTCTGCTTAGCCTGGAACAGGATCCCCTGGGAAACAGTCCTCAGGGACAAGGGAGCAGAACATTGCTGGCAGACCTTTAAGGATGCTTTCCACAGAATGCAAGAGCTCTTGATCCCCAAGTGTATAAAATAGGGCAAGAAAGGGAAGAGACCAGCATGGCTCAGTCACAAACTGTGGATCAAACTAAAGGGCAACAGGAAATTTCACAAGCAGTGGAATCAGGGCTTCTATATGTATGTCAACCAGAAAAGAAAGGTCAACAAAAGGGTTGCCCCTCAATCAGCAAGTCTGACAAGATGGTGACAGCTGATGAGGAGAAGGCTAAGGTGCACAACAATATTTTTGCCTCAGTCTTCACTGGTATCTCCTTTATTCACATCTCCTGAGTCGGTGGACAGCAAGACAGGAACCAGGGAGTGCAAAGTCTCTCCAACTGTAAGTGAAGATCAGGTTCATGACCACTGTAGGAACCTAAACATACATAAGTCTGTAGATCCCAATGGGATGCATCCCAGAGTCCTGAGGAAATTGGCTAATGCAGTTGCCAAGCCACTCACTGAAAAGTCCTGGCAGTCAGGTGAAGTCCCTGATGATTGGATAAAGGGAAACATTGCACCCATTTTTAAAAAGGGTAGCAAAGAGGACCCTGGGAACTCCTGACCCATCAGCCTCACCTCCGTGCCTGAGAAGATCATTGAACAGATACTATTGTGTCTTCACTGGTTGTCTGAAGTTTGCAAACAGGGTCTTCCTCTTAGGCAGTGATACATGTAGACTGTAGTAACAGAGTTCAGCTCCACTACTGAAGTAAGAGAGGCTTTAACAGTAAATACATAGCTAGTCACATGAAGTTTTACTCTGTTTTAAGAAACAACTATCTCCCAAACCCTGCTGTGTTACCTTGCACAGCCAAATTGCCATGTCTGTGAAAATATAGAAGTATTCCTACAGTCAGGTGATGGTAAAAGTTAGCTGCAAGGTTGCTAACTTTAAATTAAAGAGAAGGTTAATAATGAATTAGGTTCTTAAAGTAACTTATTAGATACTGTTTGATAGCTACCTTAAAAAGAGATAAAACTTAACAATCTTTTGGATTTTTCAGGCCCCAGACAAGTTTGCATTGAAGCTGTGGATCTTTATATTGCAAATCAATTCTACTGACAATAGACTTCAGTTTCTTGCTTACTCTTTGCAAAGTCTTTTAGGAACTCAGCAGAACATAGGTGTTCACAAACAAACATGGAAAATGTTGCCTGATTCTTTGAAAAAATGAATAGCCCATGCTAACTAAAACATGGAGTTAATGTAATAAATACTGCTTAATGGAGTAACAGTGGTTTTTTGTTGTTTATCTCTTTTATAAACAAAGGTGTTACAACCTTGAATGTTTTTCAGCAGCTTGTTCCTCACTCTTTAGTTTTGGAGCTTTTTGTTGTATTTATTTTGTAAGGATAAGAAATATACTAAAACTGGTTGAAAACAGCATAGTAGAATACCATAAACCGAGACTTACTCAGGTTTGTTTTCCAGAAAACTGGGCAAAGGCTTGGTTACACTTGTCTGTTTCTCCATTCTGTCCCTGAAGCGAGAGGATCCAATTACCTGAAAAATAGACTTTGCATCAAATTTCAACAACAGCAAATTAAAATTTGTCTTCAAAAGCAGTTTCTCATTTTACAGGAAACATCTCAGTCAGCCACTGTTAAATGTCTCTGGCCAGTTTCCTTTTTAATGTGTTCAAGAAGGAAAAGAAATGCATAGATTTTTGCAGTAGAATTTACTTGGAGAGAAATAAGCAAACAAGTAAGATGTGAGGTGGCTGCTCTTTATCTACTTCCCTAAGAAATAAAGGAACATATTCTGTGGGACTGTCATATTGTTTGCATGTGGAGATTTTATTGTTATTATTTTCTTTTACTTGGGCATAAGAGAATTTGTGCCACAGATGAAGAACATAGACCTTTACAACTGGCAGCAATCACATACCACTCCACTTCTTTATTTTGTTGCTAGTAACTAGTTGTTATAGTAACTGTGACGTTATTCTGGCATGAGATGTTGATGACCTCCAAGTGGAGAATAAAGTGAAGGAGTATGTAATATGTAGCATACATATTCAAGAATCTGAAGGGCTAGCATGTGAATCTTTCATCTGCATTTTCCTTTACAAAGACAATGAAGAGTTGAGCCTGAGCAACCTGGAATGAATAAAAGGGAATGGAAGGAACATGGACTTTTCCTAAGGATACCAGTGCGGGACATTGTCACATTCTGGGTATTGCAGTGATAATATTTAACATGTCATGACCTTGAAAGCTATCCAGTGATGTGATCCATGTCAGAATAATATTGTTCCAAAAGAGTCGTGCCATGATATAAACCTAAGTAAAAAAAAGTGAAAAAACTCCTGAGACCTAATACTGCTCCTATTTACTGATGTGTGACTGAAAGCCCATACATTACTAGCAACTAGAATATTAGAATGTTATTCTGCTTTTTAAAATACTGTTAAAATTTTAAAACTGAGTTAAATTTGATGAGTACTGGAAATGTCATATAACTATTTCTGAAAAACTTCGTTTTGTTTAGACTGTATTCCTCAACAGAAGAATCACATTGACAGTGATAAACACCAACATTATCAAAACAAGCTTGTGTTGCCCATAGGCTTATTGCACAGTTAATTATAATACCTAATAGCCTAGAATGTGAATTGCCAAGCAAGTTTACACAGGCCGGGAAAAAAACACTTTAAGCATAGTTCATGTTGATACAACTTAGATACTACTAATAGGTTTTTATTCTCACTGTAGAATAATTCAGGTGGAAATTTTAAAATTTGGATCCTAGCAGAAGAAAAATTTACTCAGCTTCAGTGTTTTCTTCTAATGCTGTTAAGAATCAAAATGTAGTCTACTCTGCAGATTATGTACATACCAATGTTTTACTGTAGCAGCATAAGCTACAATTTAACCTTCTATTACAGAATTAGGTTATTTTTCCTCTCTTTGTGATAACTCTTGATTATTGGTTGAGCTACAATAGCATCTCTTCTATTAAACTCAGACCAATAGCAAATACTGCAAGTATTAAACATGTTATCTTTAACTGTCAAACAATATAAACAGTAAAAACATTTTTAATCATTTGAATACACATATCACAGAATCATTACAGTTGGAAAGGACCCTCAAGATATCATTGCAAACCTGTTCATATTATGAATTAAAGTTGCATATAATTTCAACAGTCAGTCTTGAGTTAACAGGAACTATCAACTTTTATAAAAAATACCTAAATTGGTCTATATGGCCATTGAAGAAACCCAGAGTATGGATCCATGCATTTATAGGCAGGAAAATACTAGCTGTAAATTCAATAGCAATTTTAAATTTACCTGCAAATGTAAAAATGATACCATTTGTCTAAGTCTTGAAAGTTTATAAAAACACCTAAACTTTCAAAGTTCTTTCCTTAAAAAAAAATACAGCAGCTGCCTCTTAACTTTTATTTTCACTTGAGTGAATTGCATAATGCAACATACATATCTTTTTTCTGTGTTAGCTAGGTCCAATTTACTTTAATAGCCTTTAAGCCATCAGCCCCCTTGCTTCCTTCCATGTGTGCATAACACAAGTATATTTTGTGCAAGTATACTACAGTATACTCTTCACTTACTGTGGACAGGAAACCTTGGAGAGAGTTTAAGTAAAAATATCAGAAGAGAAGAACACTACCATTTGGGTTTGCTATCATTTGGTGCATTTGTCTGATGATAATTAATTTTCAAGGTTTAAATTTTAGCTAGCTGAGCTGCAGCAGACAATGTAGAGCAGCAGGTGGCACTAGTGTGAATTTTCTATCAGTTTATCCAGTTGATCTCTGAAGGTAGATATACACTACTTTAGTAAGTAACTTTTAATTTCGGGAATCTTGACCCACAACAGCTAGCATTTCTTGGCCGCTACCATTTCAGATATGTAGAACTGAACTGCTCCTGCATGCAGAGGGCCTAGACTAGTAGCTATGCCTCTGTTGTCTGTTAAATGCTCAGCATTGAAATTTGGCTGATCCCGTCACATGCTAAGTGCAACTAGAGGCAGGAATAGCCCTCAATTATTCTTCCTGGCCTCCTTTCCTAAATAGCATGCAAAGAGATAGAAGGCCAGATAAAGACTGGGTAAGGGCATTGGGTAAGCATACTGCTGTGGAGAACGTGGAAAATAAAAGTTAGGGGACAAATTCTAACTTTTCCCCTGGCCTTGCAGTCACGTTACTGTGCAGCAGTTGATCTGCAACAACTATTTCTCCTGGGGGCAGAGGTCTTCATATAGCAGTTATGTTGACCAGCTGCTCGACATCAGCTGCTTTTTCTTACCCAGAAGTAATCAATCACCAGTGGTCATCAGAGAACTTAGAACAATTGCAGGAGGCAGATTTTTAGTCCCATGTCAATCATGCAGCAGCTTGGCTGCCAGTGTGCCATTAAGATGGGGTCCATGGCTGTTAGTTGGTCACCTCTGTCTTAGATTATTTGCATGGAGTATTTGTCTGTTAAAAATAAAAAAATACAATTCAGTGCTCCTTAAAAGACCACTGGATTTTTCTAATCTGGCTAATCCTTATATCAATATAGGGGTTTACCTGAATGTTAAAAAAAGATGAGGCATTTTTCAGTACAAGCAGACATACACTTAAGGTTGTAGCACACAGGTCAAAGATGACACAAGTTTAAATACTAAAAGTAACTATTCTTTTTGTTCAGTAATGCCACAAAAGAATGCAGAGCTGCACAGACTCATTTCAGGCAATAATTACAAAACTATTTTAATAACATTTTTATAAATTACGCAAATAAGGTCTATTGCTAGAAGGAAATTTAACTTCTACTTTCATATATGCCAGCCTTTAAGAAAAAGAGTTAATATATTTAATTTGTAATTATTTTTTTTCAAGGGGTTAGGGGGTGAGGCAAGGACCAGACTTGGACACTGAAGATTCATTAAGTGTCTGAATTTAGAATTTCAGACTTCTTGAGCTGGTTTTGCCACCTAGAAAGATTCCTCTTTAAATGTACTTGTTCTTTCTTACTTGCTTCCCCACTTGTTAACTGTAGCTTCCTTCCTGCACTCTTATATAAAAAAGACCACCACATTGTGGTGCCTGGTAATGCATTGTAGGTTAAACTTTGTCCTGCTGACTTTGCTGTCAAACTGAGTCCCGCAACTCCACTATTCAAAGGGTCAGAGTTTATTTGATCTAGATATAGCATTCTTAAGCTTAGTGAAAAAAATCTAAGTGATGGGGTTTTTTGCTTAGAAGCAGATAAGAGAAGAAGAGAATCAGCAGCAACTGCTTCAGTCCAGGCCTCGGGCTTAATGCAAATTCCATTCTAAATAGTGTTACATGGTAAGCTTCTCAGGAAACAAGCATTTGTTTTAATTTCTTTCAAGATATGCATATATAGATATACACAGGACATTTAATTATAAAATCACAGAATCACAGAAAATCCCAAATTGGAAGGGACCCACAAGGATCATTGAGCCAATCTCCTGTTTATGCATCTGACAACCCCAAAGTCACAGCATGTGTCTTAAGAGCATTGTCCAAATGCTTCTTGAATTCCATGAGAGTTGGTGACATGACTGCATCCCTGAGGAGCCTGTTCCTATGCTGGAATAATAAAAAATATACATGCAAATATATAGGCTTGGGGGAAACCTGTATAGGTCATCAAAATTAGGTTATTATGCAAGGTGAGCTTTTGCACCCATGATAGATCATTAAGAATTCATAAATATACCCCAGTATCTACATACTGTCAGTTCTTAGAATTCTGTACTGTTTGCCTAGATATTTTGAGGAAGGATTAGTTGTACCAACAACCTCACCTGTAAGCGTTCTTTCAGTAAGCATTAGATTCAGTGTAACATGAGAAGTAAGTGGATCTGTCAGATAGCCAGACTCTAACATCTATCCTGTTACCATAAGAGTATTAAAAGCAAAAGAGAGTACCAATCAAATTTAAAAAATGTAATTGGTCAAAAAATAATTTTCTATATCTATGATCTCTGAAGAAGAGCCAGTGGGAAAAAGGGAAGCATGGGGTAAAAAATAAGATACTTGAAATTAAACTGAAGCACTATCATGAAGAGCAAATGATTTTCCCAGTTGTCATGTGTTACTAACACAGAGTGTTGACTTACCTTCCATGAAAGGTCTTGCCTGATACAGGCAGTATCAGCTCTCTAGCAGTGGTCCATAGCAGAGGGAAAGCATAAGAGTAAGGCACATTGTCATGATCTCCAACAGAGATCTCTGCTTTTAGAGTGGTTTTGTAAGCATGAGAGGAATGTACATAAGGGACAATGGTGCTATAGTATCTTTTATGCTCTCATCTGAAAAATCAGTTCCATATAGAATTGCATGGTTTTACTACACATTTCAAAATTATGCTAAAAAATCTCTTGTAGTTTTCCAGAATTGTAGAAGCTGTTTTAAAAAAACAAACACACAAAATAAGCTTCCAATTCTGAACTCATAAACTTTCTTAGCATAACGACCTTGAAAGACTCTTAAACCACAATAATTTTTCTCACTGCATAACCTTAACATTAGCTAATCATTATTCTTGTCCACTGCTTAAAACCTTTACTTAATTCTAATGAAACTGATGATCTACTCCATGTTTTAAGAATAAACCATTCACAGTTACCTTCCAAATTAAAAGGTCTCTATGTAACCTAACTTTTTAAAAGAGTGACAGTAATTTTATTGATATATCATTTTTAAGTGAGTGCAACATCATAGTGATTGTTGCATTAAACAGAAGTTTAGTTGTTGTTTATACATTTGAGTCTATGTGTTAGCACTGATAACTGTGTTTCATACAGTCAGACTGTAGATGATCACCAGTTTTCTCTTGCCTTGTAAACAAAAATTGAGCTCTGATCAGATCTGGAAAATCTCAATAAAGTTGATAAATACCTTTGATACAGCATTTACCTCCTCTGATTGGCTCTGTGCATGCATTTATTTTTGACCTTTTGAAAATGTGATTCCTGAGTAGACAAATTCTTAGCTAGAACGCTACTGCTGTGTCTTTAAACCATTTGTGTTAAGACCCTCCCATTCTTAGGATATGTCTTCTCTGGACCTATCACTTTTTAAAGAATTCAGTCTTTCTTATATTCTTAGCAGTTTTCCATACCAAACTCTTTTTCAAAAAATCTCTTACATTCCTCATGAGTCATCTCTGTAATGGACATTTTCATATAGAAATAATATTTTTTTATTGCATCACAGTAGTGTAAATATGACTAACATTTTTTTTACACCAAACCAAAACTGGAAAAATAAGTGGTATCCAAAATGCCTGCAAGGCATACTTATAAACCTTTATTTACCCCAGTTTTATCAGAAGGACCATTTATCTTGTTTTCCTTGAAATTGTGACTTACAAATATAGAAAGCTATTCCTTGAACCAGTATGCTGCTCATTAACTTACTTCACTAGGGCATGAATGAATATTGTGTTTGAATAAAATTGTTTTATGATGGTTCCTTTCTTCCGTTTGGTTTTGGTACTTGAGCGCTAAGGTTGAGTTAGCTTTTCCTGTCTTGTGGAGATTATATCAACTAGTCGTCTTTGGAAAATATCTGCCAGGTAGACTCATTACAAAAGCAAAATTAGAAAACAAATACAGTTCAAAATACAGGGGTTTTTTTAACTGTACAAATACAAATACAGTTAAAAATGATCCTTACAATAAAACAAGGTATTGCTCAAGTAAAGTTGGGCAATCTGCTAAATATATGAGTATATATTCAAAGTTGTTGAGTTGTAGGAGGCTTGCTAAACGAGAATCAAAGGTAGTAAGCTCATGAGAAGCTACTAGCTAATGTTTATGCTGTAGACAGGAGTCAATCACCTCTAATTTTTGTAGCAAATATAATAATGAACAGAAATTACTTTTAAATGTGACCTCTTTCTTCATCTCTAAAAGTTAATGACAGTTTAGTTGAAGTATTCTTCAACTTGTTATGTTAAAAAAAAACCCCACCAGCTTATTTGCTTATGTAACCTACCTGTGTTGTGTTCATTTCTTTCCACAAATAGCTGCAGCTTAGGGCAGAGGTACGTAAGGACCAGTAGAACCAGTTTTTCTTTGCTTCAGACTAAAAATTCCAGTGCTTCATACTCTTTTGAGAGCACCCTGAATCTCTACAAACCAACTTCACCTAACCACCATATAAAGTTGAACCTTTTCCTAGTCTTATGTGAATCATCCAATGTTTTAAGTGTTGTTCTTTTTTTCCTCTCTCTTTTTTTTCTATGGAGAATACTCTGCCATGAAGATATGGCCCTCAGCCAAAGAGAAAAGTTTAAAATAGAAGCTATCTGTTGAAATAGCTATACATCTTCAGTTCATGTTTCTTAAAATATATTGAAATGAACTTTGGTATTGTGAGAGTAGGAATGTCATGCTGGACTTTGTTTCTCATTAAAATGAAGTGGCAACTTTAATTGATCTCTCACCAGAAGTTAAACACTCTAAACAAAATGTTCAACTGACTGAAATAATCAGTAACAGAACATGATCATTAGCACCTATTGTAATTAAAATGTTTGATAAAAAGTTTCTTACATTTGCAAAGACATCTTGTTTTGTAGATCAGGAGTTTCACTGAAGTGAAAGTATGTTGTAAGAGATACACGAGATGTTTTTCTAAGAATTAGGTGTTGGCTGTATTAATGTTTACTAAAATTTTGCTCACGTCTTTTTTTAGCTCTTTCACCAGCACCTAAATCATTTGGTTAAAATGCTTTCTAATTATTTTATTATACCAAAAATTAGTCTGTAAAAATTTGGCTTAATTTCTGCAAGCCTTATGTTCCATCTTAAATTGTGTGTAAATTTAAAAGGAAAAAAAAAAAACAACCCACCTTTTTTGTTTCTTGGACTTTCATAAATAGAAAGCTAACTTTCTTTAAATTTTGACAGCACTAGAATTAATTTCTTCACTGAGTCACATCTGTGAAGTACCAGAATATCAACAGGTCAGCCCCACCACATCCCATTCACAAGACTTGTTAATATCACTACCATTGTCACCTTTGAAATATATAAAAGCAGGTACTTTGCAAATTGAATGTACAAAGTGATGCCTTTCCCAGAACTACATGATTCGTCTAGCAAGCATCTCTTACTTCATTGCTCCTAGGACTTTAAAAATGGAAATCCAGCACTAACATAAGCTACAGGTTTTTGTTGTGCAAATAATTAATATGTTTTTCAAGATAATGTAGTATACATAGCTTTCCCAATCATTACTATGAAGCCATTACTAGCCAAAAGCATGCTAACTGTATTAAAATACTATAAAAGGTAATATTCCCTGTATATTACCTGCTAACTACAGTGTATGAATGCTATAACAAGTAGACTAATAGGAGCTATGGATCCTAGCAAACATCAATGCCAATTTACTATATACAGTCTTTGCAGGGATTATGTTACTTTTTGAACAGACCTTTCACACTGTTTTGCTGCTTCAGAGTACAGCAGACCTTAACGTGTACATTTTTGAGGATCTTGTTCAACTCTAAAACTGAAAAATTGCCTGGTTTGTATCAGCTGAAGTACTCACTAGTTGTTTCATTGGGTCAAAACAGAGAGCACAACTGAACCAAAAGGAAAATACTTTGTGTAGGTCACAGTCTGAGGAATCCTGGCAGAGTAATTGGCATGTGGACAAAAACCCATCTGGATCCATCGTACTATTCAGAAAATGTCTACCCATTAAAAAAAACCCCAAACACATTATCCTTATAAGGAAATTTTCATAACATTATTTTGTAGAGCCCTGATAATGTGTGTGGGGGGGTGCTATAGTGTTAGGGGGTTTGTATATGCCACATTATCAACCTGTCCTCACTTCAGTTCTGACGATTGTACTGGTCATATTCGTGGCCACATATGAACCGGCCTCATGTGTGTGGTTAGTTTTGGCAGCCTGAAAGAGTGATCATAAACCTACGATTGAACATGAATTACAGGATAGTATAGGGAAGCTTGCACTGTTGCTTTAGCAAGAGTTAGCTTCACGTGACACTTCCAAGCATTTACAGAACTTCAAAGTGTAAATATGATTAGGCAATACTTCCTTCATTCTCTCATAGTACAAAAAGATTCCTTTTAAATACGCCTTTTATGTCACCTAGTTACTGTCTTTGATCATGCAACATCCCTCATGACAAACTTCTGAAAGCATGTCGAGTCACCCTGTCTCTCAAAAATCCTGACAAACAAGCCTCCTTGATTTCCTGTTTCAGTATCACATAGATAATTAAAGTCAAAGCAAAGATTAATTAAGTAATTGATTTTCTGGTTCTACACAAATAAATGTGTGCTTCCGTGTCAACGTTAATGAGACCATCTCAAAGAGCTGTAAGAAAGCTGTGGCACTCTGCAACACAAAATCCTAGAATACTTGGAAAGTTTTTGTAAAAGTGTTAAAAAGTAACAAAGTAGTAAACTTCTGCTTTGAAAAACAAGTGCCTTCCTTTGCCAGAGTGGCCCAAATTTGCCTGCTGCATCCATGAGAGCTGTTCATTCAGTGAAGGTCAAAGGTTTTGTTGTTGGTACACCAGCTGATCATCTGTAAGCCTGTCAGGCTGTACTGCTGAGCATAACAAACTGCCCTGCATTGCTGACGTGTGTCACAGGACCCTGGGGTTTTGCACGGGGATTAGTCAGGCTCTATTTGGAAACGCCCTCAACTGCACCTTGTGCTGCTATATTAGTGTTTCTCAAGCACGAGGAATTTTCTTTTGCTTCTGCAGCTGCTCCTGCAAAACCCTCTGGTAAGTGTACACAGCTTCTGTCAACAGAACCGACTGTGCTTTCTGCCCGCATTTCTAAGCCAAGGTTAAGAGCTGAGACATTACTTACAGTTGTTTATTGTGACAAACTGTATTTTTAAAGTAAAACTTTGGTAGCACAGACTTTGCAACAGCAGTGAAGGAATAAGTGTTATTTACCAGTTTGTACTGAATATGTTAATTTTACTGAAATGTTCCTCTACTTTTAAATATGTATTGGACTAGCCTTAAGACTGGGTATTTTCAGAGCAATGTAGCTATAGATGTCTGCTTTTATTTCTGTACAGCAGGAATAGCAAAGATCACATAATATAGCAGACCAATTCTTAAAAGGATTTGGTTGGTTTTTGTTGGCAGCCTGTATGCAAGCCCTGCGTCTCTGGACTCTGCTTGCCACCTATGCTGTTGCAGTAGGACAAAATCAAGGACAGAAGAATCAGGAGTGCCCTAAGCTCAACACACAGGTACTCTCCTTTAAAAGCAGAAGAGAAAACATTGTTGTCGTGTGGAAGCTCTCTTTCCAGATTTTTTTTTTCCCAAGTAATTACCAGAATCCAGCACATTAAGTGTAAAAAGATGTAAATAGTTAAACAAAACAAAACAGGGTAAAGTATTTTTAGTACATATCCTATTCCATTTCTTAAAATAGCTTACGGAGTGAAGCCATTTCCAGTTATTTCATATAACCTGTGCTGGGTGTCTAGTTTTGCAGCATGTTATTAAGCAACTGAGAAGATACTCAGTGTTCTGTTGTTTCATCTCCATAATAACATTTGCCTTGTTACTTTTTAGATAAGTAGTCCTAAGGCTATTTCTTGTCATAACTACCAACAGAGTAATTTGTTAATTGCTAGTCACTAAGGATTTCTTACTTTCTTATTGTGTTTACCTCATATGAACATAAAACATATTGTGGTTTTGGTAATTATAAATTTCAAAATATCTGTCCTGAACTCAGGTTATGCTAGCAGACTGCACAGTCACTAGCACAGATCTCCCCATTAGTTGCACATAATGGAGCGACTGATGTGACTACACTCACGTCCAGTATCTTTTAACGTTCCTGTCTAAAAGATAAACCTACTAATAGCTGGGGCTGCTACGAGAAACCTCTACTGCACTCATGGACAAAAATTCACATTGTCTGAATTAAAGCCAATCTTGCTTATATATACAAAAGCATATGAGAACATGTACCTCTGAGTATATACAAATGGAGGAAAAGATACACACGCACTCTCTGTGGTTTTTGTTACGGCTCCCTGGCTTCTTGCAACTGATACATTGCAAAAAGCAGAAGTTACATGAAACTTGCATGCTTTTTTCTGGTAAGCTTTCTTTTCTAGAGTAAAGAGATTAAAGTAGTGTTCTGTAATAATAACAAAAAGGGAGTGGAATATGAGATGTAAATGTAAATTAAGGAATGTGCCCTTTTCCTTTATAATTCTGCCAAACTGTTAGCTTCTGCCACCAAAAACACTGAAACCAATTTTCTGTCGCTTGCCAGGGTATCAAATTTCACAGCTATCACTGATGCCATGTTCTGCCTTTTTTAGTACATGTCTTTGAGTATATGTGATAGCTAGCCTCAGACCTTGAACTGGACATGTGCAGTTCCCAAAATAAATATAGTTTATACTCTTTTATTTGGAAGTTGTGACCATAGACTAGAAATAAAATTTACAGATAATTGCATCCTATCCATTTTTTTGCTTTGACTTGCATTTTCTTTGTTCAGAAATAACATTAATGGTTCCCTGTTTATGCCAGCCCACCCTTGTACGTCCTCTGTATCAAAAGTTTATAGGTTTGGAACCTAGTCTAAGCTAAGGCAGGTTTACCAGCAAAGTAGAAAAAAAGAAATTGTGTGATAATTGAAATTCACATACTGTCAATAGTATTACAGCTAGTTCTTATTCATTGCCTTATCACTTTTATGACATTATGGTCATCTGAAATTTTGCGGAGTATTTTTAATATGTTTGCAAGTGCAAGAGCAGTTGTTATTATTCACAGTTTACTGACACCTAACAAAATACTGTATCAATCATTGAGAATTATAGAGATTTCCCTTAAAATTTTATCCACCCATAATGCAGGGTATTTTCTTAGCAATGATTTTTGGGAGGCATCCATAGTAGATTAGTCTTTGTACAATAAGGAAACTTTGTATTTGCCAAGTAGAGTAGGCTTAGAGATATTGGTGTAAAAATACTTTGTCAATTTTTTATGTCCTTGGTCAAAGCATTACTTAGCAGACTTATCATGATAACTTGTTATATATTTATTACTAGTATCTAGATTTGATTGTAAAATGAGCCATATCTCCAAGTCATTCATCAGCTCATCCTTCCCACCTTAAAATTACAGATAGTGAAAACAACAGAAGGTCCTACAATTTTTCTTTATATAAAGTTTCCTTTTTTTGCTGGACATATTTTTTGATATATATTGTTTGACTTAACATTTCTGTTTTACTGGGTAGGGGGAGGAAAGCAGCTTTTCTGCCTTTAGCACTCAGTAAATAGAAAAGTTGAGTATATTCTTCGGAAGATAACATCACAGCTTGTGCACACAATTAGTTATTAATTCCCTAAGATACCTGATGGGAAATGCTGACTTTGGCAGCTAAGAATTGACTTAGATACCTACTTTTCACTGTAGTGATCATCGCCAACTCTCGCTTTATAACTGAACTGATGCAGCATGGACTTCAACATCCACTGTCTCAGATACTAACAAGATGTATAGGCAGCACCCAGATACAACATAAAACCGGTTCTGTTTGCACTCTTGCTATCCAATTGTATATAAGAAACTTTATTTCAAGACTAGAATTCAATACAGTCTTTATACTCTTTTCCTCTTTATGTAACCCAGCAACACAGATGCATGTCTGATGTGCTTGTAATTTTCAGAACTATCCTTTTTGTAAATGACCCATTCTGTGGTTTGTAGGACTGGGAGATATCCAAACCTGCGTGATTCCGTTACTGTTCATTCAGTTCATTCAAGGTATGACTACTCTTCAAGGTATAACATTGTTAGCTACAAAAGAATTTCCTACATCCTTATTCCAGTTACCTGCTGTCACAAACAAGCAGATCTTTTCTCCCTTTTTGTAAATCTGATGAAGTTCAACCTCTAAAATACTCATCTTCGATTTTGTTCTCCTTGCTTATCTTCGAAGACTTCTTAAAAATGTCAGAGACTAGAGACCTAAATGTACTTGTGGCCAGTATATATGCCAACAACTGGTTAGCTTTGGGAGTTATTAACATGTATTTTAAAAAAGAAACCTGCCTCTGAGCTATTTCAGTAACATATAAATGTCCTTGGTAAGAAAGCAAAACTTTTCTCGCACTTGGATGAAATAACAGAATAAGTAGGGGTGCTTTATCAGAATGAAATGTTAATACCTTTCCCTGTGCTTATATAGTTTTAGATCTGTATGTAGAAGTTCCTTGCTCTGAAAAGCATTCTTGCCTTTGTTAGGTGCTGTGGAGATTTTTGTTTGGCTGTTTCTCTGTGTGTGTTCTTCCCACTCAACTGCTGCATCAGAATTTTGGGTCTTTTGTGTATACAGAGTTGAGTCCTAGAGCTTTCTTAAACAATTAATAGAAATACAAATTTTATCAAATTGACTGCACTTTTCTTATTAGCATTTTTTTCACTCTTTGTTCTTTCATCTGTCTCATCAGTTCTTTTGAACTTGAATCTACTTGTCTCTTTCAACTCTGAAGAATGGCAAATATGAAACAACAAAACAACAGCTAGACTGGACAGAAGTGTAAGACACTGAAGGAGACTTTTGTCAGAAAACTGGTGACCACTTATTAGACAGTTTCATTTAGTTGAATATAATGAGCTAAAAGCCTAAATAAAAGCTTAATGTTCAGTTGCAAATATGAATAAAAGGAAGTAATCATGAGGACTGGTTATTTTGACTAACTGTATCAGTCTGAGGCTTTATCAGATAAGGCTAAGGTTCGATATCTGTATGATATAGTTTGATATCCTATCAGATACCCATAATGAAGACCTGGTTTTTCCTATGAAAGTACCTGTGGGTCTGAAATTGTCTGGGTTATACTCTCGTACTGGGTTGAATTCTTAGGTAAAAATGAAAGGTGTTAGAAATAAGTGCACCTTACAAAATGATCTTTAGTAGGAATATTAGTTTATAAAATCAAAGCAGGAAGCTTTCATCATATGTAAAATCTTAATATCTTGTTTAACATCATCTACTAAAGTGTTTGCTAAGAATGTTTTTCCTCAGGTTGTTTCAGAAACTTACAAAAGGCCTCAGTCTCAAATAAGAGAGTATCAAAGAATCCAGCTTTCCTCCCTCTGACTTCATCTCCCCAGCATCTCTTCTGTTTCAATCAGTTATATTAGGAAGTTTGTTGCTTAGTATCTAAGTAAACTAAATAATGTTTGAACTACTACTTCACAAACGCACGCACTTAGATTTCACTTTGTTTAAGTTTTGCATTCCAATTCTAAAAGTACATATGTAATTTGCCTTCTGGAAGACAAAGGAATTAGATTAGACAATTTAAAGTGAAAAAATTGCAAAACAAGAGTCAAATTACTCTCTTCATTATAGAGAAAAAAATGCTGTATTCCCACCAAACAAGTGGCAAGGTTACTTTTGTTTACCAGCACTGCATAAGATAAATACCATAAAATACCTTTAAAGAGATGCAGATTGTTCATATTTTATTTTGGGAAGCTAGATGTGCTGATAATTGTGAATAAACATATAGAAAGGCTTTGTAAATGTGTTTCTGAAAATACTAGGGAATTCTTTAATGGATATTTTTTCAGGAGTTTTGTGTTAACACTGATTAGCTTTTTAAATGATTCCTAGCCTGGGATGTAGCAGATAGCTGGAAGCCAATCCTAAAGTACCTTCTTTAATTTGCTGTCCTAATAAAAACAGCAAGGCCACTGCAACCACATAGAGAACAACTATCTTGTTTTAGGAGGTAACACTTTTACAGAAAATGTCTTTTCCAGAGGATGGCAAAGGAAACCTAAATCTTCCTAACTACGTGAAATTAATCCAGTTTCTTTATGAGACTTACAAAGCAAAGTAAATACCCTGTCATGACTTAAGATTTTCTAGCAGTTATTCTGGTATAGGTGAAACTTTTTGAATGGGTGGAAAATCTTGGAAAATTATCAGGGACTCATGATGAGGGTTTGAGAAGGATTACTATTTTCTGTATTCATTAGTATCTCTGAGGATATCAGCCAGAAAGTAGCAGTAAGCATACTGGGGGTTAGAATTATTTGTTATATCAAAAAATACGAGCACTGATAAAGAAGAAAATATACAATCCAGCAACAATAAATGTAAAATTTAGCACTTTGTACAACCACCTGTTTCTGCCTAGGAGTAATTTTGAAGAGTATTTGGCCATTATTAATTGAATTTCAATCATTATCACCATATCACTGCTAACAAAGTTAGTGTATTCAATGTATATGCAAAGATACTCTCTGAAGACATGGGCCAAAGTCACCCTTCAGCTGAGCAGAGCAGAGAGGTTATACCCACAGTTGCAAATGCTGTTTCAAGAATGACATGGTTCAAATGGAGGGACCAAAATAACATCAAGAATTGCCAAAGTTTTAGAGAATTGTACTTTTCACAAGACTATTAAAGAAACTGGCATTCTTTAGTTCAGGAAGAAAGGGGAAATACCTGGTGAGCATCTGTGAAAAACAACACTTTCCTCTAAGATCAGTGATCTAAAATTACAGCAAGGAGATTTAAATAAAGATTAATCAAACTTTTCTGAACATAAAGATAGTTGAGCCCTAAAATACATGGTTGAGGAAAGTGAGGAATATGTGAGTGGAGGTCTTGAAGAACAGATTAGACAAGCATCTGCTGAGAATGATGTAGCTATAATAGTTTGCTCCTACCTAAGAGCAACGTGGACTAAAGCTGATATTTAAAGATACCTCCAGTTTCTCCTTTTCCCTGACACAAAAGTGTCTTTTCAATTACAAAAATATGTTTGCAAGACTTTAAAATGTCATCTTTTTCTTAAATGATAAGTGCAATTTCACTGCAAGTTGGTTGTTACCAATAAATAAAAGGCTTAGGAGCATCAACAGTAGGAAGAAAGAGTGTTTGTGTGACTTACTAACAATTGGTGATATGAGAATTCTGGTTCCAGAAATGTGTCTGGAAATAGAAGCTGCTTTTTTATTTTAATTTTCTTTATTTTAATTAGCTCATTGCAGCAAAGTTTCCATGCTAGGTGCAAGAACAGGAAAGCTAAATGATCAGAATGTCATTTCTAGCACTTCATCATCTCCGAAGTTTTATATGCAGAAAATAAAATTTACTACTGATAAATGTCAACGTAGACAGATGGGAAATGACCAATGCCTTTGCTTTAGAAAGACTTGGTACATGATTATAAAGGAAGAAAATGCATACTAAACAGGAAATTTCTATCAATAAGCATTTTTACCATTTCTGCAAGGACAGAAGAATTTTGAGAGTAAGCAAAGGCTTGGGGAAGAGGGTGATGTTTGGGCAGGGGTGGAGGTTTTGTGGGTTTCTTTTCTACCAAATTCAGCATTTACCATAATATCCAAGAAATATTTTTAATTCAAGAGGAATATATGGTGTGATACCATATGTTACGTCAAAAGTGTGCAGTAAAATTGGTAATGGAAAATGACTGATGGACCGGCTAGGAAGCAGGAATTACTATAGAGCCTTGTACTGGGGTACTTGGGTGACAGATGCAGCACTCTCAACAATGGGTATTTGAATTCAGTCTGGCTGCTTTACCTGTATTGAAACTCAAAGAGCCTATTAATTGCACAAAGAGTTAGTTTCAAGATTCACCATCTCCCAGTGACACACTTGTGTGATTGCCTGTTTCTCCCATAACTCCCTTATTTCCTACAAATGCAGTTATCTTCTGTGTGACTGTCAGCTACTTGAATAATCTGATATTAAAAAAGGAAATGAAAATAGATGTTGGAAGCAAACAGAACTGTATGCAGTTATCAGTTAATAAATCCAGAGTATTTTCTTTTTCTTCTTGCTCTTGTCTTCCTCTACTGAGTATGTCTTGATGTCACAGGAAACTGTTCATAGGTGCAGACCTTCCAATCTTATGGATAGCAGCTATTACCTAGTAAGTTTTCCTCTGTAAGTATATTTCTGTTTGATTTTACTCTCTGTAGATGCCAGAATTTCAGAAGAAGACTGTCCATATTAAGGACCCAGGGAGAGTAGAGGAGATTATCTGTGGCCTCATCAAAGGCGGAGCTGCCAAACTTCAGGTAAAGATGGTAGAAGATGTAACTAGTTCAGAGTGAAAGCACTCATGTGATTGTTGCTCTATGCAAAAAAAAAAAAAAAAAAAAAAAGAATATATATCTCAGAAGTCAGCCTTCAAGAAATCTCCAAAACGTAGACATCTAACTCTTTTCATAGCCCTTGTTGATTCAACTGTAATTCAACCAGACAGTCATTAAGTACATGATATAACCACAGAAGCTTAGTAATTTCAGGAAATATTCTGACCAAAGGTATTAGAAAAACAGTTCCATTAGAAAAAAAGTTATTCTTACAGGATATTCTAGCTGACATTACAGTAGTTCAATAGCACAGGGAGATTTCTGTGGCAGATGCTACTCAGCTGCAACTGTTGTTGATCATTCAGAATTTCTAGCCATTCTTTATTTTGTCCCTCCGTATTTTAAGACAGTTTTGCTTTTTCTTTCCTTAAATAGATTATTACAGATTTTGATATGACATTAAGTAGATTTTCCTACAATGGAAAAAGATGTCCAACTTGTCATAGTGAGTACTTTTTTTTTTTTAATATGGATTGTTTTGTTTACTCCTTTTGGTTTTTCGTAGGTTTTAATTTTCTATCCAACTTACTCCCTAACACATGAGATTTTATATTGACTTGTTACCTAACCTGTACATTCAAATGAAGAAGTATTCTAGTGACTGCCTATAGGTGGGTTTATGTGTATATGTTTTAATCACAAGCTCTATGAATTAAAAATCAGAGAAGTTGTCATTTGCAATTAAAACATTAAGTTCTGAACTATGTTAGTGGCTAGATATAGTAGGGTTGACTTTTATTTTGTAAGAGCCCATAATAATCCTGATACTTGCGACAACCAGGTAGTAAACTCCTCAGAATTCTTAACATTTTTATCCTGTAGCCTTTAAGAACAAACCAAGAGAATCCATTTACTAATGAAGTGGGTGTCCTAAAACATGTAGATGCCTCATGATGATTTCAGAAACGGTTAGAACTCAAGAAACAGACAAGAGAGCTTGTAATTCACCTTTTAATTCAGAGGTGAGGGGAAGGACATCTTCATATTTATGAAGAAAAATGTGCCTTTTACTGGTTGCTGGTAAGAAAAGTTCTGAGGAAACATAGTGGTATGTAATCATTGCCATTTACAGTGTTGTAGAACAAAGTAAAAGAAATGCACCAACTTGTTTAACACTTTTTTTCCCCCCCTCCAGACATCATTGATAACTCTAAGCTCATCACAGAGGAATGTCGGAAAAAGGTAACAGAAACTACTAACCTTTGACTTGTACTGACAAGTGCTAGGATTACCTGGCCCTACTGTGTGTTGAATTAAGCAGCAAAACAAGGGTTACTGTCAAATCCTGAAAGCTCTCTGAGCTTTCTCACTGACTGCACAACATCCCATCACTAATAGAAGTGAACAGAAATAATTGTGTTCTTGATTTTCTTCTTTGATATATATACAAGCTAACTCTTTGTTCAAAGAACATTTCAGATTCCATTTAAAAAAAATAATGTAATCAGAATGCAGAAAGTGACTATTTTGTAGCAATCCATTAAACACCTGGTGGTTTTTTCCCCTCAGTTATTGCAGCTGAAAGAAACATATTATGCTATTGAAATTGATCCAGCTCTCACTATTGAAGAAAAATATCCATATATGGTAGAATGGTAAGAGACACCTCCCATCTTCAGATTGTACTAAGATTAGATTTAATATTTAATATTTAAAATAATAGCAGTAATCAGCTTTTAGCTACACGTTAACTGAATTAATCTCTCTGTGTGTTGTGCAACAACTGCTTTTCCTTTGCTGTTAACTTAAATGAACAAGAATTAAGCTTACAGGATTCTTTTCATAATGAGATTTAATGAAAGGCAAATCCTAATAAGTCAATTTTAACCCATTTTTCTTTGTATTCTAGGTACAATAAATCTCATGCACTACTCATTGAACAAGGCTTACAAAAGGATAAGTTTGCAGAAATTGTGAGGGAATCTGATGTTATGCTGAAGTAAGTTCCTTTTGATTAGAGTTACACTGTTTCAAAGCATTTGCTGAAGATTCTTACGGGTTATTGCAGAGGGCAGAAGAAGGAAAAAAAACCAAACCTACTCAAAAAAACATCCCATTTCTGAGAATGTGACACTAATTTTGGACCACAGCAAGCTCATCATGCTCCCACTTCATTGACATGTTGTAGCTAAATGCCTACAATGATCACACTCTATAACCTAGAGATCTGTAATGTTTTTAAGTTCCATCTTAACAGGCTTCAGATCTGTAGACTTTTGTGCTCTTGAAATTGCACTGGTGATGCTGTTTTTTAAGGGGAATGTAGAGTTCAGCTTAGTTCCTCTGAAAAATATTCCCGGTAATAGTTTTATCTGAGACAAAAATGCAGCAACTTGAGGAATATGTTTCATATGTATAAGTGTTTTCAAGATTTAAAACCAAAACAATTTATTTGGTAATATTCCTGTAGAAAATAATTTAATCAAGAAAGATTGAAAGGACAGAAACATCCTGATAGTAGCTGGAGTTTTACAAGTTAGTTACTTATTCTGGGAAGCTTGCAGAGGGGAAAGTGTTTTTGAAACATTATTGGATGGTTTTGGGGAGAAAAATCACACAGACCAAGATGAAACAGCTTGATGTATAAGCTTCCTGATAAAACTACATGCCTTGTGTTAGGTTGGTAGTTCTTGCCAACCTAAAAAGGTGAGGCAAAAGAAAAAGTGAAATGTTCAGGGAAAATCTTTAGAAAAGATTCTGTGAATGTCTTCTGAAAACCATGACTTTTCTTGGCTTTCTTTATTTGATTTGTATTTACATTCTGTGTTGCAGAGAAGGGTATGAGAACTTCTTTGATAAGCTCAGTGAACATAATATTCCTGTGTTCATATTTTCTGCTGGAGTTGGGGACATTCTTGAGGAAGTCATCCACCAGGCTGGGGTCTACCATTCCAATGTCAAAGTGGTTTCCAATTTCATGGATTTTGATGAAAACGTATGTATGAAATGACACAGTCTTATCAAACATGACTGTGGTATTTAGTAGCTATGTATATACACAAGATGAACATTTTAGTGCAACAGCTACAGCCATCTATGCTGCCATATAGAAAATGAGAATTGCATACTCAGCACTCTCCCAGGCAAAAAGCAAGCAAAGACTAGCAGTTCAAACACTGTTAACGTGCTGTGACTAAAACACCATGCATTTTCTTCAACGACACTCTCATACTCAGCCCAGAACATCACTACTCCTCCTTGAAGCAGGGAGAACTGCTGACTGTCTGGTTGGAACAATGCTATTACAGTCATTATGTTATTTAACAGTAATTTATCTTGTTCATCATTAGAGTTCAATTTTAGTTCGACAATAATATCACCTACTTAATTCTAGATTCCATCTTGTCTATACAGTACTAGAAATAACTTAAGTGGGTTTTTCTAATAGGGAATATTAAAAGGATTTAAAGGAGAATTGATTCATGTTTACAACAAACATGATGGTGCCTTGAAGAACACAGAGTACTTCAAGCAACTAAAAGACAACAGTAATATCATACTGCTGGGAGATTCTCAAGGGGACTTGAGTATGGCAGATGGAGTAGCAAATGTTGAGCACATCCTTAAGATCGGCTATCTCAATGATAAAGTAAGTAGCTTTATAGAACCTAGCAACCTTGAGTGAAGCACTGAGTTTCAGACAAGTTCATTATAATAAGCTTCAAACTCTTTGGTTTGAGATTTCAAACATTTTTCATGGATTTCTTGCCTCGAGTTTATTTTCTAACCCTTAAGATGCAAAACCAGAAATGTAAATTGCTTTATTTATTTTACTGAGCTACTTCCAAAAACGGATATTGTTGAGAAGTAAAATTGAGAGGCTAGAGAAATTAATCCTCTTAAATTCCTGTAGCTCCTCCCACTCCTTTCAATACTGGATTGATAACTGAGCAAAATTATCATCTTTCAAATAGCCACCTTTTCTCCTTTTTCTTTTTTTTTTTTAAATAACAGAACTGGTTGTTTGCTAAGTTATAATCCACATCCATTTGCATTCAGGAGAGAGAAAACTTCAGTACTCTGTTTCTTTCTACCGTTCAGGAAGCTGAGGAAATAGTTTTTCTATCAGTATCTTTGTGTGCAAGATCCTGGAATAAACATCAGCCATTAAATCCTGGAATGCACACACGGTTATGCTAGGCCACTCCTACTCTGTCATCCTGTGGAATTTCCTCGTAGGAGTGATGCATATTTGCATAGCTCATTCCCTGAATTGGGTAGAAAGACTGGGCAATATTTTAATGACAAAAAGTCTTTCAGTAATTTATTTTATAACTAAGTGGGTCTCTCTCTTTCTCCCTTCTGCAATTAGGTAGATGAACTTTTGGAAAAATATATGGACTCTTATGATATTGTCTTGGTGAAAGATGAATCCCTGGAAGTTGCTAACTCCATCCTACAGAAAATCCTGTAAATTGCAGTCTCAAGTCACTCCATTCCTTCCAGGAGGCAACTGGACAGAAGAGCACACATGTGCTATTTTAGATGTGTTTATTACTCATTTACAGAACTGTTTAATTTAATTTAAGACTTTTATCTTCATTTTGGTATTTTGAAATACACATGGTATCCAGTGTCAACTAGAACCTCCCTCTACTGCTCTTACGCTGTAGTTTGTTTCACACTCCTGTTACAAATAGATTTAAAGTGGATTTATAGATGGGATAAGCTGCTGCTGCTGGGATACCATGGTTCACTGTTTCTTAATCAGGCATTTCAGAGGAGCATTTTAGAAAATGTGGCTGTTTTGTAAAACTGAAGATGTAAACGTTCTGTGAATAAGCAGCCTGCACGTCTGTGTTGCCTTTTCTTCTTTCAAAGAAGATACTTCATCCTCAGCTGTACTTTGAAGGAACTTACTCATATGCTACAGACTTTCACAGAAGTTTTTCATACATATATTTTTCTTCAGTAAAAATGCTTTATTCACCCAATTCAGGGAAAGTGTTTCTTCTTAATAGATTTTTGTATCATTACAAAATATTCTATATCCTTACTGTTATTTATCCTCCCTGGAATGGGAAGAACGTTTTAAGTTAGTATGTCTGAGGTAAAGTTTCTCATCTTTGTAACAACAGTTTCACAAGCTAATAGTACACAGCCATAAATTCAGCCCCTTTTGACATCTTAATCTGTGTACTACTCCACTTCCAGCCTGCTGTTTCATGTCATGGCTTGTCTAAAATAGTTTCTCTGGGAATTCTCAGTGAGCTCCTCTGGGCACAGAAAATCAAAACATAGATCCTAGTCTGGGATTTTAAGAGCTGACTTAGCCATCTTGCTAATGAAAATATAGGAGAGCCTAGTTCTGCATTCTCTCCCACCAAGTAATACACACCTTAAGAAATGGCCTCTTTCCATCCAGCCTATGGTCTATTATCTAAATGCTGACTCAGCAGCACCAGCCACATGTACTTCCAAATCAGCAGCCTTACATCTATTACCACACCTTGTGGAACTTTTCTAAGAAGGCAAGATGGGGGTGGTTTCTTACCCCACCTCTGCATCCTCTGCAGTAAACTGAAATTAAATCATCTCCATGTTCTGAATGCATGGCAGAGTCTTGGTGCACAATCTAAGGTAGTGTGAGCATCCTTTCACCACCACATCAGGGAGGAGCTGAGCACAGGGACCCTTCAGAAATTCCAGCCTGCATCTTAACAGGCAAAGACTGTTGGAGGGATGATTTGTATACAATCTACAGTCATGTAATTTCCTCCTCCTGGCACAGAGGCAGCTAGATCCCCAGAAGCAGGAGCCTTAGAAGCCATCCCTTGGAGCAGAAAACCCTTTAAACCCTAAGACAACTGAGCAGAGGACAGAATCTTGGCTAGCTTCCATTTGAGAGCCATGACTCAGGCAGCAGCAGACTGGAAGAGCTCAGAGTGCCCTGGCAGTGCCAGCAACAGGAGAAGAGGGGAGCAACAGCTGCCTCAGCCCTAGCCTGCCAAGAGCCTGTCAGCTAAAGCTAGAAGATGGAGAGCTTGAAAGCACTAGTGGCAGCTGCTGAGTCAGTGGCTTCATAAAAACTGCTATTCACTCTCTCTTTCACCCACACACACACAAACCCAAGTGCCCACCAGCAGCAGTGGGTGCTGCAGGTGATGTGTGACTGACAGGAGCAAAGACTGGCTGAGTAGGAGACACTGCACAGAAGGGGCCAAAGGTGAGAAGGACTTGAGGCAGTACAGCTGAGCAGGGGAGATACTGCAGCTCTGGTAGATGCAGGATGAGCAGCTGCCTGGAGCAGGAGTCACAGACAAGGGTACCAGGTTGGGATGTAGCAGACCCCCTTGGAGCAGCCAGGGACAGAGCAGCTTTGTACAAGTCATCACAGAAGAGAGTATATTAGAGCATGCCAACCACAGCAGGACAGGACAGGTTTGCAGGCACCCTGAACACCCAGGAGGGGCAGGAAGGATGTTCCCTAATGCACAAGATACACACTTTCTCCCTTTCCTCTCCTGCTTGGATGTGCCATTAAGCTTCTCACTTTGTACTTGTAGCCTCTCTCCTTGTCTCCCCCATTTGCCTGGGCCAGGGAGGAGGGCAGGATGGTCAGTACTGCAAAGCTGTAAGAGAGGGAGCAGCCTTCTGTGCAGGTATCTTCTGCCAACGCTATGGTTTCAGCACCACCAGCAAGATAAGCAGGGCAATGTTACATATGACCCACCATGGAACATTGGTACCATGGGCTGCACCACCTGGGCTAGAGCTTCTTTAACAGTCTACATTTTGGGTTTTAGGCACCTACAGAATTTACATTAGCTAAGCTAACATCAAGTTTTTATAGGATAGGTTTGGTGCTTCTTGGTTTTTGTTTTTAAACAAGCAATCATGCTGGCTCTTTTGTCAGAGCTGCCAAATTGAAGTCCAAAAGGCAAAGACCTTCTGAAAAACACCAAGGTGTTTGGATGCACTGCTTACTCAACCAGTCTCCAGTTGCAAAGGGCTAATTACCAGGCATTACTGACAAAGTTTACACTGGGACAAAATTTTTCTTTTGCAAGCAGACTACCTTTGGAATACAGATAACAGTTAAAATTTAAAGTATGTGAAAACTGGCTGATAGCAACAGCACCAGATCCGTCAGCAACACACTCTCTGGCAGAAGATCATTCTGGCTACAAGCACAATGAACTTCCTTGGCCACCCCAGCACTGGTGAAAAGGAGGCGGCAATTCTGGTCTTTCCAGGTAGTGTCTGTGAGAGGCAGGACTGCCCCCTGTTCTCATCCAACTAGCCTCAGGATTTCATATAAATTCTCTGATCCTCCTTCCAGAATTATTCCTTGGCCTCACCCAAGCCAACAGGAAGCAAGCCATCACTCCTTCAGCATGATGAGGATCTCACTGTTCAACCCACCCACAACTGAAAAAAATTACATAAAAAAAAAAAATAATCAACCACAACCATATAGAAAAGTACAGGCAGAACAACACAGAAAAGGATTGGGCAGCAACTTTAAAAGCAGTAACCCAAACATCTTAGTAGATGGAGACACAAAGTCTCCAACTACATGTTAATCTAAGTTACTGAAAATAATATTCAGCCTACCTAGAGCTCACACATTACAGAAGCAATAACTTGATGGTTTTCCCAAGCACATGGACACTAAAACCCCTTTGCCTTGGTAGAGGATTTCAGATCAAGCAACCACCTCTCAAGCATTACATAAAGAAGGTTTTCCAATCTCACTTCCAAGCTGATAAGACACAATGGCAACCACTTAAAGGATTCTCACCCTTCCAAAAGGAGGCAGGTAAGTTAAGATCTCCAGCACACTTTTCTCCTTCTATCTATTATTAAATCCTGTCAGTCTCAGAGTCTGTGTTAAAGTGCCTGCCAGAGACACGAACCTTCTCCAGGATGCAAGAGCAACTCAGCCACATTGCAGTCATCTGATAGGAACCAATGCTTGCACAAAGGATATCTACATGCCAAGTAGTTTACTTTTGAAATGCCATATCTATAGCTCTCCAGTTACTTATATGAGCAACCTGAAGCAGGAGGTCTGATTTTAAAAAACCTGCATAGTGCCATACAGATTATCAATATCCTTTCATCATCTCACATCCCACTGCCAACTGTAACTCTTACTTATACAGTAAAGGGAAAACACAAGATGTATTTTTTAGATGTCCCTTCACTTTTTCAAAACCTCATCTTTTTGTCACTAGCCTGTTGGCTAGAAATAAGAATTGATACTATCAGTTACCTCTCAAAACCACAAACAAAACTAACTGCAAACAATATTATCTCTACAGCTACAGGTTACACCATACTTCTCCAGCAAGTCTAATTAATGTAATTGCTATCCAGAATCCACATTCAGCTTTAGGAAAGAGATATTCTTCACAGCATGTCTTTCTAAATCAAATTGCTATCCAGAAACATTTTGCAACATTAAAAGTATATTTCAGATAGAATTCAGTTTGGAAAGAAAGGAATCATACAGTCCCCAGATCATTTTCCTATAGTGAAAAGAGTGTGTCTAAAGATTAAAGCAAGGGGAATAAGCAGCAAAATTGAGCGAGTTTGTTAGAAGGTTTAGTTTTGTTTGGGTTTTGGTTTTTTTTTCCTCTACTCACAGTATCTCTTCTGTCTGTAGCACAGGTCCAGGGTCAAATATTTGGGATCTTTCTTTAGCTAGAAATGTTTCCTCCTTCTGAGTGGGTGTTGCAGTCAGCTCAAATATCCTCTTGCTATCAAATACACACTGAACTGAGCCAAAACCTTGCACCAAATCCTAGCTACCTAAGCCATATTTAAGCTTAAAGGAAAATCTGAATATCTTTTCACACAGAAAAAAATCAAGTTCAACAACTGCAAACTGTGATTTAAGTATGATTTCTGAATATGCTCGGAACAGGCAGAGTTACACAGCAGAAAGTATCACTGTCAAATTAAAACAGAAATATCACATAGAAAAAAAACCCAAACCATTTATAAGTACCTGGATTTTCTGGGTACACACCAGTGTTCCTTCTCTCTTCCACTGAGCCTCTGACAATCCTGTAGGTAATTGCCAACCTTGAGTGCAGGCAGCTTCCTTTCATCAACCAGCTGCCTAATGGGAGTCAGCCAGCCACCTCTGAAAATAGCACCTGGCTGTCCCCTTAGAGGAGCAGCAGCAGGCTGATTGCTGGAGAGCCTCTCCTTAGCTAAACCATCCATTTTCCTCCAGCTGTTAATGACCATTAAAGAGGTAATCTCTGTTTTTTAAAATAAGTTATCTCAGTTAAGGATATAAGAAAGTATCTGAGTAGATTTGCATTAAAAAATTACATGTTGAAGTAGAAAATATCTCCCTTATATCTACATCCACCACAAGCCAACCTCTCTAACAGGATGGTGACACAGAAGCATTTATTTGTTGCTGGAGGTGCAGGGGCTGTGCTGAGCTTTCCCAGTCCATACCAGGTGGTAGACACCTCATCCCTGGAAACATTCCAGGCCAGGTTGAATAGGGCTCTGAGCAACCTGATCTAGCTGAAGATTATAGAATCATAGAATCATCAGAGTTGGAAGGGACCTCAAAGATCATCTAGCTCCAACCCCCCTGCCTCGCAGGGACACCATCCACTAGATCAGGTTGCCAGGGGCCCCATCCAGTCTTGTCTTAAAAGCTTCCAGGGATGAGGCCTCCACAACCTCTCTGGGCAACCTGTTCCACTGCCTAACCACCCTCATAGTGAAGAACTTCCTCCTAATATCCAGCCTAAATCTACCCTCCTCTAGCTTACACCCATTTCCCCTGGTTCTATCACTGTCTGACCTCCTGAAAAGTCCCTCACCAGCTTTCTTGTAGGCCCCCTTCAGATACTGGAAGGTCACAATAAGGTCCCCTCGGAGCCTTCTCCTCTGCAGACTGAACAATCCCAACTCTCTCAGTCTGTCCTCGTAGGAGAGGTGCTTCAGTATTAGACACGACATTCACTTAACTCCAACAGTTTAGACAATTCAGTAAGTATCTTCAGTTTTAATACACACATTAATATATGCTTACTTTTACTATACTATGCTTGCTTTAAAAGAAACAATACTGTGTCTCTAAACACTCTTCTCCATCATTTCAGAAATTTCACAAATCTAACATATTAGCAAGGCAACACACTCACTGCAGGGAGGTTGGACTAGATGACCTTGAAAGGTCCCTTCCAACTCAAACCATTCCATGATCCTACGATAAGCTGCTTTCACGAGATGGTAATGCTTCTAAGGAGCTACTCAGGTCATAAACCTTTGGATTGCAAGTGTCATTCACTGATATCCACAATATTTACATCGGGTATAAAAGGCCAGTATTTACAGCAAGCCCAAACCAGACCAGACTTCCAGCATTTTACATGCAAGTTTACATGTGAGTTTTTGAGCTACACATCAAGTGAAAACAGCAAACCTCAGATACAGAGCCCTAGCTCTGCTAGCTGTCTATGCTAGCCTGGGGAATAAAATCTTTCTTATTTAAGACAATTTAATTCAATGATCCATCACCCACCCTGTCACAACTGATGGCAAAATGGGATAAGTAACCTAGGGAATGCCTCCTTAAAGCCAGAGAATGACTTCACCTGAGTGAAGTATGAAAAAAAAAATCTTGTGGCTTTATTATTTTCAATCATTTTGAATCATTTGAATCAAACAATCTTAGTTTAATATAGTTTTCCTGAAGATCAATAACAATATAACATACTCGGGAGGAACCTGCTGTGCAGAAGAGGAGAGAAATGCATGAAGGGTATTTCCTTCAACTCAAGTTCCTAACCCATCCATGTGCCAGAAAAAGAAACTTTTAACAGGAATAGTTGATCAACACTTTATTTAACAAAAAGATCAGTTATCAAACATTTAATGGTATCAAACTCAAAAAAAAATTTCACTGCACTTCCTATAAGAACTGCATTAAAAACCAATACAAAATGTTTTCATCCAATTGAAATACCAGTTTTTAAAAAAGCATCTCAGGGAGCTTACAACCCACATGTACAACATCAAGAAAAGCAAGAAACTAGACACAAAGCATATAATGGAAACACATCTCCCTTCCTACTTGTCTGTGACAGTGTCTCACTATACGTATTTGTGCTCTTTACATGTAGTGTACAGAGGGGAGGATCGTGTGGCCTTCCAGGGCAACATGTCTGTTTGGTGTGGTTTCTGTTACACAGCTTGCTACCTTTACAGATCTAACAGGTGATTGTCTCAAGAGTTCAGGTAATCTAAACAGCACCCCCAAGGCTGCTTTTGTATCAAGGGATAGGGTATGTTTGCAGACATAACCAGATGGGTCTATTTCTTGATTCCATCACAGTCTTTTTGTTTGTTCACCATGCCAGACTGCTCTGCTGCATAAGTGCTATGTACTTACTCCGTAGTCTAACAGTTCCCAAAATAGGAGACAGAAGCCCAACACAAAATCAGTCACTCCAGTATTTATGACAGGATTTGGACCCTGTAATACTAATATTTAAAGTCCATAAATAAGGTTGCAACTAGAAAGGTTTGGGAATCACGGGTGGGAACACTTTTAACAGGCCAGCAAGAGTCAAGGTGTTTAATTAAATACAACACAGGTGGGAGCAAACTTTTATGTTGCAAGGTGAAAGCCCAACACATACACGGTTATAGTTCCAGGCCTGTTTAATTTAACTCACAGCCTATGGACATTTTGCAATAGCATAGCTATCACTGGCATCTTCTGCAACTTGCAAATCAGAGCTCCCGCTGGCAAGTATTCCTGGGAGTTTGTTCAATTTCTGGAAAGAGCGCTCATGTGTTTTGAAAGGGACTGGGCTCAGTGGCTGACAATTTTCACTGGTTATTTTTATGGGGTATATTTTCTAGTCTTGGATACAGAAAGTTTTTTAAAACTCTTTTAAGAGCACTTGCTAAATTTTCTCCCTACCATCCACCCATCTGAGTGAAGGTGTATTTTTCAATGAGGACTTCTAATCTTTAGCATAAAAACAGACCACATGGTTCATAACACCATGTATGGTAGTAGTACACTCTTTACCCATTTACACATCCTATCTTGAGGCAATGATTTTTTTTTTTTTCAAATATACCTAACAATTCCAACTGAAAATCTCTTCCTGTTGTAACAGCCTACCAGCACACAGGCATAGGCAGCCATAGGCTGTCTGTCTGAGTGCTAACATTTCAGACACGTGCTTGCCAAACCTCTTCCATTACACATGTTCCAACAGTAGGTCAGCTCAGGACTCTTCCTTTTTCTTATCTTTACAGTTCATCATGTTCCTCTTTGGCCTCTTGGTCTTTCAACTTGAATTCTTCAGCAGTAACTTTACCATTTCCATCTCTGTCTTGATTGGTGAACATATTTTTAACAATCTTTTCAAAATCAAAACCAGGAGCTAGTTTTCCTTTCCCAGAATCAACTTGAGCTTGAATGTACTCTGAAAACTAAGTGGAGGGAAAGGAGGAGAAAACAGCTCACAATAAAACAGACATTTAAAACTGAAGAGTATTTAGAAAAGAACATTTGTTTGTTACTGACTATTTAACAGTTTACTACTTATAAAGTGTATGTAAAAGTATCCTGTTACTATTCTGTGAAGCTTACAACCTAAACTGGACTAATCAGGACAGACACCTGAGGTTAAATGACTCTTTGAGAAACTGAGAAGCCATTTCCTTACTTATTCCAGTGGGTCCTGGACCCATAACAAGAAAATCCCTTTTTCATATTTAGGGAGAAAATTAGCTGAACAGAGGGTGACATAGGACCAGATCTGTATGGACAGAGAAGGTTTAATTTTGCATGCCAATACAAGAAGCTCACACTGTAAAACAGACACCCATCTGCATCTTACAAGGAACACATAAGACAAAAAATGAAACACAGCAATGAGACCTGAAGAATCAGGATACCATGAGACTTTTCGAAAGTAGCACCAGGCACTATGCCTGCCACTTGACTCCACGGTGGGGAAGGATGCAAGGTTACATGGTTAGTTTTCCCTAAAAATACTTTTCCTGATACTTACGATGAAATTACTCAAGATGATTAAACAACACCTGACAGAAGTCAAACTGCTGACCAAAACCAGAAAGTCCATGATCAAACACAACTTTTCCAACTACTGTTATCTCTGCCACTGCTCGTTAAGTGAGCTTCAGCAATGAGAGCTACTGCTGACATTCATTTACACTCTTCAGGTCAAGCATCCTCTCATACCTCCTTGGCTTCTCCCTCTTCTCCTTGCTAAGTGAGTAGAAGGATGCAGATAGCAACAGTGACATCCTACCTCAATCATTCTCTAGACTGGCAAAAGCTCTTTTCTTCTCTGCAAGGACAGAAGTGGAGGTAAACACGAGAAAGAAGATGGAGAAGGAAGAAAAATGAAGAGGTGGAAGAGAGTGTTGGAAAATGAGAAAACAAGATTTTTATTTTACCCCATTGGCTTGTTAAAATGCTCAAAGGCATCTCCTGCTGTTCCACAGGGCCACAGCCTTCCCCTTCAGCGCTGCCCGCAGCACTACTCCAGAGAGGAAAGACACAGGTGACAAAGAAGACTTAATAGAGTAGAAAAACAGAACTTCTCGGCTAAGAGAAAACACAGAGGAAACCGTTACAGAGATGTATATTACCAGAGATGGTGTGGCAAAGGCAAGTGGCTTTCACGAAGCAGATTTTAAAAGCAAGGAAGGGGAAGGACTTGTTCACACAGCACAAGATTCACCCTTGGAATGAGAGGCTACAGGCACCGCCAGGTGCCAGAAGTGACTAGACAGCTCCTGGATGGACTACTGCAGGCTCAGCTTTGGCTCACAAATTCACCAAAAATTTCCACTGAACAGGCGCTGAGAAGGCTGATACAGTGAAGGATCACTGAATACCAACTCTGCCTCTTACACTTGTGCCCTATATATTTCACAGAATCACAGAACGTTAGGAGTTGGAACGGACCTCCAAAGATCTTCTAGTCCAACCCCTCTGCCACAGCAGGATTCCCTAGAATCCTAGAATTTGTTGTTGACCAAGAAGACCACAAGAGTAAATGATCTTAAGTAGTATGGCTATTCTTATATTTCGTTTTGGTTCTATCTCTAAAGCTAGATAACCATGTTTTAACTGACACTGCCTTCCTGTTAACTTGTCAAAGACCTTGTTAGAAGAGAAGAGGAGGAGAAGAGACCCCACTCTTCAATGTCTGCATTGATGGTGGTAGGAGAAAACCACTGCAAGTTTTTTCATTGTTTCAGCTTACCTCCTCCAAAAGAACCTCTCCATCATGATTCTGGTCTATTTCTTCAAAAAGATTGGGAGAGACTTCCCCATTCCATACAAACATGTACCCTTCAGGCAAGCCAGACACCAGTTCCAGCAGTTCAATGTCGAAAACTAATACAGCACTACCAGGCACTTCTCCTTCTGCACAACAAATGGCAAAGAGGGGTATTTATCCTCACTTACATTGAAGGCTGTATTTCCTTTTAATTCATAATAACATTTCTCTTCCTGCTCCAACAGGTGCATGACTACTGTGATCCCCAAGCCCCACGATCCCAACTCCACCAAATCTTCCTGTTCACTTCAGCAGAAATGATCAAAACATAAAGGAAGCTTTCATAATAAAACTGCTTCCATTTTTTTCACTCAAAAAGGTGAAACTGCAGGAGTTAATTTTTCCTTTATCTTACCAATACACTGTGTATCAAGGTGTTTCTGACATACTCCATGGTATTGCAACACCTTGGGAGTTTACCTCAACGAAACCATGAAAGGAGCAAACGAGCAATCTCTTCAGGCCACATATCAAAACACTAATGATCATGCAATGTCTGCAATGTTTCAGACCACATATTATCAAATATAATTTGAATGATGGCAAATACCTATGACAGGCTTTTTATGTTATGAAGAAATTTTCAATGTATAACTATGCAATTTTATAGCATAAAATGTTGCACATCTATAATACTCATCATTTCTCATGGAAAATGGGTACAAGCAAAAATGCTTCCTTACCTCTAATGAGAAATTAATTCTCCATTAAGCTTGGCACATGACATCTGACAGATAAGTCTTTATAATATACAAACTATGTTCAAAGAACATGGCAACTTATGCAACTGTTTCCATACATATCAGAGTCTGTTGATCTTGGTGATCTCCTGATAAGACTCCTTCCTTTCTGAGTCTTTTAACTCAGAAGACCAGCTACAACCACACACACTGGGATATGAGATTTCTTGTCACTTCTATATTTTTCTTTTAATTACTGTTGTCCCTGTCATTAAAAAAATGATAAGCCTCAATGCTCTAAAGCAAACTACATTAAATGTATTGATGTTGGGGTTTTAACAGAACCCACACACTGGTTTACATCTTACATTCAGTTAATATAGTTTCTGAATTTTGAGTTTTCTTTCCATGTTCTAACATAACAGTTTTGACCAGTCCCCTTCAGTTTTGTTTCCCAAATAACACATCACATGTCCAAGTGTGAGTACCCAATACCCTACCACAAAGTACAGTGTTTCTATCCCTTTGCAACACCACAGTGTGGAGCTTTCCGTTTTGTGTTCCCTTTTGTCTGGGCTGGTTTTTCTACTGGCCACAGGAACACTATGACTTAAAACACAGCACAGGCAGCATGTTCATTTCAATGGGCAATGGGAGGGTTGTCTGAAATAATGACATGAAAAACATCTAAAAAAATGCCATTCGAGCACCTAAGAGACACCTTTATGCACAGCAAGGAACAAAACAGGCATGCTTGGGTTTCAGCTACTCAAGTGATGCTAAGTGGATATGCCATAGGTTTTGCTCACTTACCAACTCCATCTTCTCCATAACCAAGGTGAGGTGGAATAACAACTGTTCGTTGTTCCCCGACACACATGTCTTGAAGGCCCATGTCCATTCCCACCACCACCTGTCCAGATCCCAGAACTATGTTGTAAGTCTTGCCAAGGCTGTGTCTGGAGAGAAAGAAATATACAAAACCCCTTAACCATACAACAGGGAATTTCCAGTGTTCAAAATTATCACAGAAATAGCAGTTTCTAGTTAAGTGTCCTGTCATTGTGACAAATTAGCTTCATGCCCAATGCTCTGTTCTACCAAGCAGTTACTTAAAGTTGTTCTCAAGGTAGCAGCAAGTTACAGCCAACACCAAAAGAAGTGTCCCTACTTGACAAGTCCTCTGGTACTAAAATTATAGGCTTCTTGAATGAAACACAACTGAAATCATTAATCCTGCCAATTAACCCCCCCCAAAGTATTTTATCTCAAAATAAGGGCCTTTGCCTTTCACATATTTTTAACTACCAACCTATAAAGATCTGGGTGAATTTACATGGATGAGCCATTCCTTTAATGAAACCCATCACTATAATGTGGTAGTCACTTAACCAAGACAACTTGGCAGTATAATGCTACTATTGCTATTTAACTGTATTATATTTTGAATTATACCTTGCTGCTGGTGGCTCATTTCTAAAATTAGAAGTTATCATGAGTTAAAACCCCAGAAGTTAAACAGTTTGCGTTTGGTGCAGTGTCAAAGACTTTTTACTCAGTATGTGTCACAACAGCAGGATCCTTTCTTTTGTTGGTCTCTTTTCTTTGGTTATTTGGCTTGGCTGTACCACTCCAGGGCATGCTTGTACAACAGGGTTTTATTTGGAAAGAAAACAATTCAGTGGCTAAGGAGGTCAGCCTTCACATTAGGAGCACAAGATTCATAATCTTCGATTCTCTACAAACTGCTTTGAATAAGAGTCTCAACATCCCTTGGTTCCTCCCACAAAATGGGAATTGAGCATTCCTGCCATCTCAGAGGTGTTTTCAGTCCAGACACCCTATTGCACACACTTGCCTACAGCATCACATCACGTGCTTCAATGCAAGCCAACTTTTCAGCTCTGTAAGCTCTTTTGTACACCATGAAAACTACATTAATTATAACCAATTTAAAAATAGCTCTTCCCAACTTCCCTTCCAAACATAAAATATTATTTAGATGACTTCTGCTATCCAAAAGACAAAGGCAGAAAAAAAGCTATAGAAGCATTCATGTAGATGAAGCAAACAGTTCTCAATGAGACAGAATGGAGCAATCTATTGCTTCCCTCAAACATCCTGTCAACAGGAAGGAGGAAGAGGAGCATTATCATCACAGTCACCATCAAGCTGTTTGATAGCTTCTCTGTGCTGACACTTAGTGTAACACTACAATACAGGAAAACCAGCACCCATGTGTGGTACAGACATGATGGTTGGCCATTTACTATAAACCACACTCAAGATAGCTTTAACCCAAGTAGTCCTACCAGACCTCTCTCAGGAGCACTGAATCAGCACAGACTGCAAATCATGCTGAGCCCTGTATCATTCTAGTATGACTGGCCCAGACACCTGAATAAGCCCATTTAAACAGATTGCCATGCAGACAGCCTGTTTCATCACTCCACCAGTAGTGTTTTTATCTTCTTCTCCAACACACTCCTACATTCTCTTTGTTCCCAGTTCTCTCATTATGTTATGACAGATTGTCTTTTTCTTTACCTCCTCCTATATGCCTTAGGCAGGCAGACATAAAAAGAAAAACAAACACATTTTACATAAATGCTTACATTTTAGTTAAAAATTCTTTATGCACTGCCAGCCTGCTTTGCAGGCAATTCATTCTGCTTTCACAGCTGCTAGGGATATTTTCTTTACCAGGTGATATACTTACGTAGAGTCTAGCAAAGTACCATCCAGGAGTGAAGCATTGTAATGATACTTCAGGTAATCTCCCTTCTTACTCAGTACTGTGCAGTTGGAAGGTTTGTAGTTAACCGTAATGCTGACTGAATCTGAGGGGTTGTGGAAGTCAACCACAAGGATGTCAAACACCAGCACTGCAGATCCTGGAATCTTTCCTAAACAGGAATCAAATTAGGCAAGTAGAGAATGGTACCCAAACAGGCTTATGATGACCAGGTGCTGCACCCTGTAGGAATATGTATTCCCACTGTCTGCTACTGAGTCATTTTGCTCTTCCCATTTGGAAGGAAAAGATTATATCTCCTCAAGATGCAAGAGATGCAAGCTGCATTCCATGCCGGAAAAAAGAAGCAGTAGAAAAGCAATAAGCACACTAAGTTCAAAGGTCAAGGGGAAAAAATTCCATTCTTTTGATTTTGAAAATTATGCAGCAATAACCATGTATGCCCTGTGACCATCCTAAATAACTGATCCGTGTTTCATGTACCAGTTCATTATCAATCATCAAAATTCTCATAGGACTTCAAGGAATGCCATTATGTCTAAAAGGTTACATGTCTTTAAAATGTCCTGATAGAAAGCAACTTCTTCCCCTCCTTCTCAGGATAATGTAAATTGCATTACCAGGACTGCCAGACACATCCAGATACAGGAATGGGGTTTCTTGGTAGAAAAATCTAATTCCCAAATCAACAGCACAGAATTGGCAATCCCAGAAAAGAAGCTTTTCCTCTAAGTCACTTTTGCCAAATAACATGCCAGGAGGTACCTTTGGAAACACCGGCCATACAACTGTGGCTGACTAGGAGGGTTATCATACTCAACACCTTACAACAATCTTTTTAGGTGCTAATGAGTTTTCCCAAAGAAAGTTAATTGTATGTTACACATACACAGATACTTTCCTGTTACGTGTATCCACTGTTTACAGAGGCAGCTTAGGAGTCCACAAAACCTGTGGCTGTGGAGGGAACAGGGCAGAAAACTTAACACAATGAATTGCTCTGGCATCCAGAGCTTGTTAAGAAACACAGGAAGGAAGTTCTCGCACTGCAGAGCTCCTGGCATCCAAGTACCAGTCTGTCTGAAACGCTGATTATGCAAATGATTTCAGGTCACCAAGTACCAGTCCATCTGAAACACTAATTATCCAAATAATTTCAGGTCACTGATTACGTATGAGATTGCTCTGCATTCTAATTTTCCTACCTATTGAGCTAATAAAATAGTTTTGCAAATTCAAGGTGTAATCCTGCCAGTTTTAAGCCCACAAAATAAAAAACTAATTCAAAAGCTTTTCAAATGTCAAAAAAAAAAGGCATTATACACAGACATACAAAACCATAAAGGAAACATCACTAATTATGGAAGACTTGCACAAAAAGTCAAGCTCAGTCAAGCTTACCTCTTCCTTCTTCTCCATATCCAAGATGAGGGGGAATTATTATTCTTCTTCTTTCACCAGTGCAAACACCTAGCAAACCTTCATCCATTCCAGCAATCACATAACCTTTCCCAACATAGGTGTCATAGGTACGATTTCGTGAATAGCTATGGAAAAGAGATCAATGAACCAAGTTCCATCAGTCAGCAATGCGTATGTCATTTGTCAAGCAGTACTGGGACCCTGGCTAGGGAACAGCTTATTTGCAAATACATTTCAATTGTATTTTCAAAGAAAAATCTCCCTTATTTATGTATTTTAGACTAATCAGAAAACATGTTTTGATGAGTAACCAAAAAAAAATTGGGTTTCTCCTTTAAATTTTCCTCTCTCCTGGCTCTAATAAGTGCTTATCAACTAGACATAGTTGATGTTCACTTTCATGAGACACCCTTCAGACTATCTCAGTTCGCAGCCACAGCTACGTAGTTCAACTACTACAAGGGGGAGGTGAGATAAATAGGTTTTCCTCAGGTGCACGGCATTAAAATGAGTCATGACAACAAAACAGTATCAATGCTATCCCTCCCTTCCAAAACATGTCAAACACTTTTGTGTAGGCTGAAGGATCTGCTTCAACACCTAATGACAGAATGAAACAAGTCTACAGCAACAAATGATGTTTATTACAAGGATGTGTCTGTCTGCCACCTTTCTTCAAGGCATACTACATGAAGGCACAACCATAGGAAGGGGAGGCAGAAAGGTTTTAATTCATCTTTATTAGGTAACTCTGGGGAAGAGCAAGACCAGTGCAGACCCTGATGTAATTCAGCGGTTTTTCAACTGCTCCAAGTCCAGACAGCCCTTCCTGAGCTGCCCAGGAGCAGTCCTGCAGCTGAATATTGCAGAAGAAAAAAAACAAAGGAAAAGATTATTAAAGCTCTTGACCCTAGCCATTCACAGTGCTTTTGGCATGTACTACTGAGAATTTTTTTCCTGGACACCTCCAAGGCTTTCAATAACTGTTGTTAGCTGCTCTGTTTCTCCACAGACAGGAAGCCAGGATATACAACCCTCTAATGAATAAGCCCTCCAGCAGCCTTCAGCACTTCAGAATGATGTAGAGGCTGCTGTCTACAAAGCATTTATTACTATTTGTTGACAAGAACCCAAATATAAATACTATAGCCATTTTCAAAAATTGTTTAATTACTACAGACAATACTTATTTACATCTCAAGAAAAAGAGATTCTGGGCAGGTGCTCTGTGGATAAGCTTTAAGTTCTTAACTTAGAAGTTCTAATAAGCTCTAAACTGAGGTACGGTGATGGCTGCTGATGCAGGTGTCCTACTTTCTACCCTCCCATCAAGGTGGGCAGCTGAATAGGGAGGTTAAGGTTGATTCTGAACCTTATCACACCGCAGTTCAGTTACATGAAATCCACAATTCCCTGACTTCTCCTCATGGGAAGTCACACACATGGCATACCCTGCAACTTATGTTGGCAAACTGATCCTGATCTTCAGCTTGCAGCACCTGTAGCAGCAGAAAAACATTCTTCCTTGAGTTTATTTTGTAAAACATTTTATAGTAGCTCATTCTCAACTCTCTTTAGCTACTTGAGTCAGCTGTTCTGAAAGCTAGAGTGGGAAAAAGTATCATTCATTAAAGAGCAAACAAAATTGATACGAAGCTACAAGGGTATTATTTACCATGTAATTCTGTACATGAGGCTCATGAGCCCAGAAGAGTTTTAGATTTGACATGACAGCAATCCCCCTCCCTTTATCCCAGAAACCCCACTGCTGAATTTAGTGTTGAAAGACATTAGTCTTCAAAATGCAAACAGTTTTCAAGTACCAGTGGAAAGACTTGTCTTGAGATTAACCTCAAACTAGCCACTAGCTCACTGAGTCGCAATTGTCAGGACATAACATGAGAATTCTATTAGTTTTCTCTCTCTTTGGTAGTATTACCTATCTGGCAAATATGCTATGGGGCAAAAAGACTTCAGGCATGCATGTCTAAAGCATACATAGCTTCACCAGGTGGATCACCATCCCCAGATGGCATGTGATAGAGTTGCAATTCAAATGAGGTGTTTGTCTTCCTTCCCGTACTGAAAAATTTTCTATGATTTTTTTAAGAAGGGAAGACTCCAACTCCACTCAAACATTTCAAAAGGGAAAGAAACACAAAGAATTATATTTCAGTGTATTATAGACAAGATAGAAAAGTCAAACTGAAAATGGGATCGCTACGGCTGAATTATTTGGTTACCTGGAATCAAACAAAGTGCCATCCAACAGTGTGCCGTTGTAATGGTATCGGAGAAAGTCTCCTGTCTGGCTCCTCCGCTCACAAGATTCAGGCACGTGCTGGTTCTCAATAGCAATACCATCTTTGGGGTTATGGAGATCTAGCAAAAGCACATCAAAGACGAGGGAAGCTTGGCCAGGGATCTCCTTACCTGTAAAAGTGATACAGCAGAAAAAAAAGTGGTAAGAAATAGCAGGTGTTCTAGAAGGAGGTTAAACGCATTTGTTGAAGAAAAGTAATCTACTGCTGAATACAAATGACCTCACCTCCCAAAACAAATCATTGTGATCTGCTTCTAGTCAGTCATTTTTTTGCTTCATCTGTGGGCTTGTCACTCAACTCTCCAACTCAGTTATTTCATTCTGTTCCTACTGTGCTTCACTGAAAACAACCACCTCTACAGCAACCTCCATCCCAGTCAATATACGCCAGCTCCATCTGAGCTGCATGGTTTAGCCTACCAGTATTTCCAACACACTTCAGGAAAGTGCATACAATAACCCTCAGAAGACAAATTTGGTACAGTCACTCTTCCCATCCTGTTAACATCAAAACAGGAGACCACATGATGGACATTGAAGAAGGGTGAATTGAGTATCTCAGTGAAAAAGTACCTCTCCTTCAACACACAAAGTAGTGGGGCTTGCTCTGACTGGGAACCACTGAGTTCAAGATCTTGGTAAAACCTTTTAACACAAGTCCAGAAACTTGTTATTTGTGGAGATGGCTACCACAGTTAACAGTAATGAAGTCATAGGAGAAGTATAAACCCTTGCACACCAGAAACACATCCTTAAACATTAGAGCAGGGAAAGAATTGAAGGAAGAGTCCCAAAGTATACCTAACTGCCTCCTCATTTAACGTGGGGACCTCTATGTATGACCTGCAGGCTGTGTACAGTGTCACAGGGCAATTAATCCATCTTGTAGACATTACTAGGGCATGGATTGCAAAAAAAAAAATGAAAAACACTGAAAACATTTATTTTTTTCAAGAGTTTTCTACTCTCTGTGACAGCCATTGAAAGAATTACACAGTCACTTCAAGTTTTTGGAGCCACCAGATAATCATCGCAGATTACATTCTCTGAAGGAAATAAAATTATAATTGTATGAACAATATGTCTGTCAAGCAACTTGCTTAATTTAAAAAAAAAAATATTGCACTTTCAAATCAGTCCAATCCTGTGCACAGGAACTTCTCTTCCTATCACTTTGTTCCATCTGCCTGAAACAGGTAATAATACTGCCTAGAAATTTAAAATACACAAAGTGTAAGTTTGGTTTAAAGTACAGATGATTTGAATAAAACAAAACAAAACAAAATAAAATAAACTTTTACCATCTCCTTCCTCTCCATATGCCAGGAAAGGTGGTACTGTGATAATGCGTTTCTCTCCAACACACATTCCCAAGAGTCCCTGGTCCATGCCAGGAATCAGCCATCCAATTCCCACGTAGGTATCATAAGTGCGCATCCGATTATGGCTGAAAATGAAAGAAAACCCCAAAGAAATACACCAACCTAAATGTCAGACAGCCACAGGAAAGGACAATATTATCTTTAAAAGCCACATGCTATGCACAATATATTGTGCACAACATGCTAGGTGCTGCTCCAAACCTATTGCTCCTTGACTGGCTGGGTAGTGTTTTCCAGAGTGCTTAGCCTTTTCAGGGACCTAACAAAGGATGTGAAAAGTGGCTCACAAACATAATGGCAGCTGTTACTAAAGCATCATTCTTCACCAACCTTTATTGAAGTACACATGCTGAAAACTTAAAATCTTAGTATGGAAGTGTTACTAGCTCAGTTTCATCACAAACTCTGCTTATTTTATAAAGCTTGTACCTAACTTGAATATCCACGGTGCAGTGGTTATAGACACTATTAGCTGACTGCAATAGACAGCAATATAGATGTAGGGAATGAAACTTCAAAAAAGAAAAAGAAGGGATCTGGGTTGGTAATGCTCATGCAGAAATAACATACTGGTTTATTGCTTTGAATCAGTACTGCTATCCTATAATCCCTGAATAAATTACTGACAATTATATGATGCTAGCTTTCATTTCTTGTCTCTCTGGGCAATTACCATTGTTACATCAGTGAAGGCAGAGGAAGTGGTAATTTTAAGTGACGTTGGATACCTGTTCGAAGACACAAAGACATACAACCCAACTGCGTACCTTGAATCAAACAGGGTCCCATCCAAGAATGTTCCATTGTAATGGTATCGCACAAAGTCAGACACCTGGACTGTCCGAGCACATTTCTCAGGTTTGAAGTAAGTCTGAACCTGCACTTGGTCCTCTGAGTTCCAGAGATCAATCAGAAGCACATCAAAATGGAGCTCAGCATTTGGAGGTATCACACCAGCTGCAAAAGCATAACAGACCATCAGTTTTATTCCCATTTTCTACAGGACATCAGCAAAAAGAGAACCAATCTACACATTTTCTAAATAAAATCCATGATGTACAATTTACTCCTTTTTGTGCTCGTATTCCCCTGCCCCCTTGTCACTGTTGCAGCTACATAACTGGATGACTCTGGTGACATGAGATGTTATCAAATATGTGCAGCAGGCAAACTGCACTTGATTTAGCATTTATTGCCTCTGAGTCTGCAGAACAAAGCTGGTTTTGGCACTGACAAGGCCTTGTGCAGCTCTGCAATGCCAAAACACAGTAAGTAACAGCAAGGTTGACACAAATAAATAGTTAACTTCAGTAGCAAGGTTCATTCGCTGAAGGTCCTCTACAGTCAAGCAGCTCTTCCTTCCGTACACAGAGGGAGCCTGGAGCAACAAGCTAGGCTATAGGCTAGGGAGAATGTCTCTCAAATTCTCAACTTGCAACTTCTACCCTTCCCTTTTATGACTCCATTTTCTCTCTGCTTTGCTGAATCACTTCCACAACCAGCTCTTCGCTGGCCCCACATGCTGCACTTACATACGCCTTCACTTCCATAGGCCAGCTTGGGGGGGATCTTGACAAACCGCCGCTCATTCACGCACATGCCGAGCAGAGCTTTATCCATACCAGCAATAAGTTGACCTTTTCCCACAAACACGTTGAATGTGGATCCCCTGTCATAGCTAAAGGAGGAAAAGCAAGCAAAAAAGGTTAGTGGTTCATTTACCTACCATTCCACTGGTATTGGGAGAGTTTAACCATGCCTTGTCTCCCTCTTGTTCTGTTAGTATAAACTTACAGCAAAACAGCTGCTACAGGAAGAGGCAAATCCAAGAGTTTGAGACTTCATCCCAGCTCTCCTTCTGTTCACTGCTCCCCATCTAGCTGAAACATCCTAGCAGCATGTGATGTATACTGCAGGCACTCAAAGCCCTAACTACAAATGGCTAACTTAACACACTAATTCTATTAGCAGTAATGGAAAATTATGGACAATAGAGAAAAAAATGAACACTATTCCAAGATATAAAAGGATGGCTGCTCCCACAGTAAGAGCTCAGCATACTGATTTTGGCTAGTAACACCATGAAAGTATTACATAATAAGCTTTGTGACATGAGGCATTATGGCTGGGGACTCGCCATGGAAGAAAAGGAAAGGGAAAAAGATGCCTTTTGAGTAATAGTTGTGAGATTTGCCAATTGGCTATTTATTTTCTTCAGTTGGTTACTTATTTTCTCCTCTACATTCCCAGCTCACATGTCATTTAAGACTTAAATAACAAAAACCAGACATGTGCTTTAAAGAGCTAGTTTGCCAAATCAGGAATCAACATATCCAGCTAAATGATCTTCCACCGTGGTAATACATGAACACTGGAAAGGTAGAATAAATGATACTTAAATAATTTAAAATTTTCCAGAGAACACAGAGAATAGCAGTGTTACCACAGCAGAACATTACCATTAGCTTATGTGGTTAGTTTGATCACCTGAAATCTGCATAATGACCCCACTTTGTGGTGCCTGAACTACTGCTGTTATTTAATTTGTTTGAAGCGCTGTATAAGCACACAGCAGGAAGCATTTCCAAAGCTTCATGTCCATGTTTTACTGCTTCCATTTTCTCAAATTCCTTTCCAAATTTAAAGGACTTTTTTTTTCCTTCCCCCCTCCAGATAAAAGGCAGCAGGCAGCCCTAGAAAAAATACATTAAAAAAAAATGCTTGTGCCTTTTTGCCTGCTAAAATATTCTGGAAAGCAGCCAGTAGCTAGATATCACTCGGGAAATGATGTCAAACCTTCCTTCCAAGACTGGACACATCACTTCCCTACCAGTCCAGAGCCTCAAATCCCTCAAACACTTTACTGAGTGACCTCTCTGTTTGCTTCATCTTTTCTTTTTCTTCTGGAAAACATTTCCCTTTAAATAGACAATCCTCTATACAAAGCATTCACTTTCGGTTCCACAGACAGTCCCACTTCCAGGGAAGGATGGAAAGTATTTAAATTAGCTCCTGACAAATTCTATTACACACATAATTAACATGTTAAGACTAATAACATAACAGTTTCTAAGAAATCTGCCCAAAATGGTATTTTGTGGCAACTGACAAAGCTTGATAATACATCTGGGATGGACTTTGTTAAAATAGAGGAGCACTTTTTGCCAAAAATAAACTTAAAATTAAGAAAACACTGATAATAAGCGAAGAACTGAACAAAGCAGTGAACAGATCATGCAGCTTTGCAGGACTGACTTTGCAGATTCCTTCGAATTAAGCAAAATTAAGTTTCTATTAGTGGAATTTACCAAATTAACAGCAGATGATCAGGCAACTAAATTCAGGCTTCAAAATATAAATCATCTTATGACCATGGAAACACAAATGCAAATACCAATGGGGAAAAACAAAGAATCAACAGGCACGTGAGTTAATTTATGTGACACAACCATGACTACTAAGACTTTATCAACAGCCTGTTAACAAGAGCAGTGTTACCACCTTCTACTTGGAAATACAGAAGAAATATTTTAAACCTCAATATCATTTTCAGCAGCTGAAGAAGAAACAAAAGTAAAACTGCCTTTAGTTCAACACCAAGAGTATTTTCTAGACCAATTTCACAGTAGTGTTTGGCTAAACTGAAACTTTAATAAACTTAAAAAAAAAGCCAAACAGGTAGCAACTCAGATCCACAGCAAAATGAGCTTTTTAAAAACAGGCTAATTTGAGTATAAATTTAGTATTTTTGACTTGTGTGCAGGGAACACTGAAGATTTCACAGCAAATACTCCAAAATATTTTTCCATTAACCTACAGAACATAAAACGCTCCTAATTCTCCATTTTGTTAAGATGACAGACCACTGTCATCGATCTGAAAAAAAGACCATAATTAGTAACAAAAATGTATGTCAATATGAGCCATCATCTAGAAAAAGGAAATCAAGACCTGAACAAACCTGGTTTTTTGTACCCTTCTGAAATTAATACAGCCATAGAAATACTCAAGTGTAGGTTAGATTATCTTTGTTACTACTATCTACTGAAATTAGAGGACCCAAAAAGATAAAGGCTGTATGGTTCTGCACAGCCTGTTCTTGACCCAAGTAATTCAGAGCCAAATGACAAGGAACTGGGAACTAAACGAGAGCCAACCTCCTGGAAGCCCCTCCAGGTGCCCTGCCTCAGTGCAGAAATGTGCTGGCACAGCTCAGCATACAAGTATGCCTTAGTATGTGTCTGCAGAAGTCAGAAATGCATTTCTGAACACATGGCTGGGTTTCCATCTGTCACATTTTTGTAAAATGAGCTGTGAGGATTCTGCCTTTGTGTATCCTCACATCTGCAGCTAAGACTTCTTCTCTGAGCCTGTCAGTTCCCAACGAATTCACTGTCCTTGCTGTGTCTTTTCAATGAGACAGCACCAACATCCGCTGGACCGCCAGCGACCGCACCCCCATTCTGTCCAGCAAAGTCCTGGTGAAGTGGCACCCTCAGCGTACTGAAGTACAATCAGCTCCAGGGGAAGAGCTGGGCTTGCTTTGAAGGACAGTTATTTCCCTAAGGCTATAGATTTTCCTTGAAACACATGGAAGATTACCAGGATTACTGAAAATACATTTTGGTTTTAGTTTCCAAGTAATACTTTGATCATCAGCAATGAATGAAGCAAGAAAAAACAAACAAGCTGTTAGCAGCATCAGCATCCTTCCCAATCTCCTGATCCCACTATTTAGGCTTCCTGATCCCAAAATAACAGCAGGGAAGCAGCCAGGCACTTCACTATACATAGGTCGCATCTATTCATGGGTAACATCCAAAAATTTCTATGTAAGCACAGCCTGATAATTCCTGTATTTCTGGCAAAGATAACAATTCAGAAATATTTATGTTCAAGTAGGTTTGAGCCTGCAGATGACATAGGAAACACACAGAAAGAAACAAGCAGGAAATCACTAAATGCTGCGAGAACCGTATCCGCTCCTGTTTACCAGGCTAACCAAACATCCTTACGGTCTTCTCTCTTGGAGCAGAAAGCTCCTGTCAGTGCCTTGGAGAAGCAGCTAGAAAAACGCAGTGAGAATCCACCACGGCAATGCAAACTACTGGGAATCAGACTCAGCTACCACAGAGGCCTTAACCCTAGTCCCCAGCAGTCACACCCCACTCAGCTCTTTGACCTTTCACATTTCAGTGACATCTTCCCATGGTGGCCTGAACAAAAAATCTGATATTTGCTCCCACAGTGGCCACATACATCCCAAGTTCTTGCTTGTACAGCACTGCCCAGCCTGCCATTGACCTGCTGCCAACCAGTCATCCCAAAAGGGCTCTCAGAACACAGCTGAGAAGGGCTGTGCGACATGAACCAACTCAACGGTGACCTCCACCTAGCACCACCAAAACTGAACATTCATGGAAACACCCTTGCAGGGAGGAGGGACTACTATCTTCATCCATCCATCCGTCCATCCATCCATCCATCCACCCATCCTCCCTCGTAGGGACACCACCGCTGGCTCCTCTCCTTTCTCCTTTCCTTCTCCTTTCCTCAAAGCCACTCTCACACCAACCAGACTCCGAGGGGGCCTGCATGCCGGGGACGACGCTGCCCGCCGAGCTCGCAGCCAAACGCAAGCCAGACCTTGAGTCGAAGCGAGTGCCGTCGGGGAAGGCGCCGAGATAGTGGTATCGCACGAAGTCTCCAGGCCGCACGGCCCGCGGGCAGCTATCGGGCACGAAGCGCTGCTCGACGCGGAGGTCGGCGGTGCTGTCCCCAGGGGGCTCGGCGGCGGGCACCGGCGGCGCCTGGCAGGCCGCCCAGCTCACCAGCAGCGCCGGCAACAGCAGCACCACGCCGGGACCGGGGCCCGGGCCCCGCCGCCGCACGGCCGCTGGCCGCCTCATGGAGGGCCGGGAGCGGGCAAGCCGCAGGGCGCACTAGGGGAGGGAGCGAGGCACTGAGGAGAGGGCGGAGGGGGAAGCTGCTCGGCCCCGGACCTGCCGCTCCTCCTCCCGCCGCTGCAAACTTGCAAACGTGGATGAAGCTCTCCCGGCTGGGACGGGGGAGGAGCGGACTCGGCGCAGGGCTGTGCAGTGTGGAGCTGAGAAGCAGCGCTGGCACCGCCACCCCTCGCGTCCGTCCCCACCCCGTCCCCGGGCTGGCGGCGGTGCGACGTGGCGCTGCCCCCGGGCCGCCTCCCCCGAGCCGTCGTAACCCCCCCGCAGATCGGCAGGAGCTCCTCGGAGCAGTACCGGATAGCCCTGGAAGGTATCTACACAGGCTGAATGGATGGGCTGAGATCGATAGAAGACGATTCCGTAAGGCCAAGTGCTGGGTCCTGCTCTTGGCTCACAACAACCCCATGCTACAGACTTGGGGCAGAGTGGCTGGAAAGGACCTGGAGGTGCTGGTCAACAGGGGGCTGAACATGAGCCAGCAGTGTGCCCAGGTGGCCAAGAAGACCAACAGCATCCTGGCTTCTATCAGCAATAGTGTGGTCAGCAGGACTAGGGGATGTGATGATCCCCCTGTTCTCAGCATTGGTGAGGCCACACCTCCAATACTGGGTTCAGTTTTGAACCCTCTTACTAAAAGAAGGACATTGAGCTTCTGAAGCTCATCCAAAGAGCAACAAAGATGGCAAAGGGTTTACACTGTTATAACAAGTGTTATGAGGAGCAGCTGAGGGAACTACGGTTGTTTTGTCTGGAGAAAAGAAGGCTCATGGGGGACCTTCTCGTTTTCTACAACCTAAAAGGAGGTTGGAGTGAAGTGGGAGTCAGTTTTCCAAGTAACAGGAGGAAACAACTGCAAGTTGCACCAGCCACGTTTAGCTTGGGCATTAGGAAAAGTCCTTCCCCGAAAGGGCTGTCAAGCCCTTGAAAACGCTGCCCAGGGAAGTGATGGAGTCATCACTTTTAGGGATTTAAAAGATGTGTAGATGTGATGCTGAGGAATGTGGTTTAGTGGTGACCTGGCAGTGTTGAGTCAACAGTTGGACTTGATAATCTGAAAGATCTTTTCCAAACAAAACAATTCTGATTCTATGACTGAAGGCACAACAGTAAAACCCAGCATTAGGGCTTTTTGTTACTCTGCTTGCACTGTAGCACATGTGTTCCATGCACTGCCTTGAATATTTTTAAATTTAAAATCTGTGCTGGTTTCACTGGCACAGAATCCTAGAAGGAGTTTTCTAGTCAGGAAAGCTGCATTTTTGAGAAGACTGCAGCACCCCCAATTCAGTGAAATCAAAGTTGATAATACACTTTTGTTTTGTTCATGATCAGCCATGGTACACAAGTGTCCAGAGTGATGAAGTTCATTAGCAAGCTTGAGTTAACCAGGTGCTAAAGCCAAAAGGAGTACAATCCAGAGCAGATGACCCCAAAGAATTATTCCATACTATAAACCTCACACTCACTATAAATTAGAAAGTTTGCTAAGGATGGACTCTTCTCCTGATGGCCACCACCCCTGGAGGATCTCATCCATCATTCTGCTCCTGAGGCCAACTCTCCTGTTTGCTATGACGATTACATTTTTGCTCAAGCCACAGTGCTTGCAGGACTTGACACTGAGCATTCACTGTTGGGAGGGCACAGCTCATGACCACTACATGGGCTGAGTATAACCCTGTATACTTGATATTAGTATTAACATTAGGGTTATTATTAGTTTATTAATTTTTATAGTAATAATGATTTAATAATATTAATTTATTAAATCTGTTTCAATTACAAACCACAGGTCTCTCTTTCTTTTCCTGATTCCCCTTCCCGTTGGTGTGGTGGTCATTGGGTGATAGAAGAACTGGCTAATCAAAGACAAAATTCCATTGCAAATATTCCATTTTAGATCAAATCTCCAAAGATATGTGCTTGTGTTGGTATCTACTCCTTGACATAGAGCGGTGCTGTCACAGGCATTTACAACACCCTGTCAGGGCAAACTTTGCAAATGACAGAGAAAAAAATGACCTGACAAGCACCCAGTAAGACAGCAGCACCCAAGAGGAATCACTGCTGTCCCAGTCAACTAGCTCTTCCCTTTTCTCCTCTTTGATCTTGCACATACTGGTAAGGAGAAACTTTGTTTGTTTGTTTGTTCTCCCTTATTCTAACTGGTTTCAGTGAACAAGCATGGAAAACCCTAAACAAGACAAAGTTAAATAATAGAGTATGTTTGAAAAGCTGTGAATTTTATGGCAGCAGATTTGAGGCAACTGGTTGGAAATGCAGGCACACCTAGGAATAGGAATAGAATTTACTGAAAAAACATCAGTGATAAGATTTTGTTATTGATAAATAATTAAGCAAGCACAACCCCCACCCAGGTGGACTACTTGCCAAAAGAAACCACTAAAACCAGGGAAGGTGGTGTGATAAATGCCTGAGTGTCACAGTGGGGGAGACAACAGCTCATATGTCCAGCTCCTCATTCTCTGTGTCACGCAGCTGTATTGCCCCAGCAGCAGAAGGGATGCAGCCAAACCAAACGGTTTTCAAAGTGCTTTCAAAAATGCTCTTGTGTAATATTGATGTATTGCTAGGAAATGGCTGCTGCTCAATGACCTCACCAGTGAAAAAAGTTAGCAACTCAAGCAGCTGCTTAAAGATAACCAGATTTGTGGTTACAAATCACATCCTCCTTCCAACAACAGTTATGCTTCCAAATCAGCCCTGCAAAGCATCCTTTAAACAAGCTGTTTAAGTTGTCTGGCAGTTGCCTAGATTTAAATAGCTTATTTTGATGTTGTTTTGTATGGGTACACTTTATTTTCTTAAGGAGAACTCATAGTTCACCACTGAAGTATGTTGATACAACCAACATAAAGATAAAGCTTACCCTGCACTTGGCACTTCTTTTAGCCAGGCACTGAGGTAGTCTTTATTTATGCCCACTAATGTAACAAGTGCTATGTTTTCAAAACAATTCCTTGGACTCGTTAGTATTTATACAGTTTTGTCATCATTACTCATCACCTCTGTCAATAACAGTTCTCCACTTCTGATGCAATTACAGCTGTTTCAAGACTGCTGTAAATGTTACCAGTTTTATGAGCTCCTGAAAGAGCCACCTGTTGTCTGTGTCACCAAACCTGCACGCTTCAGGCCTCTGCTCCCTTCACCCCATGGCTGATGTAGCATGTGCAGGTCTACAAGCACCCAGAGGGCTCAAGATAGCTGTCAGCCAAGGACAAGTGCAGTTGCTTTCTATCACCCTAGCTTTGCTCAGGGAGCACAAAATTAGTAGAGTGCAAAAGCCATTCAGTATTTTCCTTAGAAATGTAATTTTCTACACATTACTATTTTTTTTCAAAGCACACACATAGTCACACACTTAAAACGTTCTTATTTATATGTCTGTCTGTTTGAATACTAGCCTGGCCTCCCCAGGAGCACTTTGTGGATGCTGATTGCTATCAGATTGCCTGTTCTTCAGTTAGCCTTAAACATAGTAATGACTATGAGCAGTGGGATAAGCAGACATGCCTAAAGCTCCTAGAGAAGCTGGTCCTGGAGGGACCAGACTTCACAACATAGTACAGCTAAGGTCTATTCTCTGTCTGAAAACTTAGCTCTCAGTAATGCCACAGGTCAAGCATTAAATGAGGATTAAGGCACTGGAATTCCTGCCTTTGCTTCTCCTTTTGGAGGATGCTATATGCCTCGTGTAAACGTTCAAGAGGCTGCAGTTCTCCTACCTTTGGGCTACTCTGTATCAAACTAAAATACATCTCAAGGATTAGATGCTGTTCCCAAATACTTTGAAGGGCAAGGAAGTAAAATGCCAGCTCTCATTCTCTACCAGTGTGTTGCAGCAGCATTACTATCAGCTCATCACAGAGAGGACAAAATTCAAGAACTTAGATGACAAGAGGGTAGATACAGAAATTCCTTTCATGCACTCCTGGTACAAATCTGTCTCAGAAGCACTGAGGAAAGCTGAGAAACAAGCTAGTGAGTAATTAATTTATGGTAACATCGTAAAAGGAAATTAAGCCTCAGCTTGAGTCTGGAGTAGGCAAGACACCACTGGCATGTAACTTGAAATGCTGTTCTGCTCCTTGCAATGTGCTTGAAGCCAAGCGCCAGGCAGTCATAAGCTCGTGGGCCCAATGCAAATTAAAATGTTTGCAACACATTCAGTTACACAGACATGGGATAGGCTGTGACTGGTAAAATATTCTGCTGAGTAGCCGTTGGACTTACCCAGTACTTAACCACTAACTGTTCTCAACTACCTACCATACAGCCAAGATTACAGGCCTGAAGCTTCAGTCCCTGGAGTATGTTTTGTGGTTTGACATGGAGACAGAAAAATACATAGTGGACTTGCAATGTTTTCTAAATATTCTATCAATTATAGATCAAGACACCCAGAGGTAGTGGGGTTTTTTTCTTAGAAAGAATATGTCAAATGCTGCAGCTTGCAGATACCTTGCAGGTAAATTAAGACAAAGCTCAGACAGTAGAAGTAAAAAAAGTGAGAGCAATGGAAAATAGCTTGAGCTGATACAAATTCTGATTAAAACTTTTCAATCTTCTTTTAATCCTTAGGCAATATTCAGATAGATCACAGTGCAACACTACTTTTGCTGTATAATCTACAGGGGGATTGTGAAGGGACTGAATTATTTTTGTCTTCTGCAGTTTTCTACAGCTGTTCACTTTGGTATGTTCTCTCTTTCAAATTCCTAATTTAGAGAATAGTTTTGTATTACAACTAATGTGAAAGAACCACACTGCTCTGTCTGCTGAGCTGAATTTCAAGTAAGGAAAATAAAACCTCCAATTATCAATCAAAGCTAATTTCTCCTTCTAAAGATCTGTAAAGTTTGAGGAGATCTTCAGATTCTTTGAAACAACCACAGAAACACAGTGTATCAACACTGGTTTTAAGTATTAAATATGGTTAAACTATATCCATAGGACATTCTCAGTAAGTATTGGTTTTAGTAAACAGAATTTTGAACACATACTTCTTTTATTTTATGCAGCTACATGATAAATTCACAGCACCTGGTACATCAAATGGTTCTTTGTTCCCAAAATATTTTAATACAAATTCCATCAGTTACATATAACTTAATTATGTCTAATTTACTGTCAGTGGTGTGACTCAGGAGGGACTGACATGACCTTAAATGCCTTTGGTGACCAAAGTGATCCAGATGACTCAGGCTCCTTTCTTGGTGGCCTTAAGAAACACTATGACGTCGAGATCTGTACACTTCAAAGTTGTGATGAGTTGATCAGCCACCTTTACAGGCTATGTAACATGCAGATTTGATTCTGATTTGTCACTGGTCGTGGTTTAGCAGTAAACACAAAAGTGCATGAGAGTAAAGACAAAAAGCATGAGACCAAATTGCTTGTTCTGTAGGTACATTTCACATGCTCCAATTCTCCAGCATTTTATACTCCCCTCTCCATAAATGTTCCGGTGAAAGTCAAACAAACAGAATCATGGACTAGGTGGGGTTGGAAAGGAGCTTTCAAAGTCATCTACTCCAAACCCCCTGCCATGAGCAGGGACATGTTCCACTAGATTAGGTTGCTCAGAGCCCTGTCCAACCTGACCTGGAATGTTTCCAGGGATATGGTATCTACCACCTCTGGGCAACCTGGTCCAGTGTTTCACCACCCTCAGTGTAAAAAAGAAAAACAAAAACAAATCTTGCTTATATCTAGCCTAAATCTCCCCTCTTTTGGTTTAAAACCAAGGTCTGAAAAGCAAATGGTCACTACTGGCTAACTAATTTATCATGGCTACATTTTATTATACACAATCTGTACTCTGTCTGCTAGAACTGTTATGGCTCTGTAATTAAAAATAAAAATGTTTTGTTCCAACATTCTTTTAAACAAAGCTGCCTTAATAAAGTTGGATTGTAAATTAGGTGTGCACTGTGACTCCCATCCAGAAACACAGAACCCTTTTATTCAAACTCCAGTCTATCCCCCACCTCCCTATCCTCCATCTCTTCCTATAGCATTTTGCCCCTAAAATGTCTTCTGGGAACTGTATGTGTTGGGAAAAGACAAAACAGTTCCTCTCTAAACAACATGGCACAAAATAAACTATGCAAACTTTCCTGAAATCTGGTCTACCAAAGGTAAAAATCCTGGTATCTCTTCTATGAGAGGTAAAACCTACCTGCATTTTGAAATGAGCACACTGTAAACTCACTTTGGCTGCCTTGAGTAAAAAGATTATTTGCAGAGGCAATTAGAAAAGAGGCAATTCAGGTCGGTCCCTGCTCTGCATACCAGAACTGTAGCTGTCAGTGGTTACTGCCTAAGCAAACTGGAAAGAGGACACCTTGTTATTTTGCCCTTCCTTCATTAATATTTATATATGAATCCCTTGGGAACTGCCCAAAGTACATAGGTGTTACAGAGCAATGCTTACAGGTTCTTATTAGTGTATGTGAGCATTAGAGCAGTTGCTTAATAGGGGTCCAATGCAAAAAGATCACTGCAGTCTTCTCCCCTAGTTAGTAAGAATTCAGTGACTCTTGCAACTCCTGCATGAATTTTTATTTACGCTTTGCATCTCGAGAGAGCCAAAGTCATGTATTCAGACATCAACTCTTAACCCTTCTACTAGAAATGTCAACATTCTTTTGGAAGCAGATTCACACAGATTCATAGGATATTAAATGCATTTCTGAACTTGTTTTGAACAGAAAAGAGTCCATCTCTGGAGCAACTGTAGGGTGGTATTTCAATAACTTCTTCCAGCCATCTGACCCGTGTACTAAAAGAATAGTTTAGGCTCAGGCTTACAAAATTGGCTGCCTTCACATTAAACAACCATCCTGTGGTATTTGCATAGAGCTGGTAAGATCATACAGAGTACTGGGCACACCCCAACACCATTCTTGTTTTGCTGGGCTGCTGCAGCACAGGTCACAGCCTTTATTGTTGCAGCCAATTTTTATCTCTCTGTCCTTATGCTTAAAGTCCAGAACAAATATCCCATGAAACCCATGTGGGCTAAAGAAACACTTCATAAATACAAAGCCAAGAATTATAATCTTAGCAAATGAAAGTTATTATTAGTCCACTTAAAATCATTCTAAGACTTATAGTCCAAGTTAGCCAATTATTGCAGCTCATTCAATAATAATATAATTTAATTACTATGCACAAACTTAATATTATCTATGTCTTTCTCTGGTATCTTGCTCACCCCTTCCACTGGACTCAAGAATCAGTAACACCATTCTTCTTTAGAAAAAGCAAGGGTTAAGATGTCAGCATCCCAAGTTCTTTGAGGCCTCCATTACTGTTCTGTGCTTGAATTTTCAAAGCCCTTACTGTTATCTTGTATTTTGGGAGGCCCAAAATGCTCTACTTTTTTCCCCCCACAGCCTTCAAGTCATGGTTTCCAGATAAAATAACTAATGTTTTACTAACATAGTCTAACCACCTGTAGCCAACATCTACTTGTTTTGGCAATATCACAGGTACATTAATAAAATTACTTTACAACGCTGCAAAACACCTCATTTCTTGATTTATTCAAGCAAGACCAAAAAGCATTGCATAAGACTGACAGGAGCATAGACCATGCACAAATCTGCCTAGGTACAGACTGGACTCAAAGAATGTGTTTTCTCTACCTAGAATGATACATTTATCCTTCCATTTCTATATGTAACTGTATATGACAGTAACTTTCAAGAAAAAGTGACTACGAGAAAGTGANTGTTTCTTTGGTGGTTTTGGTTTTGTTTGCTTTGCTTGTTTGCTATTTTTCTTACACATTCCACAAGTGACATGTAGGAGCACAGACCATGCACAAATCTGCCTAGGTACAGACTGGACTCAAAGAATGTGTTTTCTCTACCTAGAATGATACATTTATCCTTCCATTTCTATATGTAACTGTATATGACAGTAACTTTCAAGCAAAAGTGACTACGAGAAAGTGATCCTGGATGTCATTTATAGCAAAACCAGCATAACAGGATCAAAATATAAAGGCTCCTAGCCTATCACTGGAAAAAATTATTTTTCTGTTTGGCATGAGTTTCAACAGTCCAATACCAGAATTCCTTTCTCATTCCTGTCACAGACACTCCTGGATCAACTTACTTAACTAACCCTTGCTTCACTGCTGTACCACTGCTATGCTAGTCTTACCCTCTTGAGACAGGCAAGGAAAGGTGGTCTAGAAGTGTGAGTTTTCATTCATTAATTTTTGGTTGCCTAGAAAGAAGCTGTTTGTAACTTGACACATGAGAAATATGTTAAGAGCTCTTGAAGAGCTGTAAACTTTGGATAGTTTTGGAAAAAAACTACAGTTAAGTGGGAACAGCTGTTTTGCATGGAACTAACAGATCAGCTCCTTTAACAAAAGAAAATCCTCCTGCTTAGAGGTGGCAAGCAGAAGCAAGAATCTTTGCCTTGAACTTCTCAAACTGTATTTGTCATCACTACTTCTGCCGTTTCTGTGACCCATTAGCAAACACTGGAGACTTTTTAGGCAACTCAACCAGCGTTCCACTGGAAAGTTGGCAACTTGGAGGGGACATACCAATGGCAGATGCTAGCACTGAAGATGCATTCACCCATTTCATTTGATATGCCAGGCATTGTTTAAATGGGAACTGTTTTATAAGTCACTATATTACAGAGGCAAAATTCAGGAAAGGAATCTGCTTTTGCATCAGAAAAGTTCTTGGAAATTGATCACTGATTTAAGAATATAGCCAAAGCTCAGAAGGAAGAATTTCCTGCAGCTATGAAAAAAAAAAAAAACCAAAACCCAAACCTGGCTGATAGGTAAAGAATCTAACCTTGACCCCCACTAAGTCAGTAGCCAAACTCCTGCCAACCTAAATAACAATAAGACTATAACCATTAGCGGTTAAGTAGCAGTATATATATAGATTTAATACATGAGGAACATTCAGTCTGGAATAATTATCATCCCTCTAATAGGTGGTTCAAATTGCAGCAGTCCTGACTCAACCTCTCATCTGTCAAAAATAGACAGATAGAGAATTATAGTTTTCACTGCATCTAGCTGTTTCTTATGAAACCAAAGTCCTGCTCACTCAGCTTGGGCACAAGTGGTCCCACAGAGAATAGTACGACTTGCAAGAAGTTGGGAGAGCATCTAAGGGTTGTCAGCCAAAATCTCCTTTCCCTACTGTTGTTACATAGCATCCCATTAGCATCTGCGTGCTCCTACCACTCATACAGATCCCAAATGCACTCAGGCAAAGTCCCTTGGAAGTTATGTGAAGCTCTGCCTCCATAATGACATATTTGGGACCATAATTAAAAGAAAAATCACCATATGCCCTGAGATATGCTATATCAATACTGTACTACACAAGTATACACCCATCAGACAGAACCTCATTCTTGAAGAAATATCAGTGGCACAACACAAAATGTCTGGGACTCCATACAGTTATTTGTATTTATTTATAAAGACCAGACAGCAAAGGGCAAGAAACTATTGAAAAACCATAAAAGATAAATCTCATTTTTGCACTTTCCTACCTAAGCAGTAGCAAAGACTGGTCCTCTGGTGTTCTGTGGAACTTGTGTAGAAATGGAATTTTTTATATAGCTGTGGAGAAGCCACTCAGTGGCTTTCTTGGGAGAAGTCTCAGCTAAATGCTTTAACAGGGGGAACATATTTTCCTGAACTCAGACCTGAGATCTCTGTTTCTTTCTGTAAAAATGCCTCACAATAATTTTATCACAAAAAAAATGAAGTTTCAGATGATCCTAAACCCCCCAAATTTGTCAAAGACAGAGAAACATCTCTTTATACAGTAGGTAGTATGGGCTTTACACTATACAAGATAAAATAATAATTGTGAAGGATTTCTACATATGTAGAATATTGTTATTTTCACTGAACCAGTTTTTTCTGAGGTGAAGCAAGACTCAAAGAATGGTATTATTTTGAACTTTAAAGTATCTTTCTCAGAGGATTTCTGAAAAATTTAGAAATGGAAAATCCTGTTTTCCTCCCTCCAGCTTTCAGATGCTGTTAATAAACAGAACAAAGCACATTTGCTTTAAAATCAGTTGCATAATTCAAGGACTGAAATCATTCCCCCACCAACAAATAACTTTGCATCACAGAAATCAAAGTAGTGTCAGGAATAAAGTGCTGTTTGTTGGGTTTTGCATTTATACTGGAGGTAGGTTGTGGAGTCTCCTTCTATGGAGATATTCAAAAGCTGCCTGAGCATGTTTCTGTGTGACCTGGTCTAGGGAATCCTGCTCTGGCAGTGGGGATGGAATACATGATCTTTCAAGGTCCCTTCCAACTCCTAACATTCTGTGATTCTGTGTGATCCAGTTATTTAATGTCTCTAAAATCTTAAGTTAATCTTGAGTTAAAATAATTAAGAAAGATCAAAGATAAATTATTTTCACTTCTGATGGAACAGGTGACTTTACCACTACAAACTCCAAGTGACTGATAAGGTAGTATCTCCACAGAAAGATGGAGGGAGTTCATCCATGCAATCAACTAACAGAGCCCTGAATAACAAAATTCACAAAAAGAAAGACAATCATTCCTCTTAAGTACCAGCTTATCAGTCTTTCCTAATCTTTTAAGATTTGAGTGCTTAAAATGGGACATAGCCTTACAAAGGGACTTCAGACTAAAGCTGCAGTTTAAACAACTTTGCTCAGCTGCTGTCCAACCCTAACTTCCAGCACTGCTTCCTTCCTTAGCTGTAAAGCTTTGCTGCAAGTGCACATTTTCGAATACCCTATGTACTAATCCAACCTTACAGAAACAAAAATTCAATGCTTAGTTCACACCTTTGCTTGGTTGGGATCCAAAACCGATGTTCTTCTACCCAATCTTCCTAAAAGTCTTGCCCCTGTAGACATTTACAGAGTTCTGAACACTGACACGATTGGGATTCTAAAAAATGCAGCTGTGGCCATCATGTTCTTGCTCTTTGACTCCCTGTATGTGGTGATGTATGGCAGGAAACACCCCAGTAAAGGTTCAGGTATGTAGGAACATTTTGGACTGCTGAACATTACCATTGTAAACTTAAGATTAATCCGAGAAGCAGGAAGAAGCTGCATGATATTGCCACCTGGTGCAATGAGGCTAGTCAAGGCAGAACTGGACTCTTGCCCCTGCTTAGACTGCTGATTTTGTATCTTACAAAAAGAAATACAGTTTCCAGTGTTGGGATGAACATCCCTCTTAGTGAACTCACAGCCAAGTTCAAACACACTTGTCCTTCTGAACACATCACTCTCGAATGCTTTTTCTCTACTGCTTCCAAAGAGTGGAATATGAATGGCAGTTGGTCCCCATCAACATAGTCATTAGCCTGAAGATCAGGGTATTTTTTCCCTGTGACACAGGAGTCACCATCACTGAATACCTAGATCTATGACAGAATCAAATCTAAGTATCTCATTTTCTAATTGTTAAGCTGGTGTACAAAAGAAATTGCCAGCACCTGTACTTTAGACAAAACTTTTCATTTCTCTCTAAGACAGGATGTCAGCACCTCTCTTCACAGCTGAGGTTCCCAAGTAGTTAGAAGTCACACTGCTGTTCTGAGATAGCCTTCTCCGAAGACAGAAATGGTCAAGATCACAGAATCATAGAATCATCTGGGTTGCTTCTATAGCTATTAGACTCACTCTCTTCTGAGCTGACCATACTGTATTTAGACCGTGCTCTGCTCAGTCTGCTGCTTCTTCTGGATCCCATTAGGAGGTGCTTAACTTCCCATGAAGCCTAACATGGGTTCTGGATTCCTGTCCAGTGCGTAATATCTGACACATAATCAGAAACAGATTCTGGCCCAAAGCTCTAGCCAGCCAAAAATGGAAAAAAACCCACCAGATTGGCTGACATTCCACCAGGGTTACACTCTCACAGACATACTCATGCCCATGGGATGACACAGATGCTTGGCCCCAGTATTATTGCTCGAAACAGTATTATAGTTGAAATATTCAGTTGTTTATAAAACAAAGTTGTAGTAGATATTAGGAAACTTATGGGCCTTTCAGATACTTCACGTTGCAACATAAATTGAAGTTTCTACTTGGATGTTTTGGTGAAGCTGGAATTATAGTGCCATGAGAGTCAGCTCCTATAGGAAGACAACATTTTCCCAAAACATTAACTTTCTGAAATGTCTGAAGCACTACATTTAAATAAAAGAAAAAAATCAAAACAATACAACTTCAAATAAATGTCCTGCTAAGGACGTTCCTACAAGGAACCAGATCCTCAGCTAATGCAAACCCTTCAAATAGAACAGATTTAAGCAATTTACAGATACTGAAGGTCTTTGCTCTAGAATAAATACAACTGAAAATAATTACTTTTTTTCTACTCTCTCTCCTCCTTCACAATTCACTTTGGTTTCACCTTTCTTAAGGACTGATACAAAAGCAATCTCCTTGGGTAAGTGTGCAACAGTCACAAGAAGCCAGGGCTTGTCTCAAAGGAGGAAAAAAAAAACCCAAACAAAACCAAAAACTTCAGAGCTACCTGCAGCTTTAAATAATCTCCCTTTATTAAAAATGGGGGTGGGAAAAGCCAGGCACTTCTGAGCTGGGTAAAAGTGATAAAGTTTATTTCTAAGACAGATAAGAAAATATACTAGAAAATTATTTGTAACAAAACAAAGAAAGAACACATTTAAACCGCTGTGTCTAAGCAGATTAATTCTACCTTCTAATACCTATCTAATTAGATAGGTACCTTTGTAGGTATCTAATTCTACCTTCTGTATGCCCCTTTAAATTACTGCAGTAAAGAATATTACATAAAAGCCCTCATCTGCTCAGAAATGAGAGCCTGGACATATAAGTAATTGGCATGGAAAGAACACAGCTAAGTTGTCATTGACTTAACAGTAAGAAAAGGACAATATATTATGGCCTGTCCCTCTACCTCCACTTGCAACCTCACACTTCTGTTGAGCCCAGGTGCATAGTTCCTCAATTTGTGTCAATTATTCTGGTGAGGCTCAAGCCATTGAATCTGTGGTCATCTAAGCCAGGTTCTTACCTGTTCTAAACTGGCAGAACTCCTCTTCATCCACGTTAGGACAGTCAATGGTGTACAAAAGCTAGCCTGGTATGGTTTCTGAAGAACCCCTCTGTCTTTTGCTATTGCATACATCCCTCCCATAAAATACCATTCAGGAACTGGAAACTCTCCATCTTAGAATTAATTAGGTTTTCTGTCACTGTCCTAATATGTTGGAAAGCTCTTCCAGAGCCCAACCACTCTGCTGATTAGAAAGAGTGAAGTTAAAAGGCATTTGAAAATAGCAAAATAACACTGAAATGAAGGTGGTGGGGAGAGCCTAACACCTCCATTATATCACTTGTGTTTGCTTCCAAAATAAAGTCTCTATTTAGTAGGCATCAGCCCAGCTGGTTACTTTTGAAATTGTTATTTCTCTAAACAGAGTGAAAAATTGATACTGTATCTCATCTAAGTTGTTTCAGACATTTTAAATGTAATTGAGACACCTAAAAATATTTCTCCTGCCTCACTCATTGCTTGAAGATACATGACCATGTAAGGAACTGATTGTAATGCAACGTTACGACATGCTAGAAGAGTCAGAACCACAAATCTCTTAGCCTCCAGCAAACAAGTCATCTGCTTAAGCTGCTTCACAGTGGATTACCTTAAATCACATCACCTTGCATTTACCTCATACTGTGTGCAAGCACATATTTAACTCAGACTAGCAAATAAACTGCTTTTGTAAGAGGTCTTCACTGAGTTTTGCACCTCGGGTCAACTGCTGAGGTCTAGCATTTCAAGAGAAGGCAGCAACTCAACCTCTTCTTCTCAGATTAGGCCCAAAGAAAGGCTATTAATAAAACTCCTGGGGCTACTAACAGGCTCACTGCTAAGCAAAACATACAAGCTAACTACAGAGCCACTTGAGGAATGTAAAAGTTTTTCTGGTAACTTACACACCATCCCATGACATCTCAGCCAGACAGATATGATGGATTCAGTTTCTGAAGAGCAGAGGTCAACGTTTTTTTGGAGAAGTATACCTGCATGACTATGTCACTTTGCTGCACTGTAGATGGTTGTTTTGTGGTAGAATGGCTGCTGCATTCTTTCCAGTACCAGTAAACCTACAAGAGTTGGTGCATGAATAAAAGTCTTCATTAATATTGTATTTTAGTGACATGGCACACAAAAGCTAGACTTAAAAAAAGCAAACTTAAAATAGGCCCCAAATCCTTACAAAAGACTATGACAGAACTAACTGGACAAAAATAGTTTATTGGGATCTAAGTTACAACAGCAGCCACTTAGCTCAATGTAAGAAACAAGACACACGATCTCCTGCCTGAAACAAATGAGGTTTTCCCAAGTAGGAGCTAAAATAATGTTAAAGTAGTGCTTGTGTAATATTGTGTTAAATAAACCCCAGCTGCTCCCCCTACCTCCAGATGCCCCTCACCTGCATCACCACCCATGCAGGAGGCCTAGGTGAGGGAGGTGACCCCCCCTCAGCCTGCTTCAATTCCCTGCTCCCCACCATTAGCAGAAGGAACACCAAGTACATTAGTGTTAAGATGGTGCTCCATAAGCTACAACCACTTCATTCAGTAACTCCCGAGAATCAAAACTAGGTCATAACACATTGTGTGCTCAAGTCTTATGTTGTAACAACCTTGGTGGTCTGGAGGGGCAGCCTGAAGAATACTCCCCAAAAAATAGAACCAAAAGTACTATGGCTACCCAGATATCACAATCACAGGTGAAATGTTGATGTCTCCTGAGAAAGAAGAGTGTGAGAATAGAGGCACGGCCTTGGTATAGGAACCAGAAGCACAAAAGAGCAAGTTTTGCAAGTTGTTTAGGGGGAATGAACGATCCTGAGCTAGATATATAGGATCTTATATGCAGCAGGTTGCTGATTTCACATGAGAAGTATGATTAACAGATAACTGTCTGTATTTAGCCCACATCTGAGGCTAACAGTAGCAGTTGCTCTATCACCAGACTACCCCTGCCCAGAAGGGAGACTGGGGAAAGGAGAGAACACCTACAGGTTGAAATGAAAATGGATTTAATGAAACAGCAAAAATAATACCCATGCCAATATAAAGTTATACTCAGCAAAGGTACAGTAGTCACAATAAACAGGAAAGTAGTTCTTGAGAGCAGAATGGAAAGCAAGCCCCTCTAGAAAACAGGAGAAAGAAAAGCCTTGCCTGTTAGCCAACTTCCCCCTTTATACTGAATGTGATGTTTATGGAATGGGACACACCTGTAGCCAGCTTGGTTCAGCTGCCCTGCCTGACTCCAAACTACTATTGGCCTGCAGCCTATGGTTAACGTATGATTCTGATCCAGCAAAATTTGAACTACCTAATACAACAGCTACAGGTATAGCATGAGCTAACAGATCATTTGATGTGTGACCACTCAGAGTTTGTGTTAATGCACTATAATGTAAAAGTAGTTCTACATACACTATGTTGCTGGGATGCTTTTAGTACAGGTAGTGTAATTGTTACAGGAACCATTAAGTTACCTACCCCATGAAAGCAGAAATATGGTTAAAAGAAAGCATGCCTAATTAATGCTAGTGAATGTGGTACATACATTAAATATTCTGCCTAAGTTCATGTATTGTAATGGGGCAAATAGGGTACTGTACAAGTATACACTGGATGTTGCTGCTGGGGGGATCTATGCAAGGAGAGAGAGAAATATTTTTGATACTTCTTGGCTGGCCCACCACCATATTCTCCTGGGCCTATCCATAGGGTCATAGAATTGTTGGGTTAGAAGGGACCCTAAAAGGACATCTAGTCCAACAACCCTGCAGTGAGCAGGGACATCTTCAATTAGATCAGGTTGCTCAGATCCCTGTCCAGCCTGACCTGGAATGTTACCAGGGATAGGGCTTCTACCACCTCTCTGGGCAACCTGGAACAGTCTTTCACCACCCTCATTGTAAAAAATTTCTTCCTTATGTCTAGTTAAAATCTCCCCTCATTTAGTTTAAAATCATCACCCCTCATCCTGTTGCAACAGGTCCTGCTGAAAAGTCTGTCCCTATCTTTCTTTAAGTACCTTTAAGGCTGCAACAAGGTCTCCTTGGAGCTTTCTCTTCTTCAGGCTGAACAACCCCAACTCTCTCAGCCTTTCTCACAGCACAGGTGTTCCACTCATCTCGGATGATTTTTGTGGCCTCCTCTGGATCCACTCCAACAGGTCTTCCCTGTGCTGAGGGCCCCACAGCTGGACATAGCAATCCATACCTCCCCACGCACATCGTCGGTGTGTAAATGATTGTGGCTTTAAGATAGTATAGGTTTTAGGTGGGTTTTTTTTGTTTTGTTTTTTGTTTCTAAGTATCTGTGTTTTGGAGGCCCAACACTCCACACGCCGTTTTCGATCTCCGCGGAGGAAGGGTGCCGAGGCTGTGCTGCGGGCAGCTCAGGCGGACTGCTCTTCCCGCCCGCCTGGGCCCGTGTAAGCCTGATAGGGCAGGGTGGTCGGTACGACGGGAGACATGGTCCCGCGCGCGGGCGGAGGGGGCGCTGCCCTCTGGCGCCGACGAAAGGCCGCGCTAGGCTGGTCACGCCCCGCCCAGGAGGGGAAGTGCAACCGGGATGCGCAGTGGGGAGGGCGGGGAGAAGGTGTTGCAGTTGCCGTGGCCTGGCTGTCAGCCGCGGATCTGACCGCCGCGCCGATGTCCCAGAGAACGCGAAGGGGGCAGGAGAAGGAGGAGGAGGGAGCGGCGAGGGGCAGCCAGGCTCGGCGCAAGAGCCATTCGGAGCCCGTGACTAGCGGCGGCAGGACCCAGGACCGGCATGAGAGGAAACGGAAGAGGGAGGAGGCGCAGCAGCTCCAGAAGCTCCAGCACCTGGAGTCCTTGTAAGGAGCGGAGGAGGGGAGGCTGCCGGCGTCCGGAGGGCGCACAGGCCCTGGCTGGCCCCCGCTGTGCCCAGAACCCTCCCTGCCGGCAGCTGGGGCTCGTTTTCAGAGCTTTTTTTTTTTTCTTTTCCGATTTTCATTTTCCCCTGGCCCCGCGGAAGACAGGGGCCCGTTCTCCTCCCGCAGCGGCTGCTCCAGCTCGGTCACGTTTTGAGAACCCGGCCCGTTTTTATCCCTATTTGGGTCTGTGCTTCGGCCGTGTCCCAGCTGCGGCTCTCGGAGCCGCCCGGCAGCCGGGGTCCCTCCGGCGAGCCCGAGGCCGCTGAGACGTTCCAGACACACTGTGCTCCCTGCGGGCCCCCCTCCAAAACCGCCTGTGTCTTCGTAACGACTTCTTGGGGAAAAATGGGTTTCTTCCAGATTGCTGGTAGTCTGGGAGTTGTAGCATAGAAGCAGAGGTTGTTCGGCCACTTTCCACTAGCATCACCTGAAAAAAAAAAAATGTTTAAGAGCTGCCTAATGATTCAGTAGCCCACAGTGCTGTAAAAGGTTTATGCTATTTCATCGAAAGAGGTTTAATGAAGTAAAAAAGATCTGAAGGTTCACAAGAACGTATTTCCCAAGTGGAAGTAAAAATCTGTTATGAAATGCACTTAACAGCAATCAGAAAGTTAGCATTATAAAGACCATTTCATAATCTCCTGGCATTTAACTCCTAAGCACATGTTCATCTGCTTACTATTTAAAATAAATTTTGTATCTACTGTTAACTGCAGAGAAATGCCGCAGGAAGGATGGTACTTTGGTCAGTAAGATTCTGTCTTTAGGTTTAATACACAGAGGGGAAGATGATGAAATTATTATTATATACTAGGTTTGGCTAGCAAAGATAGATGGACAGAATGATCTAATTTGACATTTTCAGCTGAGCATGTCTACAGTTCAGCAGTGCTGGAGTAAAGAAAGTGGGGTAATTGAGATATTGAGGAGAGGTGCTATGGAAAAAGAGGAGAGAATTGTGCATTTATGATAAATGCAGCTAGTTTGGATGGGCCACACCTCACTGTAAAGCAGTGTGGCAAAGCTAGTTGCTCTCCCACAAGAATATGGATCTGGCAGACATGTGTGGTGATAGGACAGATGCTGTGGCTCGGTCTGTTTGCATCCAGGTGTCCCTCCATGTTCTGCTGTCATTTGTGATTCTTGATTGACTACAATTTAAGGGAAAATGTGAGGTGAAGGTTTTCACTCTGTACCATTGATAACAGTGTATTTTCTTTATTTGTCTTTGCTAAGCTGCAGAGTAACAATATTTCTATTGCTTTTCAGCTATGAGAAACCTCCCCCAGGGCTAATTAAGGTTGGTGAATACATGGCAATAATTTTTTAGCATTATGAGGGATTTTCATGCAATGTCTTTTGGCCTTTTGTCTTAAGAAACTAAGTTACCTGTATAAATTATAGTAGTTGCTTCCAGTGGAAAACTCAGAGCTTCCTCAATTACAAGCTGACCTCTTTGACTTACTGAATCCAGAGTGAAATGCTCAGAATCAAACAGGATGATACTAGTTCTTTTTTCCCTTCTTTAGCACGCACACTGAATGTGCTATTTAATAGCATGGGTGGAGCAGAGCCATTTATGGTGAAGCAGATTTTCAGTTTGAATGACATCTTTTCAGGATTTTTCTCCATTGCTTATGCTCAAATATTTGCATAAAAATACTTTCCTTTCATAATGATTATTGCTTTTGCCAAATTTTTATACCTGAGCCATGATCTAGTGCTTTTCACCTAAAAAATACTGCTTTGTGTTGTAAAAGCTGTTTTAAATTGTTGCATCTTCTTATCAGGAAGAGGAAAAAGGGGTCTGCTTGTCTGTTAAGTTTTCATTTATATTATTTATTTAAATAAATCACTAAAATGGGAAGGAATGGAACTAATATGGCAGTAAAGTTCAGACTGGAAAATTCGAGGGTGAGGGAAAAAGAAAACTACATAATGCTGTTAAAAGGGTTGGGTATTTTGGGTCCTTTGTGTTACAAGAAAAGGACACGTTACAGGCGAAATAAGTTCCATAGTAAGTGAAGGGTTGCACAAGCTTGGAGTTTTAAGTTTTACAAAGGTAAAAAGAAAAAATTGTTTGTGATTGTATGTGTTTTCCTGTAGGAGAATGAAACAAAACCAGAAGACTGCATACCTGATGTACCAGGCAATGAAAGTGCACGAGAATTCCTCGCACATGCCCCCACAAAAGGGCTTTGGATGCCTTTGGGGAAAGAAGTCAAAGTCATGCAGTGTAAGGCTGAAAATACTCCAGAGTGGACCTTCCTATAGCCATCAGTTTACTCTGGGGGAGGGCAGAATGTGTGGTGCACAGGTGACAAGGTGCAGATAGATTGGCATCACATTGGTATGACAGCAGCCAGTATCGTGAAGACTGTAATAGCCTTGCATTTTATATGTTTACCAACACAATACCTCTAGCTCTCTGTTGGTTTCAACAAATTGAAAATATTTTGTGTAAGTATGTGGGTCTTCTTTCTTTCCTTCTGATCTGGCTCAGAGGTGCAATTCACTGCTGCTTCTTTTTTTAAAGGTTGGAGATGTAAACGTTATGGACACAGAACAGGAGATAAAGAATGTCCATTCTTTATTAAAGGCAACCAGAAATTGGAACAATTTAGAGTAGTGAGTACAAATACTGTGCTGTTATTGCTTGTGGTTTTTAACACTGTTGATGCATAATCTTGCAAGTGAAGAGAAGCCTTTTAGATGATGCCTTAAGGACTTTTCCTCTGTCTCTAGTATAATATAGATGCTGAAAACCTCCTAACAAAGAAAAAACTACAGATGTGGTTGGATGTTTGACTGCTTTGCAGAAAATCTACTCTTCAAGAGGAAAAATAGTAATTGTTACATTTAAATTGAAAATCTTCAAGAGCCTGTTTCAGCAATTATATTCAGGTTTTGTGATTTAAAATGTCAACATAACAAAAAAATGTTTAGTCAAGCTTGAGCTGCCCACATTACAGCTGCTTCAAGCCTTCTGCTCTCACTGTGAACCACCACATCATGAAGCCTGTTGTCTAGGTCTGTAATACAGTTATTGTCTACAAGTCTGATCTCTTGCTACATGAGGCCACATCTTAGTTCTGCAGATTCTTTCTGCGTGACCTCTAACTTTCCCTGTTTCTCTGCATTGTCAACCTATATTTCAGGCTCTCATCACTGTCTTGCTTCCTCATTTCTGTATTTGGAAAACACAATTTGGACTCATTTTGTCTAGATTCTGGACTCAGTGATTGTATGCTACTGCACAAGTGTTTTTAGCCCTCTACCATGACCAGATCACCTCTGTTCTTCAATTTCCAGCAGCCACCTTCTCTGTTGCATCAAACTTGCTGTATGTCCGAGGTCCTTGGTGGATTTCTAGCATATTTCGCTTGCTATTGACTTTTAATTCCCACCTCTGGTCAGCACCTGATATCTCCTCTGTTGAATTTGTTGGCTTGATCTTCCAGTGGAAATGATCATTCCATCTTTTTGCTGTGTTCTTGCATGGCATGAACTCACTTTAAGTGTCTGCAAATTTTATCTGCTATCTTCCTTCGTAATTATCTTCTGCTGCAACACCTCTTTAAATTAACCAACTTAAGAACCAATTATGATAGTGCATAGAACACTAGGACAACTCTAACTTGCATTTTCTGTTTGTCTTCTGTTCCTTGCTCCTGTATTTCTGTGCGTTTGTATCCAAGTTCTTAAAATATGCTATTAAGGGCATAGCTCTATTTTGAACTTCAATATCCCATCTATATCTAGCTATTCCTATAGTATATTTGTGAGGTTCTCTCAGTTAACTGATTGGAGAGGGAGAGAGGTATTATACCCAAGGAGAGTCCTCTTCACTGGCGGTGTAGCTAGATTTAGAAAAAAAGTAGTTCAGATTAACAGTGTTAAGCCTGAGATTGTACTTGTGAATTACGAGCTTGCTAAGTGTATTTCATCTTTTGTTAAAAGCCTCTAGCATTGGGTTGATTTGGTTTACTTACTTAGGAAATGCTCCAGTGATAAATACCTTTATTTACCAACATTGGATTTTTTTTGCATTTTAAAAGGCACATGAAGATCCAATGTACGATATAATAAGGGAAAATAAACGTCACGAAAAAGAGATGAGGTAAGTGTGTCTCTGTACTAAACTGCATTTTCAATTTGTCTTTCATTTTGATAACGTGATACAAATATGAAATTTTGATAGAAGCTACCCTTAATAACTCATAATATTTTTTGAATGGCAGTTTCTTTATGTTGGCAGAGACTAACGCATTTGTACTTTCTCAGTAATCACTCAGGATTTCCTACTTTTTCATTTCTATTAGCTCCTATACTTTTTTCCCAAAACAAAGTTTAAAGAGGAGTCATATTCATTGATGCCATAATGTTCAGGTACTTGGGCTTAGTTTTGGTTTAGGCCAAAAATCAAAAAAAGATTTTTGGTTTTTCTTTCTTTCACTGACTTCATTGAGGTATTCTCTTAAATTTGGCACATCAAAGTGCCTTCTGTAGACATGAAGGAGTGGATTTAGAAAGCTGGTTCGAGGCATCTGATGGTGGTCCTTATGAAGGATCATAATTCAGTATATAAAGCAGCAGCGTTTTTAATGCTTTCTTGAACTGCATCAGTGAGATAGCTGAACAAACTATAGGTAGCCCATGAAGTATTACTGCTCCTGCATGTATGGTGCCTTTTTTGTAATAAAAAAAATTCAATCCTTGGAGAGGATACCAAAGATAAAATAAGCAACTAATCTGTCCCCATTTGCCAGTAATCCATGAAAAGTCAAAGAAAGCATACCTATGGAAAAGTACCCTTGCATCTACAGTAGATTCTACTCTCAGCTTCACTGACACCAGCTCTGTAGCAGCAGGGCAATGAATTTCATAATACCATAGTCTCAGTATGCATCTGTGAATGGAACTTCTTATGGTGCTCTGGTGATAATTGTTGCCTCATTTTTCACACATAAGTATTGGCTGGTAAGCTAGCCTGTCTTTGACAGCCTGTGGATGGAAAGTCCCCTAAGAACAGAACTACTTCTTGTCTCAAAAGAGATTGCTTTTGTCAGTCTATGAAAACAGGAACAGGAGCGTAATTCAGCAAAAAAGGAACTGTTGTCCTGCCCTTTGCATGCACCTTCAATTTCTCAGGCTAGGAAGGAATAAATTACTACAACTAGAAAAGAGGTAGAAAGGATTTTTACTCACATTTTTTAAACTCAGGATACAGCAACTGAAGCAGCTCCTGGAGGACTCTACCTCAGATGATACCAGTGATGATGACGATGGCAGCAGCTCCACTTCCTCAGAAGGCAGAGATAAACACAAGAAAAAAAAGAGAAAGAAGGAAAAAAAGAAAAAAGAAAAGAAGAAGAAGAAAAAGAGAAAGCGCAAATCATCTAAATCCAATGAGAAGTCAGAATCTGACTGACAGCAGTCACCTGCTGTATGCTTATTGACCACTGCTTATGGACTGCAAGGAAAGATCTAAAGAATGAGGAAGAAAAGACCAGAAAAGGTCTTTAAGTCAAAACATACAGACGGATACATAAAGCATCCCACACTGGCTGTCCTCCTCACTGCAGTGCTGCAGCAGGGAAGAAGAGAGCTGCATTAATCAATATGCAATCAACCGTATCTATATACTGTGAAATCTGTGCTAAGGGTCATCTGTCTTGGTGAAATTGGGCCTCAGCATTGCCACTTGTGACTGTCAGCAGCCAGCAGTGACTAGGAGGGGATCACCAACAAATCTGCAGCGTTAGCAGACTACCTTTTCTCTATGAAGTTATTATATACAAAGGCTCATTGTATTAGGACTGCAGAGCACTGAGAGTTCACTTAGTGCTTATCATGAGCAGGTTGTACTGTATTTTTTCTGCACACGGCCTATATGCAGAAGTTCAGTGTACTTATCCTAGTACTGGCAGCTAGGGAAAAAGAGCACTGCTGAAGCGGGGGGAAAGGGTTAATCAAGGGGATTTACTTGAAGGCAAAATTACAATGTCAGCAAAACTTTTTTGTATCAGAATTTCAACATCACCACCATTATGCCATGGTTCTGCAACACCTAAAGCGTTCTCCGAAATCTAGGAGTAAGTAGTAGATGTTCAACTTCATTGAGAAGTAGTGCGTTTAGTAGTTAAAAGGTTTTCATGTTAGAAGTGAAAAACATTTAATTTCTACATATGCTTCAGTATCAGTTGTTTTGATACATTTGAAGGGGTTTTTTTCCTTTTAAAAAGGCTTGGGAAAGTAAATTCCAACTTCTTTTCTGTTTAATAGAATTATTTTATGTAATATTTTGTCATCCCACAATGATATAAATTTGTAAGGTTTTCAAAATGGTATTTCAACATGCATGTAAGCCACAGAACAGTAGTAGAGAACTTGTAAGCAAGAAGGAAGAAAAGTTTGTGTCTTTAATTGACCTTGTGGACTGACCATGCTTTTCTTTTAAATAATCTTACCGACTTGACTAGAAAGATTGAGATAGCTATGAAGTGCATTACAGCAAGCAGCTCTTTTGAAACCTCAAGGTACAGTGATTTGAAGACCTAGATGGTGTATGTTGGTACTCTGCAGAAGGAGAACACAAAATAGATTTGCTTTGAAAGGACTAGGAAGGAATTATATAGAACTATGTCTGTGTTTATATTGAAACAACTAAACTAAAAAATGACTAAAATGCATTTAAGACCTTTTTCTCCTGAGAGCTTTAGAAAAGAGGATAGGGGAAGTATACATTAAAATGCATTTTCTCCCTCCTACATGTTGTAAGAGTCATTTAGTATAGCTCACTCTTCATTCCTTGCCAGTAATTCACAATATGTTCTGGGAAAAAAACAGGGTGGTCAAGGCCTACTTAAAGAAAAACTATCTTATTCCCAGAGCTTAAGTGTCGAGTTGTGTTTTATCTTCCAGTATTACTTATCAGATGTCTCTGATGGGATTTACTGGTGACTCCTGACAGTTTCCTGTCTCAGTGTCCAATTGAAAGCTCCTGGCTCTTTCATGAGAAAAAGATTTAACAGATCAAAAAGTCTGAGGAGCTCTGGTATGGACTGGTTCTCTGTATTGTCCCATTTGATGCTGAGAAAATCCATGCATTTATAGCATTGGTGATTGTTGGACAGATGCTGAAAGCCACACCTGGTACTTACCTGGTGCATTCCAAGAGAATTACTCATGTTTGTCCAGAGCAGAGCTAACAAAGATCTCTTCAGTTACTTCAACTTCTGTCATTTAAGATTCTTATGAACTTTAGTTTAATAAAGACAAATTCAGTTTTCTGTATTCTGTTATCCCATTCCTTGTTAATGGGTACTTCATTTTACCTACCAGGGTTTACTGTTTGAGCAATCAAGAAAAATACCATGAAAGACTACTTCTAACACATGAAATGCAATTTAAGTTTGAGATACGAAATCACTATTCTATGCCAGAATAAAGGTCTGTTAATACTGGTATATTTTTTCCCCACTCATGCTCCATAGGAGGTGCCTTACGCAGCAGAGCAGTGCTAAATAGTGGCATTATTTCACTGTAATGTTCTCTCAGCTTCCACTAGTTGTAGTGCATGTACTGAATCTGTTTAGTAACCTTGGATGTAATTTTTATTTTACATACAAACAATTATTGTAAACTTTGCAATTTTCTTCAGCAAGGAACTCTACAGATGAATTAATAATTAGTGAAGAAAATTTGCTTTCACACTGCTCCCTACTAGTTTCATTTATATATTCTGGTTTTTGTACTGGATGTAAACAGTCAATTCATATTCATTTTCCTCATCATTCCTGGTTTTCCAAATCTGTCATATCCAATACATAAAGCCAGCTTCAAAATTCAAGCTAACAGTTCCATTACAGTAAGATTTCTTGGAGTGCAGACTGGCAGCCAGTGCTAGAATGCTGAGTGGCATGATTTGTTTAATCATTTGGCATTTTAATCAGTGCGAGAGCTGGCATTTAAGAGACTCTAGGTCCTTTAGAAATAGGTACACTAGAGATAAATAGTAGCAGCCATTATGCTAGTAGAAGTAAATCCAGAAAGTTATAGTCTTGAGAAACTGATTAGCCTTATTTTCTTAAGTCTTACCCATTGGACTATTTAATGGTTTTGTTCAAGCCACTTCTTTCAATGATCCTTGCTTTCTTGGTAAATGCATGTATGTCCATTTGAAAGTTCTGTTGAAGCTTGAGTGGTAGTAATAGCATAATTATGTGGTTTGTGAATCTAGATTCATATCTGTTGTATAGATATCAATCTAATGTGATATGCAGCTGCAATGTACTTTAGAAGCAGTACAGCTTCACAGGTCTTCAGCTCAGATCCAAGTATCTTAATACTCTGAACCAGGCTTGTCAGAAAGCCTATTTCAGAAAAAAATACCAAAATCTGTCTTATTTCTTTGGCCATAAAATTCCTTGGGGTTTATAGTCTTGTTGACTGAGATGACCACTGGCAGTGAATCAGGGTAATCTGAGGACTTGAGTGAATTTGTTTTGCCTTGATATGCCTACAGACAGCATGCAATGAATTGGGATTTTTTTTGTTTTGCTATTGGCTCCTGTCTTCCATTGTTCAATTTTAATGGAAATACCAGTAAATGATCTTTTCCAACATAAGGTGGAAAAGAGGACATTGTAAAAGGGAAACCCTTATGTCATCTAGGTGCTACCAAATTTAAAATAAAAATGTATCATTAACACCTGGCAAGCTAGCATAACCCACTGGCTCCACTTCAGTGATTACACCTCACCCACTTAGAAACAGAGGTTTTCATTAACTACAAATAATGATTTAGAAATTCCAAGTTGCAGACAGTAAGTCTGTCCAAACAAAGCTCCCAGTATGGCAGTCTGAGAGGCCCCTAAGGATTGTTTCTGGTGTGCCAAGCAGCAAATAGATTCTTCAGCTGCTCCTCAGGAGACACTGCAAGAAGCATTTGAAAACCTCAAAGGCAGTGCAGTACTGCTACAGTTACAAGTTCACAATACTGCCAGCACTGCAGTTAGTCATCACTGGGTAATATAGCCTCATTGGTAACAAAAGCTGACATATATATGCATCTGTAAATTTAAATCTCTGGCTAGTCATCTGACTGAATAAGAAGAGCCTGAACTTTTGAAATGGAGTTTGTACTTCACCACCTTTTTGAAGCATGGACATTTTACCCACTGGGACATTACATAGAGTTGTAAGCCAGTTGTAGAATGCAGTCCACAAATCATCCATGATGAAGAAAAAGCCAAATGGAAGATTTAGTTTTAAGGTCACAGGACTAGTACTGGCAGAGGAGAGTACACCACATGACATTATCCCAAGAAGTCTCTCTGCAACACTAGAATGTTCATGCATATGACTTTTAAGTATTGTTGTGGATCCATAACATGGGTACACTGCAAGATTTTCAGCAGTTAGTTTAAAATAGTATTTGTTTTCAGATGAAGAGTTGTGTAAACACTCCTACTGCTACTCCCTCACACCATCTTGGGAGCTAGCATCATCAAGCCCTAAATTGCTTCTTAGATCTGGGTAGAACACACTAACAGTGCAAGACCTGTGAAAGGATGACTAGCATGATCTTGGGAGTAGCTGTGAAATATTAGCCATTCCCAAAAATCTTTCAAAAAGAGTGCCACATAACTAATGTCATGAGTATTCCCTTATCAGACAAGTGGCAAAAGGCAAACTGTTAACTGTCAGCAGAACTGGCTTACTGTTCAATCCCCAAACTGCGCACAAGTTCAGGGAAGTAATCAACCCTTACCTAAGAGGTCTCCATTGTAGCTGAGGATTACTCTTGGGTCATAACTTAGTTTTCAAGCTGACAAGATTCTACTACTCATTCCTCCCCATCAGAATAAAGTCTGTCCTCTAAGAGCAGCACATTGCTGTGCTAGATATCTAAGAACAACAGTCCTGTGTTTTCCAGGATATTAAAGCTGCATGTATGCTTAAAGTAGTTCCCTCCCTTATTTTGTTCTGAGGTTCTGATGCAAGAAGTGATTTTATGCTGTACAAGAACCAAATAAAAATTAGTAGTCCTTATTTTTTTGCAGTGCTTAGGGTAGAAAAGTAGCAGAAACTCAGCATCACACTGTTAAAGTTGATCCCTAACAGCCTGGGGTAAAGGCTGTAATTACAGTAGCTCTTTAACAAGCAAGGACTGTTAAAAATAATAGATATCAAGGATCAGTTGTGTAGGGAAATCTCAACACTTCCTAGGGAAAACAGGGTAACCTCAGTTACAAGTCAGACTTGTAATAGGTAGACAGAACTTAAAGGCAGCATTTCTTGACTGCATTCATCTGTGTAGGTTACTCTAGGGCACAGATAGAGTGGAGGCGGAAGCCCTGTCTGTCCATTCCTCCTCCCCTCCATTACAAGAAAACTTACATTGCTTGGATTCTTTTGGTTTTCCTACTTTTTTTCACACTATCACTTGATTTGGGAATTATCCAAGAATGGCACTATCATGTTTATTCTTACATGGTGATACTAGCTTTCATAGACATGAAAGCAATAACATTTGAGCTATCCACCTCTAGATCAGTCTATTTCCACTATTCATAAGACAGCTCAGCAGAGCCCTAGTTTTATGATCTAAGTTCTAGGAGACTTTGCTGTACTGAGCTGCCAGTACAGTATCAACTGTAATAGAAGCAATCAGAAGTCAGGACACAGGGCATGCCACTGCTGTAAAAACATCTGTTTCACCTTCAGAGACCATCTCTCCAAGCTCAGAGTCTCCTTAGAGGACTGAAGTCTCCATAGAAAAATGGGAAGGAGGGAAAACATCAGATCAACTCAGTGCTTCAGTTTTAGTCCTCAATCATGCATTTAAAGAGCAAGATGTGAGGAACTGCCTTGAAACTTCATGTCAGTACTTGACTTGTTACAGCTTTAACTATATTCCTTTATACATCAACAAAGCCAAACCCAGCCAAAAAATCCAGCTGATGGAAGAGAATCTTGTACTTATGTCTACAAAATATGGACAGACAGACTTTGAGACAACATGACATGAGATTGACAGGCTTCACAGTCCTGCAGAGCTTAAGAACAGGGCAGCAGTAAATGATATGCTATAATGGCATTGATGCATATATATCCCTATCAAACTTTTTTGCTTCCACGTATAGATGGAACACAAGAAGTCTCAAAGTGCAATTCTATTAAATTTATTGTTTAAATAGTGGATGTGCTGGTTGTAAAAAGGTGACTTTAGTGTTAAATACTTAGTTCCATTTGAATAGGATCCTCAGTCTTTACTGTGCTACTTTTACATTCTAAGAGTGCACAGCAACTTACAAAATATAGGAGAACAACTACTGAGTTTTCTATTTATGCAAACCTCTGATACGTTTTCCCTTCCTGCCCCAGTATTTACAGTTGTCTTCTCTTGTAGAGGGACTTCCTTTTTCCATGCCCTAAAGAAAAGAAAAAAATTAAGGTATGCATCCTCCTTCCAAATGATATAGGTCAATTTGCTTAAAAATAAAGACTAGATATCAGTGATTGCCTTTTCCTATTGCAGGAAAACACACTGATGGTTGATGTTAGAATTATGTACTCAGCTTCCCAGGAAGAACAAATTCTGCAGGAATGGTGTTGGACTTCAGAATATCCCAGTCTAACAGATAGGTAAGAATTCCTTATGAAACTCAAGTTCCATTGTGCCCTTAACTACGTTCTTGAATGCATCCAGGAAACACCAGCTGTTTCAGGGGCAAATATAAGTAGTACTTGGGTTTATAGAAGTTTCCTGCTTTTACTAAAAAGGATCAGCAATTAAAGGTTTAACAAGGATGTTCAAATAATCTGACATCAGGACACCATTTTGACTAATAACATGTTTCAGTCTAAGTTTCTGTTTCTGACCTTGCAAACACATGGAACTGTAATCCTCTGTTTACTACACAGAAGATGGCCTTTGACTGAATAGTCAGGTTAGTTTTACTGTGCCAGATTTTTTCCAGAAGTCACTCTGATCTTTTAAGTAGCTTCTTGTATGTACCAACTCTCCCACCAGTGCTCCAAAGTATACAATTATTCTGAGACAGTAGTGAAGAAAAGGCTTGTAACAGTTGTTTTTGTAGCTTGCCACTCTTTACCAACCTTTGCATACACTCTTAGGTGCCTCCCACACTTCTTCTGCCTCATGTCTTGTGTCTCTGCGTTTTGAAAGTGGCTTGCCTATTCTTTTCTTCTTTGGTTTAACCAGAGGGGGGCACCCTAAATAGCAAGATAAAACTGGTGTTATTTCTGCAAAGCACTCAAAGCAAATTTAAGCTTGACTTCGCCCAACTGGTCTGTAATGTTCCTCTTGTTCCCTTCTCCCTGTGTGCTCATTTTAGTGGCAGATAAAACAAGCACTACACATATTAAGCAAGTTATATGTCTGCAATATTTGACCACTGTCTAACCGTAGTTCTGGATGCACTGTATTTTGGGTCACAACATGGGTAGGTGCTAATGTGGCAAAAAAAATCCAGTGAGTTGCATAATTCTGCTTGAGTTCACTTTAAGTGTTCAAGATTAGTTGATAGCTGTCCACATGACCCAGCTCACCCGTTGTCTTAAAAACAAAACACCTCAGTTCTTCAAACCTGTTAAGTTAGGCACCACAGGTACTGTTCAAGTAGTCAAATTTAGCATATGGGATTACTGCTAAAGCAAGATATCTTGTTAAACCCCTCTTTACTTGCAGGGCACTTAAATGTAAGATTAATGTGAAGAAGCCAGTCCTAAGATAAGCAACATTTTATAGAAAGCATTTAATTTTACTAGCACATTAGCATGAACAGCATTCAGAAGAAACCAGTTCTTGCTTCCTAAAACCAAGTATGATAGCTTCCCTCAAATTACATAGGCTGGAAAAGCAGGAAGAGAAAGCAGAGTAACAAAGGCCAAACATCCTCAGTATGCTGCACCATCTATGACTTAGAGATAGAAGGGACATGCTGAAAGTTAAAGGTAGCAATTGTTTTAGTACTCAATGTTATTTTTATGAACTGTTGTAAGGAGCTAATAACAGTGCTGCTAAAGTAAAGTGTTTTGAACTTTTTTAGCATAAAAAACCCACAACATTTTGAAGAAGTCTGAATAGAAAAGATAGAATGCCTCTAGTGCAGAAGACGACACCCCGACCCCAATATGGTCAATCAGGAAAGCATTGCAGAGAGAACTCTAAGGAATACACTACAGAGAATAGTGTATTAGGCTATTGATATATGAATATACAATAGGCTTCCTGTAATCATTAAGGTTGGAGAAGACCTCTAAGATCAAGTCCAACCATTAACCCAGCAGTGCTAAGTCCACCACTAAATCATGTCCCCAACATGGGACCACACCTATGTCTTTTAAATCCCTCCAATGATGGCAATTGCACCGCTTCCCTGGGCAGCCTGTTCCAATGCTTCATTGCTCTTTCAGTGAAGAAATTTGTAATATCCAATCTAAGCCTCCTCTGGCACAAGTTGAGGCTGTTTCCTCTCATACTGTCACTTGTTACCTTGTACAGGAAAAACCCAACCCCCACCTTACTACAACCTTCTTTCAGGTAGTCAGAGAGATAAGGTCTCCCCTGAACTTTGTTACTGAACTGAAGTCAGTCTTTTCTGAAGAAAACTTCACACTATTATTTGAGACTGATCCTGTGATACTTGGGAGCATGTGACCTGGGGATGTAGCAATGCTTGGACTACAGCAAATTCTGTAGGTTGTTCCAGCAGCATTTACATTAGGAAATACCCTTGAAGAACATCTAGAAACAAAGCTGAACTCCAAGCAGATCTTAACTGTTAAGAACATTCTGTTCTGGAAGGAATGAAAAATAGACAAACTATCTAACCTTTTACTTTATTAGAATAACTTTGATTTGTTCATCTTTTCCTTCACATCAAGATGATTTGCAGTCGAACATCCTATAGCAGTAGTGGAGCAACTGTTGGTCCATGCTAGTTTCTCTGAACATTGGCCTATGTAGCTATTGCACATGACGTCCTGTATGTTCTACTCATCAAGATGAGAAATTACCACTGTATCTGCACTTAAGAGAAGCAGTGTCTGGGTAAAGAATTAATATTACATTTTCCAGCAGTTACAGCTTCACACAAGATATTTGCTTGGCCACAAAGCATTTGATGCTTTGATATCCCATGGTACCTTTATAAAATAGCTATAATGCATCCTTGTTCACATGTTTGAGAAGGATCTAAGTATACCCTGAGATGTACTGACGGACAGGCATTTCATCAGTATCAGCGCAATGACAATTACTGTCTTCAGATATTATCCAAATATCACAAGCTTGCTGTTTGCATCATGTCCTTTTGATTACTTCTTAAGAACAGAAAGAGAGGAAATAAGTTTTACCTTGTTCTCTGCTCTTGGCTGGAGGTGAGAGACTACCATGTATTTGGCTGGTAAATTTGGGTTTAGCGCCACTTCTAATCCAGTACTCTTCAGGTGATATCTCCATGTTCTCCCTTAACAGCCTTCCTAATAAAAAAAGGTGATTTAAGGTCAGTATTTAGTTTTGCTAATGTTAATATACTATTTAATCCGCAAGTCTGAATGCAAAGCTAGCTACCAAATCTAATTGTAAGATAATTAAAATACAGTTTTAGAGACTACATTTGACAAAAATTTCAAGCTGCCTGAAGTCTACAGGTACTGTAACAAAAAAAATTAGAAAAACTAAGCCTGTTATTAGAAGTCGATCACCATGTTACGGACACCTTTCACAGTACAAGATTGTATTAAACAGCAGCCACTTACTGAAGTACTCCTGTAACCAGTTACAAACCCTAATCTATAACTCTGCTTATTCCCAGTTCAGATGAATCTCATTTCTATGAATATCTACCCATCATTAAACTATATTTTCCAGATCAAATTTAATAGTTTCACACTGATATTAATAAAATAAGAAAAACTTTTGTTGCTAGCAGCAAGAGCAACAGCTACATTAAAAAATAATTAATGGCTTGATTTCTCTTCTGCAGATAAATTACACAGAATATGGCCATCAGATTATAGTGATCTTAACTCCATTTAATCCACCTAGCATGGGTCTGATGGAAGAGTCAGCGTTTGTATAAATTTGAGTTTCCAAGATATCATTAAACAATGGTAAATGTGTAGTTCAAATGACCTTAAGCTTTTCAAATGAGTATTGTCCCTAACATCAGAAAGGCAAGAATATACAAATCAGTTTCTACAAAATTCTCTGCTGGTTGTCAAGATGCAGAATCCTCATACAATTAACAAGAAAAACGCAGCAAGCCCCCTGTGCCTCAAAAAAATATTCTGCAGTACTTCTGGATCTAAGTCACACCTGAAGCTACACCATTCCCTAATCCAGTGGGAACTGGTTCAAACTACAATTTGCAACTGCAATTTGTGCACGCTCCATTCCATCGCCCTTTGTTCTCAGCAAGGAGCTTACCTCCCAAGAATTTTCGTAGTGTTTGCTGGTGTTCAAGTCCTTCTCTTCTTGCCATAGGCCTCTTTCTTCCATAACACCCATAGTCACTGTATGCAACCTCATCTTGTACTTTCTCCTTCGGCTTATAAACTACACTGATGTTTTCACCAAGCCTAGTCCTAGCTTTTATTTTCTCTTGAGCAGGCCAGCTAATTAGTTGAGCTGGAATAGCATTTGTAGGTGGTTTCCAAAGCACTGTCTGACCAACTTGGTAGAAGCTTCCTTTACTAGGTGCCAATATTCCATATGGAGTGGCTTCTGGAAAGAAATACTCAATTTCATCCATGTCATCATCATCGTCATTATCCTCCTCCTCTTCCTCCTCCTCCTCCTCTTCTCCTCTCACAGAGTATTCTTCGGAGTCCTCAACTTCTGACAAACTTTTAGCTGCTTTTTTCTTGAGATGATTAGGTTTTTTCTGACTAGAAGATTTAGGAAGGGCTCCCAGCTTTCTGCCCTTACCAGAAGCCTCTTTAGTCTTCATGTTTGAAGAGTTTTTGACATCTTGGTCATTCAAGCTGTTCATCTGCTCCTTTCCTACCTCTTCATTAAGGGACCCACCACTTTTAATTTTCTCTTTCTGTAAGCCCTCTGTACTTTTCTGCAAAGTATACGTGCTTTTCTGAAGCACATAGTCAGGGACAAAATAAGACACTGGAGCATTATCAATTGATGAGCCTTCCTCTCTGGAGGACATGTCATCAGAAGAAAGACTGAGTACACTTGGATGTTTCCTTTGTGGCAAACAAAGGTCATAGTCGTAGTTTGTGTCCATACTGTCCAAACAAGCCAGCCAACTGTTAGAGGGAACGTACTTCTCAATTGATTCGTCACACCAAATACTTTTATCTGTTTGACTTTCATTGGTTACACTGTGGCTCAGATTCAGCTTTTTCTGCTGAAAACTCAACTCATTCATTACCTCCATACTAGATGGAAGTGGTCCTGCTTGTTGACTAAAGCTGGGCTCTTCCTGAGAAACTTTTGAGCCTGTAGATTTTTTAGAGCTAGATTTCTTAGCTGCTACCACATCCTTTCTTACCACCGGTGGATCTGTGCTAACAGATCTGGCCGACTCTGTCGTTTGCGCTGCCATGGTTTCCCTTGGGGGGGATTTTACCCCTTGACTTGTATTCACCTGCTTTTCTGAATCCAGCTTCACTTCATTTTGGACCTCCTTTTCCTGTGCAGTTTCAACAGCCTGTTTGGAGGAGAGAACAGCTTTTCTCTCATCTAAGGAAGCTCCTGGCACCATTTTCTCCCCTTCATGAGGGCTGTATATCATTCCTTCACATGAGCTAACAGAAAATAAGTCACGCTGCACTATGTTCTCTGGGACTGGTTTACCACTTGCCACATCATACAAAGGGATAGTTTCTTTAAAGGACTTCCATAGTTGAATAGCTGGAGAGCCATTTCCATATTCAATCCTCACTTCTTCCTTCTCAAAAGCATAGCTTCCAGTAGGAAGATTTCTATACTGTGCAGAGCTGGAAGGGCTTTTGTTGTGAAAATCTCTGTCTACCACAATGGAAGATCCAGATGAATCTTGTTTCTCAGAAGTACTTTCAGTCTCTGTACCAATGCCAGAAGAAACACAGGCCACATTTCCTGCATCACAGCCTTTCGTTTCTGTACGGATATCTTGATGCTTTTTTTGCTTGTTTTCAGGCTGTCTAGGATCAGTCTGTGTTTCTTTTGTTTCCATTTTTTTCCCAGGAGCACTATAGTGTCTAAATCTTGTTGCATGATAAAACACAGGGGAAGGTGGGGGACCATTAAAATAAGGTCTTCTGTTAACTCTTGCATGCACTGGATGATGTGGAACAAAATACCCAGGGTACTCATGGAGCGCAACAGAATAAAAAGGAAAACATGGATTTCCACTTCGGAAGCCTAGACATTGAGGATAAAAAAAGTAAATAAGAATGTTTCTTCTCCCTGAAATAAGTCATTCTGATTAATATTTGCATGCACATACAGGGACTACAAGTTTAGACACATAGCTAAGTAAATCACTGCACCTGTCAGTGCTTGGAAGCAAATTTGAAGACAACAACTCCAGGTAGAAGTCAACATTTACAAAAAAGTATTAAACAGTATTATTTCTGTGGGGATTTTTAAGTTTATATTTATCCATACCTATAAAATGTTCATGCATGTGTGGAACTCATATATACACACATTGATTTTTAAGCACATTCTGGAGCTTTTTGTCTGTAGGATAACCACTACTTAAATATTTCTAGTTTCCATTCTCCAGAAATAGATGCTTTCTAGCACACAAGCCACACATTTAATTGACACTTTGTCAAGCCAGATCTTTGACAACTAAAACATCACATTGATTCTACCTTAAACTCCCAAGAAGCTTGTTAACGCAGACACATTGGTGCACTCTACCAATCATTTACTAATCAAAGCTACCACAGACAACTCTCATTTAGCTTACCTGGAGGAGGTACATAGTATGGACTGTACGCATGACTGAGGTACCATGGGTTTGGAAAAGGTTGCTGTGCTGCTGGTTGTGCACAAAAGAATGGTCTTGTGTTGTTTGTGGAATGTGATCCACTTTCTGAAGTTGGGGCAGTATTCATTTTTTTAAACACTGAAAGAGAAAAACAGTCAGGATGAAGCACTTTAAGAACTGTGACTTAATGGTTTTTATGCTCTGTCAGAATTCAGCATTCCTGTCCCAGCCCAGTAAAACTTGATCTTTCCAGAAGAAAGATACTATCATGTAAACAGAAAGTGGAAAACTGACATTGTCATCAGGATCAAACACTTTAGGTCTCCTTTGCTGCAGAAACAACCTTTTATATGCAGATCTCAAAATTAGTACTTTAAGGCAATCTTATAACACATTTTAATGCCACAGAATCAGTAGCTTCAATGTAGTCTTATATCCACACATTCATGTAAGTAGTATTCCAGCCAGCTAAAAACTAGCCTTCAGTCAACTAGCCTTGAGCCAGAAGCCTCAAACCTCCCTCCCCCAAGTCAACAGAAGGCTTCACACAATCAGAAGTTTGGTGCTTCATGAACACTCCTCTATGCTAGCACATATATTGCATTTGAAATTATAGTAAAAGATTTATTAACTCTGGATTTATGCTTTGCAATATAGTTAAGAACAGTGATAGCTAACATAATGAACTAATTAGTTCAGTGACACTTCCTATGCTTAAACTAGCTGGTAACAAAAAAAAAAAGTAAAGTGTTTATGTACAGGTTTACATTTAAAGCCATACAAAATTCACAATGCAGAACTTCCTTCCACACTTAGATACTGCCTCAGTTAACTAATTCACCAAGTTCAGTCCATTCCAACCCATACAAGAGATACAATCTTGTTACACATAGCTCATAAACTCAAATAAATCAGTGAACACAGAAGACCTAGCGTCTACATATCAAAAAACACAGAGAGCAGCTCAGCTCTTTGGAAAGCTCTAGCAGTTCAAGTTACAAAAAAAAAACCCCAAAAAACAAACAAACGTTTAAGACCTGCTACAAACTATCACGCTGTTTAGCTTAGAGCTTCACAAAGCTTGCAGGGACACTGGAGCCCTCTTCAGTTTCCCTCCAGAACAGCCTATTGAGCTCTTGAAAAAAACCTGCAGGCTCCCCTCATTCTCCAAGGCCAAATCTACCAGAATCACATTAACTTTTAAGAGAGTGATGAAAATCAACAAGAAAACCCCAAGCAAGGAAACCAACCAAAAAAAACCCCACAAACCACTAACCAACCCTCTTCCTAAAGAAAACAATAAAAACAAACCAGCCCTCAAAAAAACTATACAATTCATACCCCCTCAGAGCCCCTCAAAGCTAAGGTCCATGCTGCTTCTTACAGCCCAGTAAGAAAGTAACCAAGTCCTTCCACTCACCCTATTTATTGCATGCAGCTGCTATGTGTCCACTCCCCCTTCCACCTGAGACTTGTTTACTGGTGAGGTGAGGGCCTTTTCCTATCAATGTGTGGGAGGGAGAATCAAAACATGAGGATCGAAATAGTGGTAAAAGCCTTTAGCTGGTGTATAAAAGGCTACAGTCTCATTTTGGAGACATTTAAGCTGCATCTCAAAGTCAATCCAATATTTCCCTTCTGTAATATTGGAGTTTACATTTTAAAAAAAGGAACTACTATAAATCTTCTGCTTAAAACAACTATTAAAGACATTTCTTGTAAGAAAAAAAAAGTCAGACGATGCAAGGCAAAGTTTACATTTTTTTCTGAAGTTTACTTAGTAAAGGGAGCAGTGCTTTTCCATCCTGACACAGCTAAATGGACCGACAAGTGCTATGCTCTCTCTATATGAGCAAGAGAAGCTTTAATTCCAGTAGTGAACTCTACTATGTGTAAAAGAAATTTATGAAATGTGAGGCTGTCATTTGACTCTGCCACAGGTCTTCACAAGAGGTGAGAATCTGAGTGGCCACTTCACACCTTAACATCTCTGAAGGACAGAGCACCAGTGTTTGGAGAGATGGTGAGAGAAGGAAGCACAATGAATGCACTATGCAAGTAGGTGAGTAACTAGGGAAAAACAAAGAGGTGTGGATGCTTAGAAACTCTTTACATTTCCAAGTTGGGAAATTTCTGTAATTTTTGACTTTTTCTTTCTATAATGTTCAGATTAAACTTGTCCTTTGCATTAAGGCACAAATTATAAGATGTCTTTCCTTTGTGGGTGACAGTGCACTGTATCAGGCTGCCCACAGAGGTTATGGAGTCTTCTCTGAAATGATTCCAAACCCACTTGGACGTGATCCTGTGCAACTTACTGTAGGTGAACCTGCTTTAGCAGGGGGCTTGGACTAGATGATCTCCAGAGGTCTCTTCCAACCCCTACCACTGTGTCATTCTGTGATTCTGTCTGGGGAGGATTACTGATCTTGTTCCTCACAGACCTCCCCAGTCAAAGCTTCTCCTTTCTATTTGCAATAGCTCTTGCATTTTTGCATGCAAGTCACTTGCATGACTTGATTGGGATGTTGTAAGTCCCCAACTCCTGCATTCATCAGATTAAGTTTTCACCTTTTAAAAGTTAAATTCCTAGTTTCTCTCTTTGTGGACGGACCTAAAGGGAAATTAAAAACAAGAGCCTAGCTTTTAAAAAGTTGCCTGTCCAAAGGATTTTCCTTTCCCTTGGACCAGACTTCAGACACCTCTTGCCCTCCTTGCCACTGTTTCTTCTCTTCTGTGGCATGCTCAAGGCCCCACAAACCTCAGCGGTGACCAGTGATAGGACAAGGGGCAACAAGCACAAACTAGAACACAGGAAGTTCCATCTAAACATGAAGGAAAACTTCTTTCCTGTGAGGATGCCAGAGCACTGGAACAGGCTGCCCAGAGAGGTTGTAGTCTTCTTCTCTGGAGAGAGTCCAAACCTGCCTGGATGCAACCTGCTGTAGGTGAAGGTGCTTTAGCAGGGGGTTGGACTAGATGATCTCCAGGGTTCTCTTCCAACCCCTACCGTTAATCCCACAGGGCCGGCAGGCTGCCTGCAGCCGCTCCTCCCGGCAGGGGGTGCTGCGGGCGCGCTCCCTCCTATCGGGGACGCTCTCCAGGTCCCCGCCTGCGCTCTCGGAAGCGCCGTTCTCTGGGCGCGCGGGCGCTTGCGTGGGCAGGGGAAGCGGAAGCGGAGCCGGGGGCAGGTCAGGCGGAGAGTAGCCCCGCCGCCGAGCCTGGCGCGCTGGGCCCTGAGCACGCGCAGTGGAGGCGGGCGGCGGGGTGGCGGGGCTGGGGGTAGTGAGGAGGCGGAGGGCAGCGCGCCTGCGCGCATAGTGGCCGCCGCCGCCACCGCCTCCGCAGCCCGGGTGAGACCGGATCCTCCTCCTCTTCCTCCCCCGGCTCCCTGGCCGCCCGCGGTCGGGACGCTGAAGCAGAAAAGGAAGCGGTGGTCGGAGGTTTGTTCGTGGCTGTGGGAGGGGGGCGAGTGGCGGCGGTGATGGCTCTCCCGCGCTCGCGTCCCGCCGCCCCGTGAGGTGGTGACCGCCCTCGTCTGGCGCGCCCATCGGGTCCCGTTTCCCGTCTCTTGGCCTGCGGGGCCGGAGCGAGGATAGGCCGCCTCTGGCCGTGAGGGATCTTCTTCGACCCCGGCGGCGCTCCCGCAGTGAGGAGGGCCGCAGGGTCTCTGCGGATCCCTACCGCTCCCCCCGCCTGGGCGCGGCTCCCGCCCGCCCCTTGCGCGACCTGCGGACGCTCCCGCCCGGCAGCTGCAGCTCCCGTACCCGCTGGACACCGGCGGAGGGCTGGGGCGGAGGGACCTCGCGGAATAAGGTGAGGTGGCCGCTGGGCCGCCTCCGCGCCCTTGGCCGGTGCCGGCTCCTGGCGTGCCGGAGCTAGGGAGAGCCGGGAGGGCGAGAGGAGGAGAAGCGCGGCGGGCTTTTAGCCTTGCGGCCGCCGTTGACTGTTGGAGTGCGGCGGTACTCGCGGAGCAGGAAGGTGCCTTCTTCCTCGGGGTTGGTGGCCATCTGAGGGAAGTAAAAAAGGAATGTAAGCAGCGGAGGGGAGAGACGGCGCACCTGGGTGTCCGAGAGGAAAGAAAATGTTTACTCTCTGGTCCCGTGTCGCTGTATCCCCCAAGTAGGAGGGGACCGTAAACTTATGCCTGTAATGGAGTGGGCAGTGGGGTTTACAGCGTTCAGTGATCCTCTTCAGCAGAGCAGGTTGGATGTTAGCAAGTTAGGTGTTGTGAGTGGTTTTTTTCTTCAGAGGTGGGACAAACTCTTCTAGCAGAACAGCACTGTGACGGCATTGCCGTTTTTTTTGCAGTTGCCCACCTTTCTTTGCCTTGTGTGTATGTGTGTACAGCGACCAGGGCTAGCCTTCAGCTGAGCTTTTATAGACTAAATATGTGCATAGTATAGCTTTGAAGTTAGCCATCTGCATGCCTAAGATTTTTCCTGTACTTGCTAATATTTCTGTTCTGAATGAGATAGGTACCTGCTGCTTTTGAAATAACTTTCGTTAGATTTAGAAATGGATTTGTGTTGTAGTTTGCAGCATTTTTAAAGGTTTCCTTGCAAAGCCACAGCTTGGCTTTCTACATCACTTTGTGATCATAGTGGACCTGGAAGTCTGTGTGCTGTTGTGAGCTCACCTAGGGCTGCATCTATTTGAATTTTGTTAAGATGCACTTAGGAGGTCATTATAATATGTGATCAACGTAGTTCAGTTTCTCATAGATGTGCCAGAAGAAATAGGTAATTTTTAATATGTAATATACTTAGATGTGTAAAGTGTTGTGTCTCATGGTCTGCGTATAGGTGTCACACTTCTTTCCTAAAATTATTTGTGTGTGTGGAGTAAAAGAGTCCTGTTATACTTGATACTGTGTAACTAGCATCTTGCAGGAACAGACCCAAGTGGAAGAAAGGATGTTGCTCCTTGTTGCTGCATATTTAGGGGGTTTTTTGTGGGTTTTTTTGTGGGTTTTTTTGGTTTTTTACTACATTTTGGGCAAGTGGTGGTTGGTGGAGTTTTCTTTGAGGCAGACTTTTTTGTCATGTGATTATTAAACAGCTTAGAATTGGTGCAAGTCCTAAAATTTGTCTTCCTTAATTTAGTGGCTGTTACATTTGGATAATAGATTTTATATGCATGACTAAGATATCCATTATAAGACACTCAAGCTTTCAAGAACTAACTTATGATTAATGAAGCTACATTAATTATTAACCTAATTCTTTAATGCAGAAATGCTTGAATTTATACCTGAACGTTATCATATCTCATAGTGAATATTTATGGAAGAGAGGTATACCTGTAAACTGGAATTTTAAGTGGTTAAATAAAACAGACTAGCTTTATTAACATACTAGAGTTTAGAGGGGGGAGGGGGGGAAAAAAGCACTTCTGTACATACATGATGTTTGGCTGGATCTTAGAGGTGACATCCCTGGCCCACTTTTTATTTTTCAAAGGTTAATTTTCCAAAACAGGTCAAGTCTTTCCACAAAACAGAAACGCCCTTGGGGATGGAAACTACCTGTGCTTAGCAGAGAAGGCTAGTTGCCAAGTTAAATTGTTGGTTTATCTCGCTCTAATTTTATTTCTGAGCAGGTATTTTCTTCAGTGTGTATCTTTTTAGGAGCAGAAAAACAGGAAAGAAGCAGGTAGTGAGGAGCGTGTTGTGACCAAAGATGATGTTATCATGGAGTCATGGCACTTCTCGTCTTCAGCTTCTGCGTAGTTTCAGAAAGCTCGCCTACTTGAAAGTTGTAACTCCTATCCCAAGCATAATATGTATGGAAAATAGCAGGAGTTTCCAAGTGAATAGTAATTTTCTTCAAGATGATAACATTGTAGGAATAAATTGGTCCTTGTTCCGGGTGAATTTTTGTGTTGTTTCCTTATTAGAATCTCCTTGATGTCCTCAGGTTTCTGTACTGCAGTGCTATCAAAGACACTTTTGATGGCTTTAGAAGAGAGGAAAACTTCCAAGCCTGGAACTGCTTCATCAATTACCTATTTCTTTTTTTGCTGCCAAGCATGCAAATTTGATACATTACTCAAGAATCTAGAGCTTCCAACTCTTTTTCTTTTTTCTTTCTTTCGTATGGTTGAGATCTGTTGGCTAAGTGTATTGATTTACATAATTGATGTTAATTGGTTTTAGTAGTTATATTTTGCTTTTCTTGCTATTAGTTTTTTGCTATTTTTGCTTTTAGTGGGTTTTTTTGCTATTAGTTGGTATAATAATTTTGAAACGTATTGCTCTGTAACTCAGCATATCCTTAATAGTAAGTAAGTACTGGAGTGCCTGAGCTTGGTCCTTTGCTAGCTGGAGAGGATCACTATCTACTTACATGAATGCTTGTGTAGTTTGGCTTACGGTTGTCTTAATTCTGACATTTTATTATGTTAAAAATAGTGAATGACTCACTTCTTTAGACATGTTTTTACTTGTGATTTGTATGAAGTTGCCCTTGGATGAAAACAGGAATTTGATTAAAAGTGCACAAAAGTAGTATTTAAAGTTTGTTTTTTAAAAAATAATTATTAGTTAAAACTAGATCAAATAGTTGAATGTCCAGGGAAGTAAGTTTTGGCTGTTGGTTTTTTCTTTTTTTTTTCCAAACATACAGGTTTATTGAATTGTGAATTGTAGTTAGTGAAGTTAGATTTCAAGAGATAGTTAGATGGCTGAATATGCAGATAGGAACCTGTTAGACTTTAATAGATTTTAAGTGTTTCCTCAATATATAATTGGAAATTAGGCATGTAATCTGGCAGGCTTCTTAATGGCATTTTCAGAGGAGCTTCTTTCTTTTCTTAGCATCAAAATACCTGAAAAAACAAATTGCCTATGTATCTGTTTTGCCCTTCTTATAATTTGGAAAAACTAAAGCAAATTTTTTTTTGAATTAGTGTATTCAAGAATACTGTATCTATCTTAGCCCTTTCCATAGTAATTAAACTGGAAATAGTGTTCTTATTCCACATTATACATTGAAGTATAGTGTTGACACTTCCATGTATGTAGTGCAGTATGGATCAATCTGCCTGACCTCAGAAGATAAACAGATTGAAGGAAGGCAATTAATAACCTGTCCCATAACTCATTAAAATCTGGTGACTAATTTTTGGATTGAAGTACATGAATAAGTGTTAAAAGCCACCTCATTCCAATTACTTAAGCTAAAAGGAAGAATTAGTTTGTAACAAACCCTCTCATCAACCTGTTACTTAATGTTGCTCTGCAGCTTGATAGGGTGTTACTTTGGATCACTCAATAATGATTTGGTTTAGTTGCAGTCCAGTACTGCTGTGGCCGTCCACAGCTACCTACCAGTCCTGTTTTAGACAGCTGACTTCCAAGAAGTTACCCAGAACAAAACAGTCATTCCAGTGACATCGCTGAAGAGGAAAGTCTTATTCATGGAACTTGTATGCAAGGATTATTTTTATTCTATCAGAACTTCAGGATACTAAGCTAACTTCAGCTATATATCTTATCACCTATAAATCAGAGAAGTTTACTGCTGTGTAGTTAGGAAAACTACAGGAGACTGTGATGCATCTGTACACAATCTTTCCAAGCTGATAGTTTTTCAGGTCGAAGAGCTGTATGCCAACCAAACATGGTGCAGAGAGAGATACAGTTGGGACTGGGGAGAACTGACCCTCTTGCAGCTCTCTTTTGACAAGTATGTGGCCTTGGTCAAGCTGATTCTTATTTCACTGCCTCGGTTTTTCAGCCTCTAGAGTGAGGAGAGTATCTTCTTTAAAAGTATCTTGAATTCTTCAGGGAGCTGTAAGAGAGGAAGGTAGTCTTGGATAACTTTCCAGGCACAAAATTATGTTTCTACCCAGTTATCCTAATGTTTTGAACAGATTCACTTCTCTTGGCCGAATGACAACATAAATGATGGTAATTTTAGTCCAGAAATTCAGAGATCCTTACTGTATTAATTGTTCCCCTGAGAAGTATTTAGTATGGTTCCATTACAAGGGAATGGGATGTGACTCCTGACTTTGTGACAAACACAAAATTTTGTTCTTTAGCAAATGGTTATCATTGGCAGCAAAATGTAGTATGGATGTGGAAAATGGGAATCACGTACATAGCATGTTCCTACCGTGTGCCACCTCCTTGGAGCACATCACGGAGATGAGATGGTTTCAAATCAGCTGTAAAACAAGGACTTCAGCTTTATAAACTTCAAAAAAAATAAAGTTCAATGGTTGTTCACAACACATAAATGTTCTGCAACGAGACTCCTGTCATCTCCCCAGTTTTCTATGCTACTGAGGGTCATACTGAAATGTTCCAGCTATTTATAGTAATTAATTTCACAGTTTCAACCAATCCTCTGTAGAACAGGTCTGCTTTTTCAGTTACTGACTGTCAGATGCACACTGCCAGAAACATCTTCAATCTTGCTAGCAGCTGTATATCCATTTCTCCATGGCATCCTTGACTGGTTCTGTTACTTAATGATTAAACCAGTTGGTATTAGTTTTGCTTTTTTTTCCTGTTTCTGAAGATTCATATTCTTTAAAATTGTATCAGAATAGGAAGTTATGATACCAACTGCTTCTTTTGTTAAAGCTTAGTACTACTGATGCTCTGCCCAAACAGAGCTTAATCCACCAGCTTGTATTGTTCTTGAAACTTTATTCCTAATCCAGGAAGAAACAATGCAGTGGAGAGACCCGGGATACCAGGAAAGCCACAAGCTATTTATTTCAGTGGGCCTAACGCTTAGGAAGTCTGCGTGTCTCTGTAGCCATTTAAAGTTCAGGGCAAAATCTGTCAGTGGATTAGGTTGCATGTTAAGCTGTTATCAGATAACCAGGATAGTGGTCAGTGATGCAGAGACTGAATGTATATTAATTTGGTGGAAAGAAACCATGACTTGTAGCAGAAGGTCGTTGCTTTAGATGAGCAGTATATTTGTAAATCCTTGAGATATACTGCTGGTCTAGTGACTTCAGCAGTTAACTGCACCTGAAACTTGAAGGTCTGAAGTCAAGACTTGCACTAATATCTGTTAATATAGCAGACAGTAGCCTCTCCTCCTTCCTCCCCCAAATATTAACCCCTTTTCTGTTTTTCTTAATTAACTGGTTTCACCTGAACAAACAATGAACACTGAGTTTGACTATTTTCCAATTAAACAGCCAGTGAAAACTAAGAGTTTGAAATTCCTTTTTGTGTATTTCTTCACTGAAGGATCAGTGACACTAGGTTAGTGGTAATTAAAGTGGCATTATTTAAGCATATCTGTTTCAAGTGAGTGAATGTTAAAAGATAGCTGTCTTTGAATTGCATTACAGGCAGGGCTCTGTTGAAAGAGCAGATCTTTGATATGGCTGGCACATATCTCTACAGCCTTCACCTTATACTGAATCCTGTATTTTTGTATGGAATTTAAAGTATGTAATTTCACCAAGGTATTTCTGCATTCATGGGTCATCATGAACTATGATAGTGATGTCTTGGACATTAGACAAACATGTCCCTTGTTATTCCTCAATTTTGGAATACAAAAGAAAGGGCACAATTAAGTAAATCTGGACGTATTTGATAATTGGGGGACTCTAGTGTCCTTTATGATGGTGATTTTACTGTCACAGCCATCTCATTCTTAGTTATGTTTCTGTGTTCACATGGAAGATGAAACCTGACTGCATTTTTAAGGGGAGGAGAAATGTTAATAGGTAAAGCCCTTCTACACAGAGAAGATGAATCAAATAAGCTTTGGGAATATAGGTTGTTAGTTGTTTGTTTGTTTTGTTTTTTAATCTTTAGCTCTGGTTCTGTTTGTTCTCTAGTAGAATACCAGAGGTGAAATAATGGGGTTGATGATGTTGATAGTTTAGTTGGAAAATGATAAAATGTTGAAGAAACTGCATGTTTAGTGGCCTTGTGTAGATAAGCTATGAGTAGACAAAACCACAGAAGCAGAAAAAGTATGTTTACTTTTTTTTTCTACTGTTTAATACGGAAATGATATTAATTTTATCAATGGTTGAAGGAAACACACAGGTGTACTCAGTGGAAAAACTGAGTAATTCTTGAAAGAGGAATAAAGTCTTACTGAACCTCATTTTACCTCTCCAGCCTTAGAAACTATGTTGACAAAATAGTTTATCTTAGTTCAGAAGCCAAGGTCTTGATGAGAGTTAATGTACAAACTCATGCCTTTCATTTCTTTGATACTTTTGTTATCTTTTTCTCTCTACAAGAGTTTTCCTGCAAGTAATTAAGTACTAATTTAGACATAAGTTTGTTAGACAATTACTTTTAAGGGGTAACTTTGAAAGGTTTTTGAAAAAGTGCTGATGTTTAAATTAGTTTTATTTTCCTGCTTTCAGTTGCTCAAGTGCAGCCACTGTTCACGAGATGTTACTACGAAATCTACCTCAGACTTCGCTTTTGCTCATTCATTTGCTACATCATCGATATCCACAGGAGCTCTGCAGACACCTTTGAAAGTCCCTGATTGTGACATCAAGTCAAAGCATGATGACCTAATAGTAGGTCAAAGTCTGAAACATTGATTAAGCAGTCCAAGAGAGCACTGCCTTTTTTTATCAGTATCGCTTCTGAAGGCTACAAACCCTCTGCTGTTTCTTCTCTGGCTACTTCAGAAACATTCAACTGACCTTTCACTGGTGAAAAGGTCTTGACTTTTCCCTCTGGTCCTGGAAATATTAATGGAATACAGTCATGTCTACCCAGGACGAGAGGCAGATAAATACAGAGTATGCTGTATCCTTGCTGGAGCAGTTAAAATTCTTTTATGAACAGCAGTTGCTAACTGACATAGTGTTGATTGTTGAGGGCACTGAATTTCCCTGCCATAAGATGGTTCTTGCAACGTGCAGCTCGTATTTCAGGTAAGTATTCAAACTAGAATTCTGCTCATTCTAGAAAATCTGTGATACTTGGTTTTGAGTGTAATATTACTTAATTGAGCAACAATTAACATGTTGCAGACAGTTTTAAAGATCAGTGAAGTAAGCAGAAAAACCTAAATGTCACTACTTGCCAACACCATGAGAGTAAAATAAGTTTTCCAGCATCTTATGACTTACACTGCAGTATGTGACAAAATAAATAAACCAGACTTGTGATGCTTAGTTTTCTTTAGGGTGAGTAATTAGTAAATTTTGTATTCTTCATACTTAGTTTTTAAATATTAGTCTTTTTTTTTCATTTCTCAATGTAGGGTAACAAGGGGTTATGGAGACTTGGCTGTGGAAGTTCCATCATCATGTTTATTAGCTGTAGTTACTTAGCAGAAGCCTCTGCTAAAGTAGGGATTGCTAAGTTCATGGCTTCCTTTTCCGAGTCATTTGCTTTTTCTGCTCAGCCTGAGAGTCTTACTGCAACACAACAGGGTTTTTGTTGGGAGGGGCGGGAGAAAGGAAGGGGAGAGGGGGTGTTGTGGTTTGCTTTTTTTGTCTGTTTGTTTCCCTCCTCTCCATTAGATGCTGTTGCAGTTTTTAATTCAGTAGCTCTGCTTCCTGGGTGTCCTGTTTTTTGTCTTTTCCCAAGTTTTTTTATCAACAAGATATGTCAAGTGCTACTACTTTTTGTGGGTACCTTCATAGTAAGTCCTAGAAGATAAGGCACCATGAATTTTCTGCAGCGGTGAATCCCTTTTTGTTGGCAACACAGTATAATTAATCTGGCTGTTTGGAAGGAATTTTGAAGCTTGAAACTAGCCTTAGTGACATCCATGCACGTTTTACCTTCCTGATGCAGTGTGGAAGGATTATAACTTTTTTCCTGTTTAATCAAGGGAAGATTTCAAATTCTGTTTTCTTGTTGAGATGGGCACACTATACAATACACTTTAAAGATGTTTTTTGTACTTTGCCTGCTTTCTTGTATAGAACTATTTGAAGATAAATTTATTTCACAGAAGTTGCTGCCAGATTTTGTGTTAAGTTCTTCATCTCAGATGAGTCTGGTACAATTTTTAGCAACAAGTATTGTGTGATCACTAGATAATGATTATTGCCATTGGCCTTACACAGATGACATGGTTCCAACAGTGTATAAAATAACAGCCACTGGAAACATGGCCAGATTTATTGTGGGTGGCTAATCATAAGGTTGGGAAGCTGTCAGGAGTCCAAGCTGCATTATAATACGCCGTCAGATCTCTTATTCATATGTGTTTGTTTATTATTTATGGAAAGAGGTTTTGGCACTGGTTAAAAGTATCAAGCTTGTGGTTTTGTCACGTTCTGTTTTTCTTCTCTTCTTTAGTTTACAGAAAGATGCTCAGCTTCCTAAATTTAGCTTTATTATGAAAAATTGACAGCCCAGAAGAAGGAGGCTTGTGTGGATAGGGAGAAGAACAGGAAAGCATCTTGGTGTGATCCAGCCATTGTGTATGGCTCCAGCCAGTTTACCTTCCATCTTTCTGCTCAAATGCTGTGCTTCAGAAGCCAGGCTTCAGACCAGGCTGTGCAGCAGTGCTGGAGCAAGATTCTATTAACAGCTCCCTCTTGCCTGTCTATGGAGAGGAGTCTCTGCTGGCATTTGTACTGCCTTGCTTATCCTTAAAAAAGCTGCATGGCAAATTGATACTCACTTAGCCAGTTAGTGACCCCTCCTAAAACACAAGTTGTCCTGCATTAAGGAGCTTAGAAAAAGACAGAGGGATGGGGATGGGGCAGGAAGGAATAGTGATAGGGCACTGTCTTTGTACCAGAAGCTTATTGGAATGGCTTGCTTAAGCAATGTAGAAAAAAAATCCAAGTACCTGGTTTACAGTACTGGACTGCAGTTGTTAGTTATTAACTGTGTTGCAATTAAAAATCTAGAATGGGCAATAGCTATGTAAAGCATTATGGGAACAAACCCCTCTTTTTAAATTTGCCTTTCTACTCTTCAGAAAGATGTAATGGAAATAGTTATGCTTTTTTTTCCTCTCAGACCAAGTGTGATAGTTCTTTCTGGCACTGATTTTTTTTTTTTTACCTGCAGACTTGTTTTCCTGCACATTATCATGAATGGTATATCAGAAATTCTTCATGGAGTGCTAGTCCTCGCTCCATTTTCTGAGCTTTCTCCTTTTCCCAGATGAGCATGCTTTTTGACATGACTTAGTTCAGTCCATTGCATAAATCTGCTGCTATTGCTTTAGAATCTAAAATCTACCTGTATATGTCTCAACAGTCTTTTCCAGAGGATGTTTCTTCCCTTTTATCACTTAAGAGTTCTTTGCTGATTAACACAGAAGAGCAGAAGGCAGTAATGGTACTTTTTGAATGTTCTGTGCAAATACTTTAAATGACAGATGGTAGCCTAAGGTAAACAGGCAACCAAAAAGACTTCACCTTTTCGCATGTAATCACTGAAGACTTAGAAGTGACTATTTAAGATTACTCTACTTACTGTTGATCTTATTTTTCTTTCTCCTCAGAGCCATGTTCATGAGTGGCCTTAGTGAAAGTAAACAAACACATGTACACCTGAGGAATGTGGATGCAGCCACTTTACAAATTATCATAACGTATGCATACACGGGTAACTTGGCAATAAGCGACAGCACAGTAGAACAGCTTTATGAAACTGCCTGCTTCTTACAGGTAGGGATGTTTTAAGGATGAAATAACTGCCTCTAATCTCCAAATCAGAGTGCGTTTTATCTTGTTAAATGGCTTTTTCTGTTTAGTCACTTCAAAATACTCTTGTTCTCTTTGCTCAATAGAGACAGCAACTGCTTGCCAGATACATCTCAAGTACTCATCCCTCCTTGCTTTACAGTCCCCCCATAGAGGGTGGAAGTAAAACAGGGCACTTCCAATGTTTACAGAACTGGTTCCTCTGGCAGACATAATTATGTGATACACTTGATCTCTATGAAGCCGTTGAGTCAGTCACTGGTGTGTTTTAGTGTATATTCCAGGCTTAAACTCTGTTGTTCAACACTAAATGCGGGTACTTTTACCTGCTGCTGGTATGTGGAGGAATAGATTGTATGCAGTAATACTCAGCATGTTTCTTCTTTGCATTACAGGTAGATGATGTGTTGCAGCGGTGTAGAGAGTACTTAATCAAAAAAATTAATGCAGAAAATTGTGTGCGTCTCTTAAGTTTTGCTGATCTCTTCAGCTGTGAAGAGTTAAAACAGAGTGCTAAAAGAATGGTAGAGCACAAGTTCACAGCTGTGTACCACCAGGAGGCTTTCATGCAACTGTCACATGATCTACTGATAGATATTTTAAGCAGTGACAATTTAAATGTGGAAAAGGAGGAGACCGTTCGTGAAGCTGCTATGCTGTGGCTGGAGTACAACACAGAATCGCGATCACAGTATTTGTCCTCTGTTCTTAGCCAAATCCGAATTGATGCACTTTCAGAGGTAACACAGAGAGCCTGGTTCCAAGGCTTACCACCCAATGATAAATCAGTGGTGGTGCAAGGACTGTACAAATCGATGCCCAAGTTTTTCAAGCCCAGACTAGGTATGACGAAAGAGGAGATGATGATATTCATTGAAGCTGCTGCTGAAAACCCTGGTAGTCTTTATTCTTCTGTCTGTTACAGCCCCCAGGCAGAAAAAGTTTACAAACTCTGCAACCCTCCTGCTGACTTGCATAAGGTTGGGACCCTTGTAACTCCCGATAATGACATCTATATAGCAGGTGGGCAAGTTCCTCTCAAAAACACGAAAACCAATCACAGTAAAAGCAGCAAACTCCAGGCTGCCTTCAGAACTGTGAATTGCTTTTACTGGTTTGATGCACAGCAGAACACTTGGTTTCCAAAGACACCGATGCTCTTTGTTCGTATAAAGCCATCTCTGGTCTGCTGTGAAGGATACATCTATGCAATAGGAGGAGACAGCGTTGGTGGAGAGCTGAACAGGAGAACTGTGGAGAGATACGATACTGAGAAAGATGAGTGGACCATGGTAAGCCCATTGCCTTGTGCGTGGCAGTGGAGCACAGCAGTAGCAGTTCACAACTGCATCTATGTAATGGCACACAACTTGATGTACTGTTATTTTCCTAGGTCAGATGCTTGGGTAGAAATGGCTATGCGGCAAACAAGTAGATGTTTTGCTTCAGCTGCTGCTTTTGGTGATAAAATATTCTATATTGGAGGACTGCATATTGCCAGCAACTCTGGTATAAGGCTCCCAAGCAGTACTGTAGATGGGTCTTCCGTAACTGTGGAAATCTATGATGTGAATAAAAACGAATGGAGAATGGCAGCCAATATCCCTGCCAAGAGGTATTCTGACCCATGCGTTAGAGCCGTTGTCATCTCCAATTCTTTGTGTGTCTTTATACGAGAAACCCACATGAACGAGAGAGCAAAGTATGCCACCTACCAGTATGACCTGGAACTTGACCGCTGGTTTCTGAGGCAGCATATATCAGAACGTGTGCTGTGGGACTTGGGGAAGGACTTCCGGTGCACTGTAGGAAAGCTCTATCCATCCTGCCTTGAAGAGTCCCCATGGAAACCTCCAACGTATCTCTTCTCACCAGATGGAGCTGATGAATTTGAGCTGGATGGGGAGATGGTTACTTTACCACCTGTGTAGCAGCTCCCAAATTAGACTGCACAACTGAGTGCTCAGTTACCTTGAAATAAATGGTTGCGAAAGAACAGGTCTGGAAAGAGAATGTCAAACCTGTCTTTCATGAGTTGTATTTTTATGCCCTACCTAACACTTGCCACCATTCAGTATGAATCAGTGAAATCAGCAGATATGCTTCCGTAATCCGATTATATTATCTGATAGTTGAGAAACATATATGTATATCATGAGTTTAAGCATCTGACTTGGCTGAAGAATTAAGTTCTAGTTCAATGAAGTCTCAGTTCAGGAAAATTAGCTTCAGAAAAAAGTAGTTACTGTTTCTAGGATGATGTCACAACTCTTTTCAAAGTTATCTTCCAGTTACACTTCTGGATATTCTACTTAAAGTGCTAGTTATATAACTGTCAGTGTGGCCTAGTTAAAGGACTGTGCTGCACTTAATACTAATATCCATGTTGGTATAGTAATGCCATTAAAAGAAAAAGAAACAAATCCCATGGATCTACCTGTGGTAGGAAGGGTAGATCTTCCATTGTATGGTAACATGCAGGGCAAAATGACTGCAGGTTCAGTCAAGCTGTATTATTAGGTGCATGTATTCTATTTTCACTAACTTATACCTGTCTATTTAGAAAACAGGTCTTCCAAGCAGCTGGTAGTTTACCAGGTGTGGACTTAAGTTGCTGGGCTTGCAATAGGATTTGTCAGCCCTCATTGTGCGGGTCTCTGTGGAGCTTTAATCAGTAAATGTCTCCACATTCTGTATTACAGTAACATTGGCTCATGTATATTAATTCCTGCTGCTGATGTATTTTTCCATTGTAAAACAAAATTTTAGTGTGGATTAACCAGGTCTTTATTTTCTGTTAATTTAATAACAAGCATTACTGTAGTGTGATTGTGTATAGATATCCCTTAGCTATCAGGTTTTTACTTTGGGGGGGAGCAAACTGTTCAGGAATATCCTGTGCTCTGTGCGCAGGAGAGCAGATGACTAGTGCTGCTCTGGCATTAATCCCAGGAACCACTAGCAGTAGCGGGGCACCACCAATCTAACATGAACACAGGTGCTTCATGACAGACCCTACTAGCATGTTCAGCTGCATCATGTTCTGGCACTGTATTTTGAATGACATTTAATTTATTAAAAAAGACTGAATCCAGCCGAGTTTGAGTGTGCTTTCTACTGCTGTGACACCCTCCCACTGTACACACACTTGTAGCAAGTAGTTTGTTGAAGGCAACTTAGTTAAGCTGTGAAAAGCCTGGAGACAAATACATTAGTTGACAGTGCTTACTGGTCAGTGGAGGCTGGAAATTAGATATTCGAGTCAAACTGAGGACTACATAGAACTTGAATGCCCCACTTTGATTTTTGTAAACCAGCACTTCTCCAGTCATAGAAGTTCTGACCTACTGAAAGTGAAGAACAACAGGCATTAAGGAAGTAATAAACCTTTTCAACAACCTCAGAAGATGGGAGGATTATTTTCAATCTTGAAGATCAAGAGCAAATTTATTTGCCCCATTTTCTAGACTGCCACTGGCCTTTCCTTAGTTCTGTTTCTTACTCCAACTAAATACCAGTAAATACAACTCCAACTTTCAGCAAAGATAACACATATATCTTTGGGGGCTAGGACTCAAGTGGATTTACAAAGTTTTGTCTTGTAATACAATTCTTAAAGGTTTTGACTGGAAAAGGGACTTAATTCTGCCTTAAATAAAAATCTTCCTAATGTTTTGGCATTTTGAACCAAGTAGGGATTTATGAGACCCAGAAAAACGATGGCACCCATAAAAAGAGGCAAGCTACTAAGTTTTCTATGAAGGACCCACAATGTGGTTGCATTTACCATTACATCAGCTTTTTTTTTTTAAACACTTGAATTGTTCAGCTCAGAGAGAAGTGACTTGGGGTATCATGCTCATAGGCTATATGAAAGCCATATAAACACATCTGGGACATCTGGTTGCAAACCTGTTCAAGAGAGTATCCATTAAAAGAAAAAGTGATACTGCTTACTAATGCCATCTGGAGAATCACCTACCTCAGGCAAAAAGGTGAGTGGTATCCCAGTAACTCCAGCCTGAAGGCCCTGCGCTGCTCTGTGGCTCACTTCAGCCCTTCTGTCGGGCCGCATTAGGCTTTAAGACAAGGTGATGCTCTTCAAGTGCACATGATCTATGGCTAGTGAAGGAGCACAGTGGGTTTGTTCTGTTACTGAGAACTTGCGAGTCTAAAATCTTATCGGTTTCTTGCCAAAGGCGGGGGGAGGTAAATTTGAATAGGAAATCGGTAACTAAATTGCAGTTCCTGTAAGTCATAATTGCCTCAAAAAACCTGGAAGAAATGTTCTTGATTTTTATCCATTTATCTTTTAAAACAGTCTACTTAATTTCCTGCTAGTCTGCATTTTTGTATAGTTTTTATATTCTATTTAGACACCTGCATTTTATTTTATATGTTCTAAGACAATGTAGTGCCTTATTTAAAATTAATTTACTGTTTATACAGTACTTAAATTCAAGACTAGTGAAGTGTTGGAACAGTTCTCTAGCGACCCATAAAGACATCCTTAACTATTAGTTCACTTACTTATACAAGTAGCTGCTGCAGTCAGTATTCAAGCCAAAGGAAAACAGCTGGAAAATGCTATTCACAAGTTTAAATTATTTCCTTCCATAATTCAGGAAGGAAACTGCAGGAAGAATGTTGTCATGTGCCTGGAAATGGTCACTAGTGGTAGAAATAGAGAAAGACTTCTGTGGGAACAAAGACAGCAGCTGGTAAAAATGCAATTCTCCTTTCATAAGTAGAGCAAATTCAATTAAAGCCTTCAACAGACTTCTAAACTAGTACCTTAGTACAAAGCTTCAGCCTAATACCAGCCTACTGAACCTGTACTTGGCTTTCATGTACATTTACATACACGTTTCAATGAATCAACTGTACATATCCTCCACTCTTTACTATAATTGCAAAAAGTTTGCTTCTTTTCTGGTAGAACGACTTTTAAGTTAGTCCTACATAGTTTCTCTTCCTCCTGCTCAAAGTAATACAAAGAAGTGATCTGGCTCTACTGATTTTTTTAATCCCTCCACTCATTTTTACAGTTGCTTAAATACATATTTCATTCCAAGTTTAGTTTTTGTTCTAAAAGAACTAGACAGATGTAGGGCAGTGAACTGTGTCAAGTTCTACAGAGAACAGGATCAGATGAGTAGTTAATTTTAGGGGGAAATAGTGTTTAGAATTTTATCAAACTTTGATTTTTTTAAGATGTAAAGCACTGCCTGGTTTAATTCACAGTATTTCTCACTTCACTTCTCAGTGCCTCTGGTATGATGCCCTGGCACCTGCCCCATTGCAGTACAGCTAAGGAACACCTCTGGACAAACCTGCAGACCACTAACTGTTTTAGCAGGCTGGTGTTTTTCCTCCTCTGCTTCCTCTTTACAGTAACCTTCAAATTGTTTTCTCTGTTTGGATCTGGATTCCTACATGAAAGGAGCTTTCATTTAAGCAGACTCTGAAGTACGCTTGCCCTTAAAATCGGTTTCTTTCCACTTCATGCTCAACATTAGCCAGACAGTTCTATTTAGTTCCACTCCAGAATTATGTAAAATATTTCCCTCCCACATTTGTCATGAGTACAGTTCAGCAGAGCTCTTACTCACAGGGCTTGTAACCCGGAGGAGGAATACAACACAGGGATCACTCAGTGCTGGGAGGCAGTCTGTATGGAATCTGTACATCTCCACACACCTCCCCAGTTCAGGCACAGAAGAAGAGGTTGGTAAACAGCCAGAACCAGCAGGTGAGAGCAAGAGCTGGGTCACTGCCAAGTTACAGAAACTAACATGGAATAAAGGACTAACAGAGGAGATAAGACAGCTGTGAAGATCAAGCAGTAATAAAAGTACTTCTGTGAATGCATTTTTCTCCTGCTCTAAACACACAGCTCTTCCGTGGCTTGGTCTAACTTTTGACACTAGATGCCTTTGTTTCAGCAAAATAAAGAGTTTAAGCCTTGTACCTACACCATTACTGAAGTGCTGAAGTATGGCTGGTCATCTGAGGCATTACATGACTTTATTTCTTGAAGTAAGCTGTACTGAAGACATGCATATATGCATTCTACTGCTGCATTAATATGACCAAAGGGCCAGTGAACAGGACAATAAAAGGTGCTAAAAAGGTAGCAATGTCTGTTCATGTCTTTATGTACTAAACATCAAGATACATCCTGATCCTTGAGTTTTTCTTTAGAAAGTGCAGGAGGTATGGCTAGCTGATTGAACTCTGAGCACATTTTGAAGAAAAAAATAAGTCAAGAAACAACTTTCACAGTTTGAAGAGTGGGCATACTCTTCAGCCAGCATTTTGTCACAGCATTACACACATCAAAATACATACACACGCTCCTTAGAGCAGCAAAGGTTGGTAACCACCAGACTTACCGGGCAATACATTAAGCTCAGCATTATTTTTTACCATTTTCTGGTTTGCCTGAACTGTGTTTCTGATAATTTCATACAGTCTCTAAATTCAGAGATGAGAGACCAACTGAGTTTTCTTTTTCAGTATTTTGCATCTGTTTCATATAGTATGCAAGTGATGTTATTCCCTGTATTAGTTTTAAGATAACAAAATACCTCAACACCTGCCTTCACTTCAGATAACTGTTCCTCCCTCAGTCTAAATATTCTTACTTAGTTTTCTTTATGTTCACCTGACCTACAGAGCAGTGGTACTTTCTTGATTAAGACAAGAAAATAAGATTTTGTAGATGTTCTCTGCTACCATTGGGGCATATAGTTATTATGCCTTCATCAATATTAGTAAATTCAGGCAGGGCAGTAACAGACAACTCATTGTCTATCAGTTGATTATGGAATAGTACTACAAGAGGAGCAACGCTGAACCTGTATGGAAGGACTCAACAAGACAATTAAGACTTCCAAGTTTCACCACAGCTAAGATTAACACAACATAGGATGTTAACTTACAGGGAAGAGAATAAAGTAATCTGAGTAAGGTTCACTACTTAACCAACAGAAGTGATCCATATATATGTATTTTGTAATGAATCCAAATACTACTACTAATGCTTGATAAAGAATGGGGTGAAGACCAGAAGACACCACAGAACTAAAGCTCTGTGCCTGCCTTCTTAAGTCAGTCTCTCTGCTACAGCATTAAAGACTCAAAACACCATGAAGCAGTTTGTCATTCATCTTTAATCACAGTACAATAATGTAGTGTTTCTGCCTTTAATGAATACTCTGTTGCCCTTTTTAATGAAAACTAAATACTTGCAAGAAAATAAATTTACACTGCATCAACACCATGATGCAAATTTATCTTTCATCATGTTTGCACAACTACTTCCATGACTGGAAAAATCTTAAGTTTTAGAGAGTTGCAACCATTTTCTAGACATAAGCTTCACCTAATCACATCTGAATGTTATTCAAGGCAGTTACTATCCTCTTACTGGAAACAGCAGTTTACCAAATCATTCTCAGCTAGGTACAGTAGAAGTTTTAAAATAGCTCACTAGGGCAGAGAACTGGATGTGCAGCAATTAATTCACTCGGCATCCTGATTTTGACTACATGTTACAATCCACATGAACTTTGTACTGGTTTGAAGCTAAATGTACATCAAAATTTTACAGTCGTACCTGAAGTTCTTACTGATGTAAGAGAGGTCCATGACCTACTGAGGATTTTAATCAGTTCACAGTAAGCAGTACCCAGTAGGGAATAAAAAGTCACACTAGAAGATCCTCTTGTCCTAAATTTGCAAAAAGCAACATCCACAATCAGTTTAAATGGGAGATAAATTTCAAACACACTGCCACTGTATTGTGAGCAGCTACCAATATCAATCCCAGAGGCCTGCACATGTCTTCTGGTGGGACTGATTTCTTAAAATACAGCTTTTTGAGCAGCCAGAACTTTAAAACAGGCTGGATGTATTTGTCAAGCAGCTCAAGAAAAATCATACATTTGTATGTTCAATTATCAAGCAACAATTTCTACGTTGAAAAACTGCCTTCACACCTTCCCCTTTACAATTAAATACTGCCATTAGCTTCTCTGCTTAGTAACAATTTCTATGGAAATCAGAGGCTTGTTTAGGCAAAACACTAAACTTAATTACAAAGGTGCTTAAACATGCACAAGGTCATACAAGTGCAATGCCCTACAACGCTGATCTACAAGGGAGAATTACACTGTGATTGTTGAGGGAACATGTTGGATGTGAAAAGAAATTAAGGTTATGACATGAAAATGATTGATAAAAAATGCTGAACATTTTAATCAAATAAAACATTAGGTCAACAATGCTTTGTTTTTTGAGGTTTGGGGGCTTGTATCTCCTGTCTATGCTCAATAGGCATTTCCTCAAACGCTGGCACATACAAAAAGCAGAGACTGATGCCTTTGATGCCAGAAAGTATTACCTGTAAGTCTGTCATGCTGTACACTGACAGCCAGAAATACCTTTGCAACATACACCATGACAAAGCTGTAACAATAGCATCACTGTTGACTCATTAGAGGCACTATCTCCAATTCATTTAGGACTTGGTGTACCCCTTGCATTGCAGAAAGGGATGTCAGGGTCTTTGAAATGAAAGTTGGCTGCCTAAATCTTTCTGAGTAAGTCGTAATGCTTGCAGCGAAATCTTAAAACAGAGGAGGAAAATACCTTTGGAAAATAAGGAGGAAAGTAAGTTGCAGTGGATTTAACTAAAAAGGTTACACAATCAAATTGAGAGAACTACATGAGCTTAGATGAACCTCAGTGGCTGCATGCCTCCCTACAGCCCAAAAGTAGATTTAAGCAAATGTCAAAATAGCAAACATAAATGTTAATGAAGACCACATATTGGGAAGATCAACTCAGCTCCACCCACAGCACGAGTCTTAATCACTGTGTGAGTTAAAAAAAAAAAAAAAAAAAAAAAAAAAAAAAANCCTTAAAAAGACTGAAAATGAATGCGAGTGTCTTATTCTACCATTTGTAAAGAAAGGAAAATACTCATAATCAGGTTGTATGTTGGCTCCACAATAGAGATAGCCAGCACAGTGGGAAAGAAAGAGCAGAGAAAGACCTGTCTGGTCTTCTTGCTTGTAAGAGAAATACCGTGAAGCATCCTAATAAAGTCCCTGTACCAAGCACCAAACAGTGGTGCATCAGCACTCATTCTGCCTCTCCTCAGATCAATCTACCAAAAACAACAACAAAGAACATTTCTAATATCCCTGGGCCAGCAAGGGAGTTTGTGGGAGCAAGGGGAACACACAGAGAGCTAACAAATTGGCTATAAATTTGAGGCATAGGAGAATTCTACAGAAGAAACTCAGGTGAGGAGGTGACAAAGGTAAGTTATTGAAAAAGGACCTTTAAAGGTCCTGTTTCTAAACCTTATACATAAATACCAACCACATGTCTGGCAAGAACTCACCATTGTGAGTTCTAAGCCTAAATTTACCTAGTGTGCCTTAAGTTGCTGATGTTAGTTTTATAGGTGCTTAAATCCATTATGCACCTTTACTCAAGCCTTCACTACAACATCAAGCCTGATCACTTAAATCCCAGACAGCAGGTAGTATGTTAGCCATTTCACATAAGCAAGTGATTAGTTTTGATTATTTTATTGTCTGCATGCTAAATCAGAAAGCTCTAGACTCATCATGAATAAATACAACCTAAGTCTTAATTCACCAGGGCTCTTCCTTCATATTAAGTGTTACTTCAGTCTTTGAAAAACATAGATGGCTATTACAGAGTTGTGGAATAAAACAAAGAGCATTAGAAATTTTAGGAGATAAACAAAGGCACACAGATACCAGGAACAATTGCAGTTCTACAGATACATTTTACTGGTATACCAGAAGCAGCAGATTAGTAGATTTTTAGAGGACTTTTTTGCCCTTCCCAAATGAAATTACTCAAACTAGCTCTATACTGCCAGGTTTTCTGCAGTCATTTTAATTCAACTGCCCTGGAAAAAAATAATGACGGCTTTAAACTAGATCCTGTGTTTCCACATTGTTGTTTGAAGCAATGAAACTGAAAATGAAGTTGTTGGACAGTAACTTCATAATACAAGTGTGTTTTTTCTATTAGCTTTTGAAATGCACCTAAAGAAATTAAAAACCAATTTCTTAAATTAAATTATATTGAAGCCTTCTTGTTTATCTCTTGTACAGCTGCATTATTTTATTTGAGGAACAGAAAAAATGTCCACGACTGGAAATCTTGGCCTCAGAAAAGAATATGCCAAAATGCTCACAAATACTGATGAGGCAAGAAACCAAGAGCCTTTTACTACAGAAAGTTGGAACATTTGAGAATGTCATGTAGAAAATGTAAACAGCTGCCATATGAGGATGTTAGAAAGCAGACAGAGGCACACACATTGCAAGAAACAGGAAATAACATCTCAGAATCAGGAAATATAGGAAGTGGAATACACTGCATACAGGAGACACTGCATGCATGTTACATATGAAATAAAGCATTATGATAATCTTTTCATATAAACTTCTATATTTCTTCACATAAGGATACAAACTGAGCTGCTTCAGTTACTCTCTCAGTTCTAGTGCTACTTTCCTTATGAAAAATGTAGCTGATCCAAACAGCACATTCCCTGAGTCGGCACAAAAAATTGACAGTGCGAGTCTTCACCATCTTTCTGGTTAAGAAAAAGAAAAGCCACACAGAGTTTGCTACTGTGTTACTTTTGGGTGGTTTTAGTACTTTGTATGCATATGTATGTAACTATATCGATGGTGTTATTACATCCTAATAGAGCAAGACCTCAGTAAACTGTCTATGATCCAATCCCAATTTGGGAAAATTGTTTTGTAATACTTTTCCTGAAGATATCTTTCCAACTGAAATCAATCCCATTCATGTCCCAGGGTAAAAACACAGCCAAAACATATGCAAAGTTACAAAGGCCTACCGTGCAAGATCAAGAAGATACTGGTTTCGCAACCATCACACAGATCGGGGGACACAAAGAGAACTAGAGACAGGTTAATGCGAACAACTGCACATGGCTACAAAGGAGAAAAGGCAGAGGCCCTCGAGTCAGCCACAGCCCTACTCTGCACCCTGACTATTTCAGTTAGCAGGTGACAGCAAGAAAGTTCCACCTGGCTTGGAACCCTTTGAGGGTTTCCACCATACACTTTTTGCAGAGGTGCTCTCAAGTCCAACCTGAAAGAGGAATCAATATTTACACTCTGCTTATTTCTAACAAGAATTCACAAACATCTGGCTATTTGGCTTGAAAAATATAACTAGTTTACATAAATATTTTCAACATCCAAGAAAATGTACAAGTCTAAAGTCAATCACATTTGGCTTGCAACAAGCCCTGTTTGCTAATATCTTTATAAAGGCTCAGTTATAAAGAAAAGTAGCAGTTTTAAATACAACCAATATACTGCAAATGCTCACCATTCTTCTATACATCTAGTGAAACTGAATGATAACATTCCATGTCTGCTTGCAAGCAGCATACACCTTGTTTTGGTCCTGGGTTTAATCTCCACTCCTATGTTTTGGAGTGGTCTTTTTACAGCTCAGAGAAAGCATTGCACCTGAAATATTCAGCAGCATTGTACAAAACAATCATTTAGTCCCCAAGGCTTTGGGTTGACTGCGTAAAAGTGGAAAACCATGACGACATAGCTGATTTTGCACTTGTGAAGGCTCCTCCAACTGACTGACCTGCATTACAAAACAAAAGAAACAAGGTCAACAGCATAGTGTTAGAATTACTAAGCTACTATAAAGTAATATTAAAAACTTTAATAAAAAATAAAATCACACAATTGTTTGTCCAATTTGAGATTGAGAATCCAAGTCCAGAATCTGTGTCAGAAAATATACAAAGAACTTCAACACACTGGCTCAGCAGAAATGGCCTGTGTTGTCCTTTCCATGGAGGCTTGCTAGACTTTGAGCCTAAAGGTGCTCCTTGCCAGAGTACAGCAGCAAAAAGAGTAGAAAGACTTCAGTGGAATAAAAGAGAAAGCTTAACAATTTTTGGCAAAGCTACAGTAAAACAACCATCAGATTCTCCAATGGGTGAACTCACACTGCAAGCTGAGAAAATGATGTTGTCCCTGTTCAAGTACAACAAGGGCTCTTCCAGAAAATTACGGACTATTGAAAAAACCTGCAGAAACTGACCCAAGGTCTTCCTCTGGTCTCAACCAGCTCTGGATAGTTGCAGTGAAAGCAATATAAAAAATGAGACTGGCTCAATACAGAAGGTGGTGTTGTGGTCTAAGCACTTTCAGGTTACATGGAAGCTTTTACCTGAACATCGCTTCCCACACTCATCTCCAGCCCACACTAGAAAAGTAATTTACATCAATATCTTTGTGTAGCTGCTTCTCCTTCCACTATTAGACAATATATAGGGCCTCGATCAGCAGTTTTACACCTCAAAGTGTTGCTCTGTTTTGTATGTATAAATTATACTTGAATCAAACTGAAATATATCTGAGACATAGGGTGTTTCTCCAGAAGAGAAAGGCCCAGATGCAAGCTGGTTTTACATCAATTTCTTACCTACAGCTTTTCCTGTTTGCACAACATTCCTGCTAGTAGAAACCATCGCATTTCCAATCTTCTTTCCACGTTCACTGTTTTGCACAGAGCTAAGAGAAACTGAAGACTGTTAGTTGACTGACTTATTACTTTCAGGTGTAAATAAAGTGAATAGTTAAGATATAAAACAAACCACACACATTTACATAGCATACATACATATAGTTATACATACATATATATCTGCATATGATCAAGCCCGTAATTCCTGCATGCATCTTAACCACATAGATCAACCAGGCAAGCTTCTCAGAGGAAAAGATACTGTCAGCAAGACAGGAACCAAAACACTCAGTGGTTCATTCTTATACAACATACTTTATAGCTTTCCTAAATGGTCACCAAAATATATTCATATTCTATATTACCAAGTCAGCTTCGCAGTACTTTAGAGAAATTTTAGCCCTAATATATAAGCTTTAAACAAAACTGTTACTGATCAGTCATTATTTTTTTTTCTAAATCGTTTACTTTCTATCTTGCTCTAAGATTAAGTTTTTGATCAAGTACAGTTTACACTCACTTTTTTTTAAAGAAATGGAAAAAGAGGACAGACTACCGCTATTTGGAAAGAAGAGCACAAAAGCAATCATGTCTACTGCAGAAACACGATCACTTGAAAATAATCTCATATAGTTTTAAATGGTAACATTTAAGTCTGTATTTCAGGTTTTGCAAATCCATTTACACAGCAACACAGTATGCCACATTCTCTTCCTGGCTTTCAAAAATCTTCGGTAAAAAATCTTCATGCAAAAAGGAGAAAGAATATAGTAAACCAAGAACATGTTTAGGCTCAGTTTGCAAAAACATGTCATTTTCATGAGTATTTGAGATCAAAGTCACATCTGGAGAACACAGGCATTTGTATATAAAAAAAATATTATTAGAGACACACTGAGAACTACTGCTCCTTTTACATTGATTTCAGGCTATTTAGAAGAGTTAGCATCTCCCCTTTCAAACACAAAAATAGGGCAAGTACAAACACCTTCACATCTTTCAAATTAAGTCTTTATAGAAAAGACTATCCACTAATAATAAGAGCTGCTAGCAGCCTTCACCTTATTGAAGGCAATTACCTGGAGGTAAATCTTGATTCATTTGCACCCTCTATCACTATCACATAAATTTAATCTGTCACTGGTCAGCAAAAGCAACAAAAAGATTCAGCAGGCTGAAGCCTGAACCTTTTTATTCCTTCAAGCTATTATTCTATGTCAGTATGTGGTTTAGGTCTGCTCACAGTGTACTGAAATAATGGTCTACAGCCAAGGCAGGTGCAGAATCAGCAGCACGTATGTATTGCTGACTTACAGCCATCTTAAAGAACCAGTCTCTGATGTTTTATCAACATAGCTAAGTGAGAAAACAATCAGTTTTGCTTGGTGCATAAACAAGAAGACATAGTTACATGCAACTCCAAGGCTGAATTACAGCTTCAGTTAAAGCTAAACAGCTATGGGAATAACAAGCGCCACTGTGTTTTAGACTTAATAGTACAGGTAAGAGCTGAGACTAATGTAAAGTTCAGCCTTCTGCAGTAAGGTTACGTAATACTCATTTAAAACTTCTACACTGAAGAAACTAAACCATGTCTCAGTACATACAGAGTGAGCTTCAAGAGATTTAGAACAATGCTGTATTAAAAACCAGCTAATTAAGAAAAAAAAAAAAAAGAGAGTAGTTTTCTGCTAATAATGAGACCTAAATTCAACATACAGAGACTCACTGATGGAAGTTTTAACAGCTTTAGTTTACAATTTAAAAAGAAATATAGAAAATCCCTACAATTGCAATGCAAAAAAAGCAGGGCTCTGTTTGTAAAGTCAGACACAACCCAGTGCATTAGCACTGTTTTCTCCTACTTCAGGCAAATGTTCCATCTTTAGATGTGGTGATGTTTCACAAGAGACTGCTGAGTTTCATATACATGGTCAATTTAAATCATTATTTTTCGTTCATCATAGCAACAGTTACATAGTGATTAATATTTTATCCTACTTTTAAAAGCAACACACATCAAAGAAGTGTATACTTACTGTGACAATCTTAACTTAACATCTGATACAGAGTACTGTCCCTGGAATGGGTGACTGGAAGAGCAGGAAAAACCCAAGAAAACAGTAAATATTTTTCCACAAAGAATCTGTATCACAAAATTATTAGTTGAATTTCTCTCCTTGGTTTGCAAAAAATAATAAAATAAAACAATCTTTTGTGAATATACTGCTATATAGCTTTCTAGGTCCCAGTGACCAGTCAAGCTTAGACTTCTTACGAACTACCTGTAAGCTGCCTTCTAGGTACAGACCAGATACTAACAATCTTTTCACACAAGGCAGACACACCTCCTTCTAGCAACACAGAGCAAATAAAAAAGAGAAACAAATTCCTTAAGTAGACCAAAAAAGCTTTGTAGGTGTAAAGAACAACCTTCTTCAGACTACAGCAGCTGACAAAGCAAAAGCAAACAAAACTCCCTGCAGTACAGTAATAGCCCCAGCCAGCAGTGTTACCAAGCCTGGCATCATCTTATCTTTGAGTGAAAATACACATGAAAATGCAAAGTATAGACAATAATGACACATAAACCAGCCAGCTTCCCTTCATCCCATCAGTGACAACCCTGCACACAGCTATTTCCTGGATACCTGGAAGCAGTTAATAAAAAGCAGAACCATTTGAGAACAATTCCTGAGGAATGATAAACTTTCTACAGCTGGGGACAGCCAATAATCAACTTGAATCAGTTTCATTTTTCCTGACTCTAGATATATTTTTCTTCACAAAATTATAACCCAGAATTAGAGTAAGGTATTGAAGAAGGGAAATACTTGGTTTCTGTGCTTAGAGAATAGGGCCCCAAGTTTCACCCTCAGGGCTTTATAGCAGGAATAAGGGGAACACTGCAATGCTACAGAACGGTGTGCCCTGACTAGGCATACTAGGAGCTCTCCATGCTAAATGCTAAAACAGTTTCCTTACCTGGAATTTACCTCTGCAAGAGCTGGATGCTTGTTGCTATTCCACACTCTGTAGTTGTGGGTATTTTTCCAGGTTGCTACAAATGCTGTTCCAAAGTCTGACAGAGTCTTTTCATTGTCTGATAAATTAAAATAAATATGACAATTTGCAGCAATTCATTTGAGATGTAATACAAGACAAATTACCTTTTTTCTTGTAAAGAAAAAGTAACTTTTTCCAGGCTCTTATCAAATCAAAGACAATTAGAATTCTAGTACTAAGAACCAGGCACTTTCAAATGAAATAATAAAAGATTTTTGAAGTGTCTCAAACACACAATGCCAGGACCACAAAAAAAGCTTAAAATACTTTCTTATTTTTAATTTATTTATAAATGTCTGAGTAAAGAGCTCAACTGGAAAAAAGTGTCATCCAAACATAGGCTTCTTGACTTATTCTCTTGGCAAAGATAGGAAAGGGGAGAGAATAGCCTCATAGCAAGTAAGAACAAAAGCATCATTTTCATTGCTATTGGTCAGATGCACTTTGCTGTATGATGTTATTACTTACTTAAATTTAGTAAACCCCAAATCCACTCTAAAACTGCACTATGAGCTACTGTGGAAGTAGGAAAAAACATTTTAGAACCAGCCAGCAAAGTAATGTGAGTTTCTAGAAAAACCTGACATTTTCTGCCAACCAGGCAATCATCTTACAATACTAATGTTATCAAATAAAGACCTCAGCATCTTCCAGACTTGAAATAATCAATTCTCAATCCCATGTTTTCTCTGTAAGACAACCAAGTTTGTAAAAGTATCATCATACAGAGAGTTTCAAGTACTTCTGCTTATGAGGAAAGCTTAATTAAATTGAGGAGACACTCAAAGAAGAAAGTGTCTGTAAGGCTGTGAAGTAAGAATTATAGTAATAAGGTCATCAAAGAATAACAAGGATAGCCAAGGGCAGCTGACAAAGCATCCTAATATGAAACATTAGGTGGAGGGAGACGCAGTGATAGGCCATATGTTTAATGCAACAGAGCACCCTCATCTCAGGCCCTAGACAAGGTATATGTTCTACCTGGTTGCAGCACAGCAGCAAGCAGTGCATGAAGATAAGCACTGAACTGAGCCCTGATCCACTCATCTCCTCCTTCCCATCCCGTGCCATCAAGGAAAACATCATCTCTGTTCTCAGTTACATGCTTCACCAAGTAATCTGCAAATCTTAGGTCAGCAGTTGTCGGGTTCAGGATCTTACGGAGTTCTGGATCGTGGATTTGTACATTAGCATCTTCTATCTGTTTGAAATAATTCCAAGGGTAAATATTGAACTAAATAAAAATGCTTATATATACCACCATATAGAGCTACCTAATTCTAAACACACAGACCCCCAAAGTATCAAGAAGAAACAAATGGCCAACAAAATAATGAACTAACCATTCTCAGAAAGTCAGATACTGCTCTGATACAAGAATCTCATCTTCCTGGCACATGGTAAAAGCTGCTTATTTGATAGGATTTGGCAGGGGAAGTTTGGTGCTCACTTGTACTTTCCTAAAGACCCTCTGATTACCACTTCAATTTCTTACATCACTTACATACATGTAGCTATCTTAGGTTAAATGCTGATTATACAGTTGTATCTATTTGCTAGATCTGACACAGTGTTTTCTTAGATACTTTTTTTTAACCTCTTGATTAAATCAGGAGGAAATCCACAACAACATGCCTCATTATGCAACTGTATCTGTTTCTCAGCTGCAAGCACTTATTTCTGAAGACTTTGTAATGAAGTCATGAAAAAAGCCCATGACATGAAGAGTACAATTACACTAGCAACAAAATCCAAATTCAAGACGTGCCTTACAAATTCAAGTATTGTATATAAGAATATACAGAAAAACATGTATTAGTTTTGCACAGTTTATCTAATCCTACTGAAACAAATTATGCAAATTTAATAAGCTTCTGCATTTAAGAATTCATTTCATAGGGAAGTAATTAAAAATTTGGTCATGAATGTAAAACTTTAAAGCTATATTTTAAAAGCAACCTCTGCTCCCCTCCCACCTCCCTCTCTAGTTCAAGAAGTCCAAACACAAAGATTCCTACTTCCACAATGGCATCACTCAGGTGTTTCTGCTGACGGAACAGGATATTGGTGGCTCCTGCAACAAAGCCACGGACTGTTACATCTGACAGGAGATGATGCTGCTGCAGTGCCATGTACGGCAAACAAAGGTACCCCTAAAGTAACAGAGACATTGATGGGATTAACATAAGGACAAAACCAACCCTCCCTAAAAACTGTCTATATTTAGAGCTTTTCCTAATAAAAGCCAGCACATTCCACCCAGAATGAACCTTTGTTATTAAAATTTGAGCCACTACTGTCTCCTGTTTTGCTGCATTACATCTGCAAAGCAAAGCAACCAGATTCCACATGAATTAAATTTTTCAAGACTTTGCATTGCCTTTCAGTCTCAGGACTGAAACCAAAATACAGTGCAAAGGGCAGGAATCAAATGTGTTTACAAGGCAACATAAGAATCAGTACAAAACAAAAGTGAGGTCTCAGGTCAGTTCAGAGGCAAGAAGTCAATGGAGATAAAGATTCATCACTCCACTTGCATGCTATGATGTCTTCTGGTAGTCCTGAAGCACATAATGCAGGAAAGCTACAGAGTGCTAGCCACATTTTGTAGGTGGAAATTTCCAGCCTCTAGCGATAGCAATGAATTTTTGATAAGCACATGAATGCCCACTCTAAGGAAGAGCAGGATAGAAAGCAATACATTGTGCTTTTTAGCCACTCCACGCTTCTCAGTTAATCTAGCATCCCACATTAATTATGCAATTAATAAAAACCCAAACCAAAAAACCCAAACATTTTGAGAGAAGCCTTTGAGGTGAGTCATTGGGAGATCATTGAAAAGTGGCTGTCATTTTCTTTTTAAATGTAGCATCAATATACCCCTGAAGTCTAATACCAAAGTCTAATTCTGTTCACTTGCATAAAGCACAAAGCAATTAATTCACCAGTAGAAACCCAGAAGGACTAAAAACACTGGACAGAAACAAAAAGCACATGCACATTATCACACCATACAGACAACAGGAAACATATGGAAGAAAGGAGCACAGCTATTCCCTTTTGTTATATTAGACACAGGGATTGCTTTCCAGATGACAAGCACTTATCAGCTGAAAACAAACAGCCTGTGTCAAAAGAACAACAGTGCTTTGAGAGGAAATCACCAGTCCAAAATGGAAAATTTTCCAAAACTATGGCTGAAGAAGCTGGCAAAGGAAAGTTTAAATGTACTCAAGTAACAGAGTCTTGGAAATCTTCCACTGATTCAATTATCAACTGTCAGTTCCCAAATTCAAATTTGTCTGCAAGTATAACAACTTTTACTTCTATGAATGTGTTCCATTCTTTTTAAAGGGGTGCAAATGAAAAGATAATTAGATTTTACAGAACTGGTACTAAAGAAACAAGTATCACAACCTGGTTTTCCTTATGTTCAGGTGTGCCTGGATAATGTATTATGCCATCTGGCAAACTATCCTCCCATTTAAGTTTGTCACATTTATTAGTCTTTCCATGACCATGGCATAAACCAAGCCTGAGATGAGAGTTCTAAAAGAGATTTAAGCTTTACAGTAAGTGATTAGACTATAATGTTGCATTACATTTTTCTGATAACTGAGAGCTGTAAAGCCTTTTCTGGTTTAATTACATTGGATGAAAGGTGCCTTAGCGGAACAGAAGGTAAACATGTAGAAACTAAGTTTCTTTAAAATTGTTTACTTTTCCATTTTATGAGCTTAGCAAACTAAGTTTCACTCTTATGCCCCCTTATCAATAATTTTCTTCTTTCTTTCAATCTAGTACTGTCATTAGAACTCAACTCAATGCAATTTATAGGCTATTCTCTTCACTAGACAGACCATAAGGAGAAACACTAGATTGCAGATCTTTCTTGAAAATGTATTTTTAACACTGACAAGAGACAATACAGGGCAATGACATTTGAGCTGCCTTCTTGGGCCCACATAGCATACCATTTCCGATGAAAGTCATTGTGAGAAGCTCAAACACAATCAAATACAATGTACTGCAAGGAAATGCAAATAAGCACCTTGAAAGGAAGAACCACTCTGAACCTCATCAGCTTGAGAAAATAAATCTGAATCTTCTACTTTCTGGGCAAAAGTTCATCTAAAAGGTTATTAAATTAAAAACAAACCAAAAAATGTATTATATCACTTCATTTAGTGACAAAAGTATCTTTAAAAGGGATGTACTTCCCCTCTTTTTTATGGGAAACCATCCCTAGTAAATGTATTGCTTGATATCTGACAATTCCTATTAGAGCCCTTAGAGACACCCTGGAATACCTGGAGTTCAGTTAGGCATCAACGTAAACTTAAAATTCAGCAGCTCAGCACCATGCACAGGGAAAGAGCCACAGACAACCACTAAGAGTTACCATGCAAAGAAGAGTGAAATGATATATATTTTTGCATGTGTGTATTCACACACACTTTTATAAATATGCATACATAAAAGAGGAAAACATAGCCTCGTGTCAATTAAGATACCTTAACCTAAACTAAGGTTCTGAAAGCTGTATCTATGCACTTAAGTACTCTGATCTTGTCCCATATAGGTTAGATGGCCTTCTCCAGAGCAAAAGAAAACAGTACTTACTGATACATACCAATTATTAACCATAGGAAGGCTGCAGGTCACCTTCATGTGGAATTGCAAATAGTATGTAAGTATACATATGAAAGGAAAGTGGAATGCATGTGTGCCTGTGCACAACCCTCTCAGCCAGACAGACTGATGCTTTCCACCTGCCTAGGAACACGTCACTTGCCAGAGACTGTACTTACACGCTTTGCAGTACCCTAAGGTCCGTTTGGAGCTGGGTAATCAAAATTATTAGCCACTTCTGAAAACCAGATGTCTCTGAGTTACCAGATATCATGAACAAGATGTTTACCTTTGTAAAAATAGCCAATGGCATACCATACTGGTCCTCCTCCAACCCAGATATCAGTCCTGGAACAAGCACCGTGTGTCCTGTATTTGCCTGAGGCTGCACAGTGATTGGAAGGCTTTCTGAGCTCGTGCCTTTGCTCAGAAGATTTTCAGCCTCTTCTGATGCTGTATTTTCACGTTCTTTCAAATTAGACTCCTCCAAAATGTTAGGATCTAAGGTCTCCCAGTCACTTTCAGAGGATACTGGAGAAGTGTGGGAAGGAACTTTCAAGCGCTGCACAGTGCCATTGGAGGACTGAGCTCCATTGCAAGTCTTCTCTGACTGGGAGAAAGGCACGTTTGCTTTTTGACCTTCCAGTGAACTGTTTCCTGCCATCTTCCTGTCTCCCTTTCCCATTCCTAAGTTTGTATTTGAAGTAACAGCAGCAGACACAGAAACACAGCTATCCAACTGTGGTGCATTCTCCTGTGAGCCAGCGTCCTCTGATACGCTCTTTCTTGGTCTGTACTGTGAGCAGTCAGTAAGACCATGTTCAATCATACCTGTAAAGTGACAGCACCAAAGAGTATCAGCCTCTCAATGGAAATTTGAGTAACTTTTGTTGAAGAAAATGAACAATGTGCTCTTGTGTGTATAGTGGAAAGCAGGTATTTTAAAACTTTGTGGAGGGTGTTAAAAGAAGAAACAAAACCAAAACGAAACCACCAAAAAACACACTTCTCTGCAAAAGAATCTGGCCCACTAAAGAATCTGCCCCAACTTTTCTGCTTTGAGAAGACTAGTTAGAAGTTAAGAATTAGCAAGGCTAGGGTTTTGAGGTTTGATTTTCTTTTCCTCTTTTTTTGAAAACACATGTAGAAGGAAAAGTTTGTTTTGTTTTGTTTTGAAGGAACTCAGCAGAAATGTGCAATTGACTCAGAGTCCCATCTATTTTACACACAGGCAATAGAGACTATCCAGTGGATTTGACTAAGCACAGGAAATAACCCATAAAGTGCAAGTAGTAAATATTAGATATGTGCTTAGTACATGGATATACATAAAGGTCACCCGTTCTTCAGGCAACATACCAACATGACTCTACTGTCACAGAAGTTGTTTTCCAAATGAAACAGTACAGCCAGTCTCAGTTATCACCAGAAAGCATAAAGATATCCAAAATTTTTTCTTACCAGGAAATAGTGACAGGACAGTCATCAGAGCTCCAACCAATCTATTTACTGGAGAAATATAAAACAGCACCTGGTGGCAGAATTGAGGGGAGTGGGAGGAAGAGAGTGTGCAAGAGTGGAAAGGGGAATTAGGGAGGAGAGAATGAGAAAGATAAAATTCCACTTAATCATGACAAAAATAGACAGAACACAAGGAAACTTCAAGGCATTGCTTTTTATGTTATTTTTTGAAATTTGAAAATTTTGAAATTTTGAAAATTGCTTACCAAAAAACCCTCTTACAACAGTTCAAAGTAAATGTTTCTATTCTAGCCTTTTATTTTATATGTGTAAAATATACATACACCCTTGTGTAATATGTATTTGTCTATCATTCAGATGTTTCTGTCAGTAATTGAGATTTTTTTTTTCCCAAATTGGGCCAGTTATGGAATGACTGACAGAAAAAGTTGGTCCTGACATGTGTAAGTTCCTGTCCATTGGTAGTGCATTAAAATCTCTGCGATAAAGCAAAGAGGCTAAATAATCTGCATTCCATAATTCTGACAAAAACCTACGCAAAAACATCTCTTCTAAGAAAATACATTAAAGATATACAGATAAATGAAAACCAGGATAAATGCATCATGCATTTATTACAGGTATCTTCCTATAATTAAAAAAAAAGATTTTTTGAAAACAGAGGCTATGACTGAAAATTAACCTTGGTAAAGCACTTGAGGCATAACATGGGAAAACACAATATCCTTAATTAAATCAGGAGACTGGGATTAGTAAATGAGTTAGGAATCAAAAGGGGGGTGGTCAAAGGCTAGCAATGAAAGAAGAAACACAAGACAAACTGAATATTTCTAATGGAGTTTCTCCAAGACAGGCCAGCAAGAATCAAACAAAAGCCCAAACATAAACAACCCAAAACAACAACATAAACCATGAAGGCAACTTGTTTAACAAAGCCATTTTTTTACATGCTCAGGCAGCACAATACTAGTTTAAAATACATGAGCATTACAAGGAATGAACAACACAAAGGAACCCAGAATTGTCTAACCTGATGACTTTGCAGGGCAGTTTAATAGGTTTATGATGAAATTAGAAATGCAAGTTTGCAGACTCAGACTTAATAAAAATCCTGCTGTGAGTTAGGAAGACACTTCAGAAGTGACAGACAAATAATAACTCATGTTCCACTAGTATTTGGAAGGCCATATGCTAGTGAACTGATGGAACCTAGAGAAAGACCTATGCAGTCCTAACACACACCCAACGATGTTCAGTGGGACCTCAGCTAAAAACCTGACTACGTACATTATCTTGTACAATTTTTCCTGTGTTCAAGGTGAACTCAGATTGCAACAGCCACAGAAAAAGCACAATGAGGAGAACAAGCAGCTGATCTCAGAAAAGAATGGGAATAAAAAAGTCCCATTTATTTTAAGATGGTGCTCTGTAATGCATGTATGAAAGCTGCACGATATAACAGCAATGAACTACAACAGAAATCCTACAGGTTTAGATTCCCAGATATCATGTGTTCCAAGACAAACTTAATTATTTCTGTAGGCTTAAAAACAAATCCATGAAAAAGTACCTTGTTTTCAAGAAATTTATCCCAGTCTATTTTTTTGGGGGGGGGGTAGGGGGGGGGGAGTATACTGCTTACTTAAGCTGAGTACTTTTCTCTATTTGTCCCATCAAGTACCTCTGCCATCTTTCTGTCTGTGTGGGTGCACACTTCCTTACCTCTCCTAATCCTGCTACATGGCTTACAATATTTACGTCAAACTGGGTGAATCCTGGCAGCAGAAAGAGAAATGATCAGCATCTGGAAGTAGTCTTCCAGCCTAATAACAGCCGAGAGGTGAAAAATATTCCTTTAGCCTGTGGAAAGGCATTAATCAAACTGCTAAGGATTAAAGAAAATCAGTCTGTGGCATTCAGATGTTTTTCAGCTCAAGGAATATTGGCATTACTAGTGGCTTCTTACATATTACATTTAAGGTCTTTGAATATATAGATTCCCAGTTATTCTGGAAACTTAACATTTGCCAGAAAACAGGCAGAGCCAGAAAACACTTCCTTTTGAAATTGCAAGTGTTGTCTTCCTGTTGGAACTTAAGGAAAAACAAAAACAAAACCTGCACATTTATTCAATAAGCATCTAGTTATTTCCAAAACAATTTCATATGTTTGAGTCATATGAACATGCTTGAGAAACACTCCCTCTGCCCTCTTGCTGTGCAATTTGTCTTGTGGTTTGAGTAGTTTCAGAAAAGAACTGGAATTTTGGAAGTGGAGATACAGATAATTCTATTTCAGATACTTTTATTTATTTCAATTTGGTTTTTGCTGGCAATTTCTATATAACGTCATGGGACAATTGCATTTCTATTTCAATTACCTGCTCAATCTACATAGTTACCTTTTTCTCCAGAAGTATCAGTTTAAAAAGGATCAGGACCTGGAAAAAGACAAAAAGGAAAAACATGATGAGTGAACCAGTGCCATTTATCAAAAACACTGTTCAAGCATGATCTCTTATTTAAGTTTTCACATTAATCACCACATAACTGTCAAATGATCAAATACATTTGACCAGTGAAAACCAGTGTTCCAATACCCTTCCTCCACCTGAGGATTCGTTTTAAAATAACCTTTGAAATGCACAAAAAAACCCCTGCATAAACAAGAACTATGTAATCTGACTCACACAAAGCTTATCAGAAAGAACATGCTGTGTAATTCCAGAATTTTAAAAAACAGTGAAGTGTATAAACATGAGCTCCTCCACAGAAATGTATAAAAGAATTCTGCAAAATACCAAAACTAGCATTCACCTCACCTAATTTTAAGTATCTACAGGAGGCATATCTACAGGAAGTGGGTGTCCAGATTCAGTACACTCAAAAAAACCCACAGACTCTTCTGAGGCGTGACTGACAGACATTTGAAGTTAAGCAAAAATGAGTTCTACCCCAAGAATCTACTCAACAGGTGCAAATACACCATGAAATCCAGTTTCTTGAATTTGTTTCCTTGTTGCCTCTCAATTAATAAGATTCTAAATGTTAGTTGTACCACAGCAATAGCACACACATTCACTTTCAACAGTCATTAAGAAAAAGAGGGAGAGGTGCAAGTCCTCTCAGGTTCTATAATGGGAGAAGATACAGAAGTTACAAGATACAGAGAAAAATGCTCCAAGTTCTGTCAGAAAGGATCCAAGTTGTGTCAGAATGGACTTCAGCAACATTCTTCTATCACATCCATCTGTCAAAAAGCAGGAAATAACAACAAGACCACAAGTGAAATACCACTTGCACTTTGGGACAGCGTTAAAGAAATGTCACACAAGCTCAGAAATCTCCAGGGAATCCAGCAGATCGACAAAACTTCTCAGTCTGGAACTTACTTTCACTAAGTTATGTAGGCAGAAGGGAAACTAGGAAGACTGTACCTAGGAGTACTTAGGAAATGAGTACTTCTTCTTACTCCTAGCTCATATGTGTCTAGACATGTTTATTTTTCAGTTCTTCACAAAGCATTTTACTTCACAAAGTAAGTGCTGTACTTTATATATCTAGCAGAGAATGCCTACCTTATGTCTAAAGTGAAGAACAAGATCCCGAGGAGACAGACCTGAGATACCAAAGAGAGCAATCATTACAGTTTAATAGCTAGCAGAGATACTAACTTCTTATCACAAATTTCAGAGGAAAGGGGACACTCATTATTCATTCTATGTGAACTTAGTTATTTCAGTAGCAGAACTCAACAAATTCTTTCTTTTGAGCTGGACCAGGAGTTAAATCTACAATGGAGACAACAACAATGTGAACAGTCACACTTGGGAACACTCCTGTTGGCTGCCACACAGTATTATGGAAACACTGCAGTAAATACTACACTCTGCATTCAGAATACACAAGAAAGAGTCGGAATCGAATGGGAGATATCCCAAATGACAGCTAGATGAAAGCCTGAGTTCCATCTGAAAATTAATAAGATACTGTTTCCCAAAAGCACCCAAACAGTTGCTTCTCAGACTGTTTGGTCAACAGGCAACATGGCTTTCAACCTACATCTAACTCCTGTTATGAAAGCAACACTGTACTTATTTGGTACCTATTTTAATTAATTAATGAAGAAATACATAACAATACTGTGCAGGCATGAAGACCTCTGGTGCTTAATCTGATAACGCACATAAAGAAATTAGCTCAGGAAGGGAAGGTGTTGATTAGTATAACATTATCTCTGTTGCTGCTACAAGAAAAGTCACTTACCAAGATAAACTTGTGACCCTTCTAGCAAAGTACTGCCCAAGGAACTATTCATATGATCATAAAGTTCCTGTAAAAGTTAGAACAAAGGGGAAAAAACCCCCAAAAGCTATTAAGGGCACATGGTCACACAAAATCCAGAATAAATAAAATCTACTTATTGAAGTATTTCAACATACAGAAAGACAGTAACATTTTACTAATGGAGATACAGGCTAACAATCATGCTCATTCTTGCATTTCATTACAAATCAGAAATCTGACCCTCTGTCAGACTAGGGTAGTTCATTTAGTTCACTTTAAGTTACTGTAAGAGCTGAATAACTGAATGAACTATGAAAATTGAATATTTGAGCACTAATTAAAACCACGAACATGCCTTACAGTACACCAAAAGCTTTGTTCTGCGTGGCTATTACTTTAAAGTTACCTTTAGAATTGAAATTTGAGAGAAGTCTTTTTCTTCAAAGTAGGCATGTGTAATGAGTTGCAGCTTTGCCTGAAGTAACCCATACAATGGCTTGGAACAAAAACAAACACAAAAAACAGGGAAGAAAACTAACTTAGTCACTCATTTTGAACTGTAACCTCCTCCCATTCTTATCCAGCAATAGAGACACATCACTACAAAGAGTTCACAGAGTGGCAGTCCTTAGTTGCAAACACTCAGCATCTTTCTCCTACATTAATTTTAAATACAGCTAATTCTATTTCTTTTCCATTTGCACATACCATGCCATCACTGAACATCTTTCTGGATAAGTACCTTCCTGCTTTAACACTGCTTGTGCAACTCCAGGAATATTTCTTTCTTCAGCTTTAAGAACAGAAAGAAATTCTGTTCCTAGCCTGGTGACCACTAGGTTTTGCTAAATAGGTAGAAATACGAGATGTTTCTTCAAAACAAGAGTATGCTGCATGTGTGATTATCTTAAAACTTCTTTCACAGCTGTCAATAGCCACTCTCTCCAGTTATTATAATGGCCAGGCCCCCCAGTTCTACTAGATGAAATAAAGTTAATGGCACTTAAGCAAAATCCAAAATGCAAACAGATATCCCAGTCTCTGACTACAGGCAGGCACTTTTACAATCATCCTTACAAGGAGATACCAATCCAAGGCAGCTCACTCAAACGCCATAGTCTTCCGATTCAATTTTACTTCATTATTTTGTTACTCTGAATAAAGATTTAAAGAGAGATGTTTGGAGCCTAGAGCTCCGAATAAGAATATGGAAAACAAAACGTTTTAAATATGCTGTCTGAAAGTGTTCTGGGAGTTAGACAGTCTTACCAGCTGACTGAGAACACAGACACTTTTCTGTACTGTTTCTCGGGTGATGTCTGCTTGCCGTACTTTTAATGCCTAAGAAAGAAAAGTATTACAGTATTTTTACCCACACACAATTCAAAAAGAATTCTTTTGCAGGTCTACTTGCCACACATCACCCTCCCTATTTAAACAAAATCCTAAGACTGACTGCCTTCAATAGTGGAATATCCAAACTATGCAACAGTATGCCCTTACCTAGGAAAAATGGTCATAACACCGATATGTTACAGTTGTGTTCTCATCTCACTGTGCACAGCAAAGCACCAAATACAGCTGTGATAATAGGCAGAGGACTGTTTAAAACACACTAGTGTGAGAAAGTTAATAGCCCTTGAAAAGGCAATAGCATTTTTAAGCAGCGTAATGTAACTGAATAGAAGGCACACCACATCACTCGTTCTTCTCTAATATTATCTGTGAAAATGGACCAGGTTGAAAAGTCTTTCCATGTACATTTTTTGCTTTATTCTCAAGCAATTTCTTTGAGCCACTCATAAAATAAAGGAGGTATCATCTGCACAACCAACTACATTCTCAACCACAGCAAGCGGTCCCAGCACTTAACAGCAGATTGAGAAAGAGTGGGGACAGAAGCACAGCCAAGTGATTCACTTAATTGTACGAAACAAGTGTGCGGACTGCAACCCACCCATCAAGAAGGACAGATGGAAAGGGTGTTTGAGCTGTCATATGAAACACATGGATTTCTATTCTACTTGTTCCAAAGATTCATTTTAAACATGTATTTATCTTAATTGATTACTGAACAGCATAAACTGGAACCAAGAGCAGAATAAAGCCAAGTTGTTGCATAGTTAAGCAAAGCAAGACTCTAAATCACAGTACACAGTGAAGACTGGCTGCAATGAAAATGAGTGAACTACAACCAACATGGACTTAGTTCAAAAGAAAGGGAATTCAAATCTGCATCTGTAAAATTTCTCCTATAGCATAAACATGAGCTTGAAACATAATCAAGAGATTAACACTAAAATAGAACACATAATTTGCATCTTCTGAATACAAGACTCATTTAAAACTCAAACCAACATGGCTTTCCAGACTCTTGACAATTCGCTGGGAAAGGGATAATGAAACCTGCAACAACTTCTGAATTGCAAGTGCACAGATCACACTACTGTTACTATTTTTGAAAATATGGGCAGATTCTTGTAGATGACCAAGCCTATGTTAGTGTATCAAGCCTATGATTTCATTAATATAATTCCCAACTTGGAAAGTTACCTTCGCTTCAATCTGCCTATAGCAGGAGACACCATATACTGTGGTTCGATCCCCACATCTTGGTGGCAAATGGAAAAACACAGTATCTGTGAAAAAGAAAAGTGTGTCATCAGTCACTAAAAAGTTCAGTATTCTTTTAAGCAGCATTTATTTATAAAAGGTTTACTGCTGAAAATACTAGCACACAGTTTCTGAGAATTAAAAACAAAAAAAAAAAAAAAAAAGGAAAAAAAATCTGTAAAGCTATTCTTGCACCCAAATCAGCTTCCAAATCACAAGATACTTTGTGGAAGAACCTCCAGCTGTGCTAACATCAATATCTGACAACTGCTTGATATTTAGCCCAAACAAGATCCTATAAGCCACTTGACAGGTTCTCAAGGCAGCTCTTGACAGCAGAGTAGCACCACTGAAACCCGGGGTCATGCTGCTTTCACAGTTCAGAATGGAGAAGCAGAGAGAAGGCACTATGAGGCAAGGTGTACAGTTGGAGTGTGATGCCATTGAGAAGGTAAATGAAATATAAAAAAATGCAATTAAAAACACCTGCAAAAAACCAAAACAAAACCCCTAACAACAAAAATCTAACAAAAACCCCCAAAACACCGAAGTGGACACAGAATTGAAAGATTAGAGTAGCTGCTACTGCTGCCAAGGTAGCTAGCCATGCATCAGCACTGCTATGCTAACAAAAAGGATTTGCGAGTCCTAGTCTCACAAAAACCAATTACTGTCTTTGTGCAAGCATGACATGAAAAAAAATCTCTGTAAAACATGAAAAACCAGAAAGGCTTTTACAGTTTGAGATATACACACACAGATGTAGAAACACACTTGCAAAGAAGTTGATAAATGCTAAGGAGAGAACATTACAACTGTCTGCCTTTCAAAACATGACTGAAATCTGTTTTGAAACCAACATATCAATTTTTCATTTGCTTCATAGTAACAAAATGAACAGAAGAAACAATCCCATATGCATTAAGTCCAACAGATAGAGAGACTATTCATAAAAAAATCCTACTCCCTTGAACAAGTTTAATTACAGAGATCACTTAGGGTTTTAGAAAGCCTTTAAGACTGTTTCCTGTACAAAGTCACCCTCTTTGCACAAATGTCACTAGCAGTGGGAATCTGTTTAAAACTGAAAAAGAGAGATACCTAGTAAAGTTAATGTAACATAACTATTATCTGAAACATGCCTGTTCATGCCTGTTCTTGCCTACAAAACACAGGGATATATATCTTAGTTTTGTTGCCAAATCTTCTTTTTTTCTTATCAAAAAACACACTTTGATAATCTTTTAGTGCAGCACTAAAAATGCTCTAAAGCTAAGTGTTAACTGGGATGATACCAGGCCAAGAGAGAACAGTAAGTGCAGTTGAATATGATTTTCCTAGCTTTGAATACTGCCTACTCCTTGTTATGTATTTAACAATACAGAAATTGAACAAAAACCATGACCCAGAACAGAGTCAGAAAGACTCTTATTTCTGCTGGGAAGGGTATTATTTTGATATGACTTCCTTTGCTACTAAATAAGGTCTCTGGAAGCTGAAGAATTTGGAAGCTAAGTACATCAAGTTGAAAAACCAAACCAAAAACCCACCAAACTTTAAAAAAGTATTATTAAAGGGTTTCTGTGATTTTGCTGGTTTAAGTGACTTGTTCATAGCTCTGCAGAAAAAAGATGAAACAACTGAACACGCATACAAATGTCATGGTGATGAACTGGACTGCAGTCAAATAAATAAATAAATGCAATACTAAACAAACCAAAAATGACAGTGAACTTGCTGGTAACTACACGGCAAAGAAATTGTTCTATCTTCGTTCTGCTAATAAATACACTAAAGTACCTGATCCTGCTGCTGACATTTGTTGGTTTTCAAAATATGTCATTCTACAGACACTGAACAACTTGCAGGTCATTGTAAGAATCTCTAAACTAGTAGAGAAAAAATAAAAATCATAATGACTGCATATATTAGAAAGCTGAGTTTTAGAATTTCATTTTTTTTCCTCCTCAACTCAAAACTGGATTAGGTTTTACTTAAGAGTTTATTCCCCCTTCAAAGACGTTCTGAGAAAGCCAGTAGCCTTATTTTGCGCTAGGACTACACACAAATAAACGCTTAAGCTTTTAGGCCCATCTAATTTCTTGGTGTAGGAGGTACACCTTCATGATCTACTTGTACTTTAAAGTCTGAAGCAACATATCACTGCCAATGTATTCTGCAGCTTAAACAAAAAGTACAGGAAGTCTAATAGCGAAAAGAATTGCTGACCAACTCTTCAGACATCAGGATCTTCCTTTTGGGTGCAGTAAAAGTAGTATCTACAACTTCCTCTTGTTTCTTACCTTCCTGGTAGTTGTGAGCACCATCTGGTAAGGCGAGAAATGGCAAGTATTTCCATTCCTCTGGTAAACTGTGGCTGTTGTGTCCTTCTCTGGGCTTCAGGGGAGGATAGGAAAATTCAACCTGAACAAACAAAGAAAAACAGGGGAAGAAAAGAGAGAATGCATGACTGTTACCAAACAAGCAAGTCTCTGTGATTCAGCCTAGAACATTTTCTCTAGCAATGGTATGAAACTAAGTTTTTCATCCAATTAGCATTCCTCAAGTCTTCCTCCAAAGCACCCAATGACTTGACTCATGAGCAGTCTAACTGATAGGCCCTGGGCAGATCTGGCTTCTATGGTTGTTTCCATACAGACTAGTACCTTTTCCTTAAAGAGAAATACGAAACAGACCTTCAAGCAGCACAATACCACTTCTAAATAACGTTGTGTCCTTGACTGCAATGTTGCCCAAGAAATCCTCCCTTTCAGTTTCACCTTTCATTTATTTGCCATTTACCTCTTTTTCCCAGTAACAGGGATAACCTTTCTATTCCTCACACTACACAGATCACCATCATCAAGATCTTCAAAGCACTATCTTTTCATCTTCTTTTCCTATGGAGACCTCTCCAGCCACTTTCACCACCTCTTTTTTACAGACATGAATTTCTCAAATTACTGAACAAAATCTAAGTACAAATTTATCAGGAAAAGAAACTTTAAAGATACTGTGACTTCTCTTGAAGGACAGTTAACAACAAACTAGAGAGCTGTAAAATGTATACGTGGAAATAAAAAAGCACGACAAAGCAAGAAAGGATGATAAAAAACACTGTAAAGAATGAGAGTACTGAAGAAGAAAAGGGAAATAAACGAAGAAAAGTGAAGTTCTTCACCTTTACACATGGTGTCACTCTTTCTACAACTGTGCTTAACTCAGAAAAAAGCACAAAGGATCAGAAAACGCACAAGAAACCAGTCTTACTACTTGCTGTATAAATTTCAAGTTTTCTTATTCCTCACACTATAAGAGAGATCTTGAAAACATAAAAAAAAAAAAAGTCTGGTGAAAGATCAAAATCCTGAGCTAAAGACATGCAATAGAAGAAAGATTAATTTTGGCAGGGAAAACACGAGGGAATCCATACCCTGACTTCTTGTTAGTTTTCCAGAATAGAGCCTTTTAAACAAAATATGCCAGTAAGCAAAACAGAACAACATCTGGCCTCCAAAGAAGAGACAAACAATGGAAATATTATCCATACAAGGAGCAGAGAAACTGCCTGCCATTTAGTACACTCACAAATCCCGACCACTTCCTGCTATTCTTTCCAAATCACAGAAAGAAAATTAAAGCGTTAGAAACTTCAGGTAAATACCTTCAATACAGAAAAGGATTGCACCATACAATTTGATGCTGTCCAGATTCAAACTGGCTGAAAGCACTGTCTACAGATTTATTATTCTTGCAGGTAGAGTAACCTTAGCATGGTTCCAAAGTTTTAAAATGCACACACTGTCAAGGAGCATCTACACTAATGTCATAAATCAGGTATTTTATTTCATTGCATGGCCACCAGAGAAGGGTTTGGATTCACCCTCTGCAGGAGCTTCTTCCCATCAAAAACAGAACAAACTCTGGGTGCCTCAGATTTCAGTGAATACTTTAAAAGTATGATTCCCAAGAGAGAAATACTGTAAGTAAAGATCTAAGACATCGTTACTTCCAAGTACTTCCAGAATCGCATTTGTATCTTGCATTCCAACCAAAACAATGAATGAAAAGACATATTTAAGTGAAAGGGTAGGACAATTCAAGTTGTATGAAAAAACCACGCATTCACTAAGTGATACTCCTTTTCAAAGTCCAGAATAAAGCTAAGATCTGGCTCCTGCGTTCCGACAGAGTGAAATTTACTGATCTACTTTGTTCTAGCTCACAATATGTTATCAACACCACAGCCGCTATCAGATACTCCCAGCAACAAGGATTTCTGCAGGCTCTGACCATTTCATTCAGCAAACTGTACAGGCATTAGTGACGTTGATGATAAGCTTGGTTTATATTAGTCTGCTTCTTCCAAAAATGTGTTCTAACAGATTTCTGTGTGCATGTGTGTGTGTAAGTGAGAGAGGATCACAAAAACTCAGATAAAGCAGAATTAAAATTGCTTAACTGGGCCAAAACAATCTATTTTACATATGTACGTTATGAGAAGCCTGATTTGCATTATGACGTACTCTCCCTTCCCAGAAATGATCCCGGTAGGAAGTACCCTGGTTTCTAAGGAGGAAACACATTTGTGTAGTTTAACAGATCACTGCTTGTAGAAGTATCACTTCACACTGCAGACACTGAAAGGATGGAAGTAATGAAGAAACAGAAAAAAAGGACAATCCAACAGCAAGGACAGTATGCAATGCCCTGGACAGCTTCCTTCCACCCTCCTCTGACTTGAGAGTTCCCAGTGATTCCATTTCAAAGAGTTAAGTCAAACTTTTTAACAAGTAGTCACTGCAGGTGGGCTTCATGTCAGCTGCCTACATGACAAAACCCAAGATCTCTAAATCGGATTTCCTGAGCACTTTTCATAGTCAGAGAAAACAGACATCTGCAGAGGATGATTCATCTGCTCTGTTTCTCTCCATCCTCTCTGAAGAAAGCAACCTCTGACTTCTATGTCTAACTTGCAGATGACTGAATTAATGCAGATCAAACTGGCCTTAACTGTTCCTCATCTCCTAGTTTTCTCCTGTCTGTACTTTATATGTCTCATTTTCCACTTTACAGCCATAACCAATCATGACAGGGTAACAGGTTGCGACTATAAAAGAAAGCAGTCTCACAGCTCTTTTTCTGCCTCTTCACAGAATGAAGAAAGAGGAGCTCATTTTTTAAAATACAATGGATTTTTATGCAAATCCACATGCACCTCCATGCATAAACATGCACATTAATTTCCCTCTGTCATGAATACCTACATATATGCATTACAAAAAATGCTTGCAAATATGGGAAAGTAAGTTTTTAATCAACTCAGTAGTCAACAGGAACAAAGAAATACATGCAGGTTTTCAGCGCTAACTGCAGGAGCAGGTATTATAGATTTTTGTCTCCTCAAGTGGATTAAAAGAAGACTCCTCAACAAAATGAAATTCAAATTCAAAGCTGAACTCCTCAGACACTTCAGAATAAACTACATAAAACATGAACTACAATTTCCACCCATTTCTTATTCTTCCAAGTGTCAGGGATCTTCATTACAGCTGGAAATACTGATTATGCCTGTCAAGGGGTTTTGATGGCAATGATTTCTGCCTGTTCAGATTGCCTTGTTCTGTAAGCAGATAGCTCTTGATGGATTTCAGAACTAAAATCAATACAGAAATTGTTATGGATTAGTGGAGAAATAAAAAACTGTGCTCTTCACAACACAGAGTATTTCAACTCTTGTGGATTACCAAGTTAAAATAAAACATCATTTAAAAAAACTCCTTAAACTGCAGTACAACTGAATTTCTGGAACTAACATTTATATTTTTCTGTAATTCTGCTGTGTTCTCTAACCTTTTATAAGCAGTTTATATTGAATCTAACAGTTTCGATGCAAAGCACTCACTGATAGACACTCCTATCTTGTTTGTGGAATGAAAGAAAGTATGTCCAGGCAAACTGGTTTGTTTCCTTGTCTTTAAATGGACTTCCTAGCCAGAAAAAACCTACTAGACATTCATAAACTTACAGTAAGAAAAGATGAGTGCAGTCAAGTAAAAAAAGTATTTCACCTCCTACATTTAGAAACTAACATGGTATTTTTTCTTTAAAAATATGCATGGATCTTATCTTCTAAATTAGAAGTGCACCATCAGAAAAGAGGTTAAGAAAGGACATTAGTAAAAGAGGAATTTCCAAAATATATGTGTGTCTATGGAACTATCACACTTAAACATTAGACAGGTAGTTGGCATTATTTTTTGGTGAACTTTATACTCAGGTAAGGTTGTTTTCCTTATCTGTGAAAAGTGTTAAGTGTTAGCAATCACAGTAAGAGTAAGATCCTCAGTGGACACTGAACTGATAATTTCAAATGCACTGGCCAGTAGTGTGAACACCTCATGCCCCCCACTCCATCTACTATCATGTTAGACCCACTCCACTTAAAAGTTAACCCATCTTATCCAGCATACCCACAATATAAGCTCTCCAATACTAGAATTGTGGAAGATTTCAGACTAGAAATGAAAAAAATCTGGAGCCAAAAACATTTTTCCATTAGTTCAATGGAGACAGTATTTAATCTCGAATCTCAAAAGAAATCTTAAATAGTTAAAGACAAGGATGCTTTCAGTAAGTCACACAATCTAACTTTCAGGGAACTAATCCATTCCATTCACTGAACAACTGCTTTGATGATCATTCCCATTGTACTGCACAAATAGGTTGAATAATTGCTTCAAATGAGTAAGAGGTCAGCAAAACCCATTCACATTACATTCCTATTTAGATTTTTTATTTACATTTACATTCCTATTAACTTTTCCCTTCATAAATTATATCAACACATTTCAAGCATACCAACTCTTCCTCTCTCATTTAAGAAAAGCAGAAGGATGTTGAATATTGAGTATAATGCTAAGCAGCAATAACTAAAAAAACCCCAAGAGATTAAATTACACCTAAAACTTGATGCCTCATTTCAAATAAGTCAGTATGTGTCCTTCACTCAAATTAGGTATTTTTAAAAGAAAGTTTCTTGATAGATTAGTCCTAGCATAGCCAGATCCAGAGAAAACCAGCACAGCAATGATTTTATCTAAATCACCATAACAACTGCAGCATGCAGTCAAATGAAAATCTGAGAGCACTGTTAGTCTTTCATCACTGACAACAATTTATTACTTATAGAACAATTGAACCAGATTTACATTAAAAACTCTCCCCACCCTTTTATGGCAGAACCAACAGATCAGGATCTACAGAAACTGAAGAGCCCTTCCATAGAACAATAATGCCTATGCACTAATACGACCTTTAACAACAAATTTTAAAATATACTTTATATATTTAAATATGTATTCAGATATTTATATAAATATATTTTTAAATGCATTGCATACACAGTAACAGCCAAAAAAATACAGGTATTACAAAGAGGTTGGGCATAGTTTTTTTTAACCTTCCAGTTCCTGAGGCTGGAACTTCCTCAAGTTCCCACATCACTTAAAGCTATAAAGCAGACATACAAGTTCCAAGACACCATTTGTACGGCTACAGATGCAAAATATAATCGTACAAGTTTCCCTTGAAAACTGACTAGGTTAGGAAAGTTTTGACTCTTAGGCCCTTAAAAGATAAAATAACCTGAAACACTGAAACCTTTGCTTTTGTTTTCAAAGTAATTTTTGACGCTTCCCAGTTACTTAACACTTTATTTTTATAGTCAGTTCACATCAGACATAAATCCTATGCTTTGGAGCTTTTGTTTACATCAGTCTCCTCAAATAAATCAAATAACTCCCCTCCTTCATGCTCCTCCCAGAAGAGGAATATAACATTGCTAGAACCATTCCAGCCCAGGTGACTAGCTAAGGAACTTTGTGCCCTTAGGACAAGACTTTGTGGTCTTACAGAAAGTAAGTTAGAATTCACACAGGATCAACTCTTAAGATCCAAGGTCCCAGAGAGGGCAGATTCCTTAATCAAGCATGAGAGAGCAACCCTCAGCTTAATTTCTAACTGATGTCTACCCATCACAGCAACTAATACTGACTGGAGGCAGCAGCAGCCAATTTTTCACCCTCACAACCTGCCACGCACATCATCTCTTCATAGACACACACAGCTACAGGGACTGGTGGCATCTCCCCAGGACAGCAATCAGACCTCATCTCACACAAGACTCAGACGCGCAGCCTTTCCCCAGCTCTGCTGCATGCACTGGCTCCCAACAGAAACGAGCCATGCAGGCTGACAAGGACTTGTCAAACAGTACAGTGAAGCCTCCTTTTCCCGGGAAAACGGAAGACTAGCACTGTAGGCATGCTTCAAAGCACATTTACTGATCATTTTAGAAACAGCTATTGTGTATAATTCATATAGCATATATTGCTGAACTGATGCAGTCCAAGCGAGTACCTTGTCTTAAGAGCCAACAGGCATTCAGGTTCATTACTACAGGGTGTCGGATGGTCCCAGAAAGGCTCTTACTGAGCATACTCCTTCCTTACAAGCTTCAACATTAGATTTACTCCTGTGCGTGGACAAATCCAGCTCACTACCAACTATAAGGCTTTACAAACTCTGCAAAGGAGATCAAGTCTAACTTGCCAACAATTCTGCTTGAAGACATACACTCCCAAGGCATAAGTAAGAAAGGCGACGCGCACAGATTGTTCAGGCCACGTTGTGTGCCCATTTCTGCAGACTGCAATAAGCTTTACCTTCCTGAGCCCAAGTACTTCAGGTTCTCAAATGTCAGGAGGAGTACATACACAACTGAGGAAGAGAAGTCTGAAAGAACATTCTTCCCTCTCAAAGATCATATTCAGGCTCTTCTCAGACAGTCCATGACTCACATAGCACTTTCCCCACTACCCACACTTTAATTTTTGTCAACAACACAGTTAGAAACATAGATGTTTAAGGAAGTTAGAAGCAATCTGGAATATATTCCAGGCCCTGAGATGATACGCAAGATAACAGTCACACACTGCAGAAGGACAGAGGCAATATGCAGAACAGTTCAGGACACTGAGTGCAGAAAAACTGAGCCTTGCCCCAAGTGAAGTGAGGTTATAAATGGCCTGAATAGTGGTGACATGGGACCTGAGCTTACTCAGATGTAATAGCCTCAAAGCCTCATAGCATCGAGAGAAGATGGGTATTCTTGTGTGAGGTCAGGCAGTACAGTAGTAAAGGGAGCATTTGCTTCCATAGCAACCAACCAGGGGCCTTACAGGGATTTGTGCATAACTCTTGCACACAAGTTTTTCCTGCTTTGCTGAAACTTTCCTTCCTTCCCTTCTTAAATAAATCAGTTCTCATTTTAGTTTTGCCTTCAAAATGGATTATTTTTAGAGTACTCGAAATTTTAAGCCTTCCTACACCCTCAGGGTCTATTATCTCTCTGCTCCCCCATGTAAACAAAGCTTGGAGACAGAGACGGCTGTATGATCTCTCAATCTGAAGCTCATCAAATTCACTGAATTACTGCCATTTGAAAGCTACTTTGGAACTTTGCTTTCCTAGAATTAGTAGTTTCTCATGCAAAATATGCATCATGTCTGCAGATGGTTCATATACACTTGTTCTTGTGCCAGCACTGTCTTTTAGATTGAAGTTGGTTTTTCCTCCTGATTTTTCACTTTCCAACAGTGTGTGTGTGTGTCAGGCTGTGTAATGCAGTGGTTCAATGAAGCCTCCAAACACCATAAGCCAACATGGCAAGCAAAAAGAGAATTCTTAGGCTGCCACACTCAAGAGGCTCCTTTCCACCCTCTTGATAGTCTTTTCCTTGTGCCTGTGTAGTTGTCTTCTGCAGATGTCAGCTCTGCAAACAGAACCCATGAACCAGCTGGCTCAAAACCAACCCACCAAAATAAGGCTTACTCTTTAGTCACCTCAGTTCCACATTTTAGCTTACCACACAACCACCTCTGCTTTCCAGTGAAGAAGCAACAGAGGAAAAGAGAACATTCCCACATTCACAGAGCCAGTTTACAGTCTTTGTGTGAATACAGCCTCAAAATCCATTTTGTTAGCCTACCTAGCCAAGTTCTTCTACATCCTCCTCAAAAACAGACTGCCCAAGGACTATCTCATCCATTCCTGGAAGTAACAGAGAGAATCCAAACACTTTTTTCTGAAAGGTGGATGCGAATTTTTCTACATCAATAAACATAGAATTACACTGTAGAACTACATCTGTTGCCACTCTCACCCCCAAATCACACCACTTCTGTGACTTACCCTTGACCATACAGGTTTTTTTATCTCTTCCAGAGGTCTCCATGTGTTAATTCTCAATCCTATACTATTATTCATTCTTATTGCATGACTTTGTAATGTACCCCATTTCCTTCATTCCAACATTCCTCTCATCCAGCTCTTGTACAACACTCCAGTCGTCTTCGTAATGCCAATTCCTCAAGTTTGCTCATCATTGTTAAATTTTACTGTGTGAATAATGACACACCACTTATGTGGGCCCAGACTAAGTGTAAGCACCTTTCACACCAGCAGTTTCTCTTCTGACACCAACCTGTTGCTGCTTCCTTTCCTTCATACTGTTCCTTACCCAAGTACCAGCTCTTGTACTACTTCTCCAGTATCTCCATCTTATAAAGAAAACCCCACAAAACAAACCAACCACATTTTTTTTTTTTTTTTTTTTTAGCAGTGCTGTCATATCTGTTATCAAGTTCCAGGCAGATTCAAGCTACTGTATTTCTTTTACAGACAAAGTAAATCTATCATTAACTCTGACAAAAGATGCAGGTCAGTCAGGCATGATCTATCTTTAGTGAATGCCCATAGACCTCAGTCTACTTTAGTTTCATGTTGTTCATTAATTCTTCCTTCACAAATTCTCTAGAGCCATGCATACTACTGATGTCAAACTGATTACGCTATAGCTGCACAGCTCCCTGCCTCCAGTTCTTCCAGGAAACATTTTCTGTTATTCAGTAACAAATCTGGTAACTCAGAGGTAGAATATATTTAAAATTAGACTTCTGGTTCAATGCCGCTTAGGAAGCCTGGCTCTTTATGGTTCTACCAACTGTCATTTTATTCCTGCAGTTCTTCTCCCTGTGATACAGCTACCCATCTTCTTCCCCAACCACCGTCCTCTCCGACTTCTCCAGTTTATTTCTTGAGATATTTAAAAGAAGACTCTGGTTCAAGCATTCTGACCCAATTTTTGACAACACGTGAAAACATACTTCTACAAACACACACTTTAATGGCAGGAAAATAAAATTCATTGCCACTAATTAACCTTCTGGGGTTTTGGGGAGTGCTTTTTTTCCCCCCCCATATATCAACACTTCATAATGTTAGAAGAAATACAGGCCGCAAAAGAAAAACAGAAGCAACAAAAGCCACCTCTGCTTTTGTTGCCAACCTGTGTATTTTCCAAGAGGCCAACAACACGAGGGTGAAACCACTCTATTCCTCCTACAGACACCTAACAGTCTTTGACAAGAAAGTGACTGATAAATGTCACAAACCTTGCAACCTGGATGATCAAATTCCTTCACAGGAAGTGATCCTGTGAACATCCACATGGGAACAGTCCCAAAACACCCTGAGGAGAAAGGATGCTTTACAATACCATGCAGATCTTTCAGAAAGAGATGGAAGAACACGTACAATGAGTTACTGCACTTCTGTTTTGGCCTCTGTTGGTACAAAAATTGTTTTACATGTTACCATGCTGTGCTTATTTTGTTTCTTACGGAATTAACAAATATTAACTAAGTCTCCAGAAGTGCATTCATTTCAGACCAATTTTGGTGTAAGAACAACCATCACATTCGTTACTGTTTTGGCAAATTTTGTCCAACATTGTATCTGCTTGCTCCTGTCACAGCAAAGCAAAGCAACTGCATATGCAGCCCAGCTGGGCAGCAGCATCTCCAGTTTCAAGGGTTAAACAACATAAACTAAACAAACCAGAATGTAAAAGACCTATGAAATAGACAACAAAAAATTCTTCAGTCTTACTGGGCACACGAAGAGGTCAAGCATTTATGAGCGAAAGGAAAAGACAGGCAAAAAAAAGTTAAATCAAAGGTGGACTTGCACCCTGGGGCCACCAGGCCTTTTGTGGACAAGTTGTACCAGTGGGAGGAGCTCAGCGCGGTGTTGCTCGCCTGGGCCGGCAGGAACAGCAGGTAGATACAAAAATACGTGTTTTTCCTCTTCATTCTCTGTCTGAACGCAGGACTCGCAGCAGGTACACGTGCCACGATTCGAGACGTCTCCCAGGACTGGACACCGGCGTGGAGTTGGGGGAATGGGAGGGAGGAGGTCGACCAGCGGTGGGAAGCTCACCCCGGCTACGCCTCAACCCGCGGCAGGAGCGCCGAGCCCGGGCAGGGAGCGGTCACGTACACAGCTCAGCAAACAACAGCGGCCTGGAGCGGGCTGAGTCACGGCCCCGGCAGGCAACACCCGCCCGGCTGGGGGAATCCCCGGCCTGCCCGGCCCGGCTCCCTCCACCGCAGGCCGCGACCAACCGGGGCCCTAACGTGCTTAACCGCCTTCAAACTGCTCCTTCCTTCACCCGCTCCCAGGAGCTAAAAAGCAAAGGCACGCCATGGCCCCATCCCGCAAGGGCTAAGTCTTTCCCGCAGGGCTGCGGCCGCGCCGCCCCGCCGCAGGCTGAGGGCAGCAGCCGAGGAGACGTCGGCTCAGCGGGGGGGAAGGGACTCGGATGAAGGGAGGTAAGAAAAAGGCGGGAGACGAGGGGCACCCGCTGGTGGGCCAGGAGACGGGGCGGCACCGGCGCCTCCCTCACCTGGCAACCCTTCTTGTGGTGGAAGCCCACCACCACGATGTGCAGCACCGGGCCCCGCTTCTCCATGGAACCCCGGCGATGGCCGCTCTGGAGGATGCCGCCGTGCTTGGGCTCTCGCTCCGCCTCCCGAGGGTCCGACTGGGACGCAACCCCGGCCGCCTACGCTCCCGCAGCGCCGGGCCGGAGGAGGGCAGGACACCACCGGCAGAACCTCCCTCTTCCCCCAACTACGGCTGGTCGGGCGGGGCTTCGCCTCGGCCCGTCCCCTCAGGAGATTCCCTCAGTCTTGGGCGGTGCAGACAACTTTCCAGGGAGGCTCTCTTCATCGAAAGGGCTCGCACGGAAAGCGGTTTTGTTTAACCTCAGGAAAGCGCGTCGCGGCCCGGCAGTGTTGTCGCCCGGAGCGGGACAATCCCGCCGGACCTCGGCTGAGGCCTTCCCGCCAGTTCTGGTGGGCCGCAGCAGGGGCCATAATGGTGCCGCCTTCTTCTGGTGTTCTTCTTTTCTGAGAAAATCTCTCAAAGTCCCCTTTGAAGGGCAAAGGACAGCACATCCTTGGGCTGCGTCTTTCCAGCGTGGAGTCGTGGAGATTAATGGCAGCGCAAAATGAAGTCTGGGATGGTTTCAGTCCAGGTGTATAAGGTTGGTTGCTGAAGCTTAAAAATGCGAAAAATCTCATTTTTAATGGCTTCTTTCATTAACACTGACTGTGCTGCTGCTAAACATACGTTATGTATGATCCCTGCTCACTACAGGGGTTTGGAGAGGTTGTCCAAAATATTCTATTGGTTCTGTGCAACCCTAGAAAGACAGTTCAGAGACTTGGCCAAGAGCACTGGAGAATTCAGTGTGAGAGAAAAAAAAAATGAAAAAAATTATCTTGCTGCACTTGAACCGTGCTCCTTCTTTGACCTTTGAACTATTCAGTTCTGGTTATTTGAGTCAACAGCATTTGCTACAGACTGTACTCTTAAGATTCTGTGTGGAAATTGGAGGAAGAGATTCTTTCTGAAAGAACTATGAAGTGCAGTTCTTGAAGAAGATCTCATCACTAACACAGTACCCAGAGGCTCAAATTATAACAATAAGCCATGTAATTACATACTGTTCCTCATCTCCAACAGAAGGGCCATTATAGAAAAAATATACTCTAGGGAACACAGGATAAGCTACGTGGAACAATCCAGTTCTTTCATTTCAAAAAAGAAAAAGATATGTAATGTTTGCCATTATCTCCTGCAGTAATGAGACATCCCCCAGAAAATGTGTGGGAGCTTTTAGCTCGTACTCAGTTTGTTGAGGAAAGTGCAGTTTGGCATTACTTTTACTGCTATGGATTTTGCACTGCAGAAACACCTCAGTGATATTGCTGGATGATTGTGTCTTATTGCTTCTCTGAATAGATTATTACATTATTTTTTTTGTTCTGGTTGGAATTTCTTTTCCCTTTAAGGCAATGAAAATGTTGGACTAAAAACATCAGTCTGTTCCAGAAAAGCTGAATGGTTGACATAATCTTTGTTGTTTGGGGTTTTTTTCCACAGCTCACACTGCATGTATTTATAAGAAAGAATGAAGATCAGAAGTGCTGTGAAACAGAAGCTCTTGGAAAAGTCTCAGTTGGAAGTTCCTAAAGGAATTTTCCTTCTCAGTGTATAGCTTACAACTAGCAATGAAAACTCAGCCCTACAGTTCTTCTGTTACTCAGAGGTAATATTTTACTTAAGAACCACCAACTGTTATATCAATACCATAGTAATCATAATTGGTTAGTCATTTTGCCTTTCATAACAGTAACAAGGAGTTCTCAACTTGGATTGTCTGCAGTGAGACTTCATGAGACGGATAAGCTGTACATTGGCACTGTGATAGTTTATATCTGGAAGTAACGTCAGAGGTGAGCAGTGCCTGTGGTAGCTGGTAGCTCTGCTCCGTTTGTTAGGTGTATCCCAGCTTCCTAAAGAACAAAATTGTGGATTTGTGGAGACAAGCATGGGAATAAAAAATAACCATTCTGGGATTTCTGTTGAAGAAAAGCATAAATGAAGTGTTGACATGGCTCTGAGGTTTGTAATTGATTTCTTCCGGATAGCAATCTCACTTTTTTCTTTGGAGTAGATTTTCTCTGAAGCTCTGGTACTAAATTTTAGAATAAGTAAATTATATGCAGTAAGGATCATAACACTAGTTGGGATTATGATCTCACTTGGAAACTTCTATAAAACAAATAAGAATGAGAAAAGGCTACAAAAGAATTAATCAGACATTTCATGACTACCTCAATATTAAAAAATGGAGAACATTTTTAAGAGATAAAAATCTTAGATATGAATATAAAAGTATAGAAAAATACCCCTTAGTTAAGTAAACAAACAAAACTAGCACGGAGAAGAATGATTTTTTAATGCGGAAAAAAGCAGTAATGCAAGAGGAGGAGACACTGCCATCTGAAGGGCCATCAGCATTCATGATGGTGAATGAAGGTGCAACAGAATTTCATTCATGTGATAACACAAGTGTTTAGGTAAAATGATCACAGTGAATTTTGCTGGTTTGAGTGGGAGCGCATTCAGAACCATAGCCAATCACTAACAGGCTTTTGAGTTTTGGCACAACTTGAGCTTTGCTGCTTCTGCAACATTGTTTAGCTTTTCTTTTGTATTTTCTTCCTCAGTGTACCCTGACTGGTTACATCTGTCTTCCACGTGGGGAAAAATACTTGGTTGAAGTTATTTTGGAGTAGCTGCAGGTGGCCCCTCACATCCGTGGGAGTTGGTAGCAGTTGGTCAGGTCTGTGTGCAACATGGCGGTTAAGATGACCACCAGCTCCTGCTGCTCCATCACCAGCACAGCCCTCTGGTCAGAAGACTGGATCCAGACTGCCTGGTTCTGTTTAAAGTCATGTGGGTTGCTTCTGGTTGTGTCTGAAGTAAATTGGAGTTAGGTCAGATTTGCAACTAGCACAGAAGAATACCTAAAACCTCCCATGAGATGCTAAATGTGGTACTGGGCTGCTACTGTCAGTTTAGTGTGTTCCCTGGTTTGCTGTGAGCCTTGGGTTCCAATAAGCTGTGGTTGGTACCTGCCAGTCCCCTCCATGGCTCTATGACAAAGCAAACCAAATAGTGCTGGTGAGGAGAAACCGAGGTTAAAGACCTTAAAGCCAGAAGAGCTCAGGAGCTCACAGTGGTATTTTTTTCTGTAGAAGCAGTTTCACAGTAAAGCTCCACCTCCATGTTTTATTCCTACTGTTAGGGTGAAGCTTTTTTCTCACACCTCTCATGAAGTAGAGATGCAATGCCTCTTCTGTGCACTTTGGCCAAGAAGACTTGCATTTGAATGCTCTCATACTTTTTGTTTGATCTGTAAGACTCAGGATGCAGGTAGGAGAGATGAACCCGCGGCTGGTATCCTACAAAAGATGTAGAGATACACGCTGGGGGAAATCAAGCTTTGTCATTACTTTTTTCTACAAGGCCTTTGCTGTTATGAATATGAAAACTAGCAGTAGTGAAGCACATAGGAGATAAACAGGGTGATTTTCTGTGTCATATTGGGTCGGGAAAACAGTTTGTGTTGTGGGCTGGTTAGGAGATGGAGCTTGGGAAGGGTGTACGACTGATGGAAGAGTAGAGGGGATGCATCCGAGAATGATGCCCTCCATAGCTGTCGGTATGGAAGGGTTCCAGCTCAGGGAGTGAGGCGGGGCGCTGCCGCAGAACAGGGCGTGGCTTATGACGTCATGGGACGGGGCGGGGCAGTCAGCTGACGCCGCCGTGTCGGGGCAGGGGTTGGGCGGTGTTTGCTCCGGCGTTGCTTCGTGCCTGCTGCCGCTCGTCATGATGCGGCTCCTGCTTCTGCTGCTGCTGTCCGCCTTGGTCGAGTTCCTTCGGGCGGCGGTGAGTCCTCTCAGGGTCCGTCCTCCCTCCACTCGCTGGCCCGGTGGCCTTTGGGGTGGTCCCCAGCTCAGAGGGGCGCGGAGGGCCATCGGGCGGGCACGGTTCCCGGCGATAGGAGCCTTCCTCCCGCCCCCGGGGGAAAAGGATTAACTTCAGTCCGTTTTTAAGTCACTAATGATTTGTGGCTCGTGGATGGTGTTGCCCAGAGCCTGCGGCCGCGTCGAAGAGGAGCTGCCGGGGCAGGTGCAGCGCGCGGAAGGCTGTCTCGGTCTCCGGAGCAGGCCTGCTTGATCCCAGCTGTGGCGCTAGGCTCTCGCTCGGTTCCGTGTGGTGTCTGCCCGTGCACACCGTGCGCCTTCACGGGTGTGGGTGCCGGGGACACGGCTCACTGGACCTGCGGAACGGGACGGTGCTGGAAGGCCGTGCCCCTTTAGCGTCCGGACTCCGCTCGGAGAAATCAAGTGTTTATGAGGCCTCATTAAGCAACCCAAGGCGGGGGGTGTTGGGAATCGAGCTGTAGTTACTTGATACCGACACTCCACTATGAGATCCCGTGAGAAAGCTTTCCCTTCCTGTGGTGAGGGAGAGGAGTTTTTCCTGTTCCGCCAAGCTTCAGCATCGACTCTTCTTGTTGCTTTGTCCAGTGGGACACGGTACAACTGCCTAACCGGAGGCTTAGGCAAATCCCAAGTCTTTACAGGTGCTGTAGGATCCATGCCTTCAGTTTGAAGCTGGGTGTTAGTGTTGCTAACTGAATGACGTACAGGTGGTTAAAGCTGTGTGAAAAGTACCACAGCCTCAAAGGAAACCTTGATCAGAGGATTGGATGGCAGTAAGTATGGTGTCTACGGGATGGGGTCACAGCCAAGACTTTTAAAAAACACTGAAGGTGATGGTAAGAGGAATGGAGAACCAATACTTGCCAAATTTAGTAGTGTTAGAAAAGGGACACTTGGTGGATTTAGTAGATTAGTTTAAACCAAAGAAAATAATTCAAAAATATTTAGTAAGTTTGAAGCTTTTCCTGATGTGGGCAGTATTTAATGAACTCCAAGAAAGGATTAGTCAAATTAAAACACATTATGTTCATAAACAACATCCAAAAATGACTAGGCAAAGATTTGCCTTTTAACATCCCTAATGTTGCAACTTTGTCAGCTGGAGCGGTATGAGGGGGACAGACCACAGGCAGCAGCCAAGGTCATGTCGTTTCTTTAAACAGCATTTCTTAATGTTGTTGTCCAGACAGAATATGACCTGGTTGTATAGAGGAACTGTGGACTCAAACCAGTAGGGCATTTCTTATGCTATTATCTTCCTAGCTTTGTTTGTTTTCTGTAAAGGCATGTGTAAAATAGTACTGTTTTTTTAAGAATAGTGCTGTAACAGCTGAGAGGGCTTGAAGAGCTAAGGCTGGCAGGCACAATTCTCTGACCAAGCAATGAAGGAAGGGGTATTTTTAAAACTTGGTTTAGTCCTCAAAATACAGCAGGGTCCCTATTGTCATGGAGATGCTAATGTTCTTTTAAATTAGCTTGGAAAAGCATTATGCTGCAGATAAGTAACCTGGCAAACTCATATTTGTAGACTCCTGTACTCAAGCTGACTGCAGAGCCCCTACAAGGCTGCTTTTGTGCCCTAGTTCTGAGATATTTTTAGTTGTAGTGGTTGCTTACTTTTTCTCTAGTTAAGTGTGGACAGAGAGACAGGAAGTGTTTGGAAAGTAAGTGTATACCACTGTGTGGCTTTAAATAAGGTATTGTCTCAGACTTGGTCTCTATTGTATGTTATGAAAGACCATCCAAACCTTTTTCATCTGTGATTAAAATAAAACATTAGTTTTATTTTAAATAAAGTGTGTAAATTGGACGTTAGTAGGAACACAGTGAACTTTGAGCAAAATACAGAGGAAAGCAGGGAATTCCAGTACAATTCAAACATAACTGATGCTTGCATTAGACTTAGTTCTCCTTTTACTTCTAAAGGAGCATACTGCGTGATACTTTAATCCCTTTTCAACTTTATCCTGTCAGACCAGACCGTAGGTGGAGGTAACAGAAGTCCAGGGAACTTTGCAGTTAGTGGAAGTGAGCAGAAAGCAAGTAGCAAAACACAATGTGGCTTTCACTGGTTGTACAGATTTTGAGGGCTTTGGGGAAGTCTCATTCACAACTGGAAGAAAGGATAATCTGCTGATACACCATCTGCAGTTTCTGGACCCACAGTTCGATCTGGTAGCTGTTCCCGTAGCACTCATTAGTAGAACCTCTGGCATTTGGTGGGGATGATGTAGGGTGATAACTGCTTTTGAGACGGAGCTGCCAGCTTGGGAAGAGCAACAGAAAGCACATGTAGGAGAGCGGTAACCACAGAAGCAACTTCGTCCCAGAACATGTGCAGGGTTTACAAATACTGTAATAATTGTTTACAGGACTCGTTGTATCACCGTTGTGATGTGTTGCCATCTACTATAAGGAAGTCTAAATGAGGAAAGAGCATATGAAAAAAAAAGGGGGAAGGAGTGACTGAGGGAGGCAGGCAGCCAGAATCCAGTGCTAGAATCCAGTGTTTTCGATTGTCTGATTTATTCCACATCAGGAAATCTCTCTGTCTTTATGATAGTGATTCTGCATGTCCCAGTGTCTTGAGTAGTATGTGTAGAGTAAGAGCCCTTCATTGCAGTCTGGGAAAAAGGGAATTTATGTAATATTATAAAACAGCTGATACTGGTTCCTGGTTGCAGGCTTTGTTGACCCAACGCATCCCTTCCTAACTACATTATTGCCTACTGGAGACTTCTGCAGAGCAGCAGGGGAACAGTCAGGAAGCAAAGATGATCTCCTTCAAGCAACTGCCCCTTGAAGCAAAGGCTGCAGTGGCTGCAGGAGTGGTTTTCTTCTCCATGATGCTATCGCGGAGTTTTCTGGCAGAAAAACTTGATCTCAGGACACGGCATTGGCTTCTAAGGCTGCAGATGACATTATTTGCTAATGCTCTCATGTTGATAGGATCCCTTCATGTTTGGAAAAGCACAGTCACCACGTTCTCCAGGTCTTCAGCTGCCAGCTCCTTCTGTTTTGTGCCATGGAAAATAGCTGTGTTCATGTTTCTAGCTTTGGCTCATTCAAGCTTCTTTACGTTGCTATTTCTTGTTGCGGAAGAGCCCTATTTCTTTTCTTTAGCTGCCTACACTTGCCTGGGGGCCTATATCATTCTTATCTTCTTCCTTTTTACTCTGGGTTCTGTAGAGCAGGCATACAAGTTCTTGGCTGGGAGAGGCACTAAGGCAGGCACTGGCAACAAGAACAGAACAGCAATGAAACCAGTCTTAGCAGTCATGCTGACAGTTGTCCTGACTATTGTTGGGCTGTTAAATGCTTCCCAGCCTCCCACTGTGAATTCAGTGGAGATTCCAGTTCACAAGCTACCCTCAACAATGAATAATCTGAAAGTGGTATTGCTTTCAGATATTCATCTGGGACCTACAGTTGGGAAGACCAAGCTTTCCATGATTGTGAGAATGGTTAAGGCTTTACAACCGGATATCACCGTGATAGTTGGTGACCTGACTGACTCTGAGGCAGAGATCATACGGCCTGCTGTTGAGCCTCTTGGAGAACTGAACTCCCGTTTGGGGACTTACTTTGTCACAGGCAACCATGAGTACTACACGTCAGATGTGAGCAACTGGTTTGAGCTGTTGAAATCATTTAACATTCAGCCGCTCCATAATGAGAACGTGCAGATTGTTTCACCAAAGAGCGCTAATGACTGGTTTTGCCTGGCTGGTGTTGATGACATTGAAGCAGATGTATTGCGCTACTCGGGACACGGCATGGACTTAAAAAAAGCTCTCACAGGTTGTAGCAGTGAGCGTGCGATTGTGCTGTTAGCTCATCAGCCAGTTGCTGCAAAGTGGGCCCTTCAGGAGAGACCAGATATAAATTTAATTCTCTCTGGCCATACTCATGGAGGGCAGATGTTCCCATTAAATGCTGGAGCTTATTTTCTGAATCCGTTCTTTGTTGGCTTGTACAAAGTTGGGCAGAACACTTTTGTCTATGTGAGCCCGGGGACTATGTACTTTGGAATACCTATGAGGCTGGGCAGTAGAGCTGAGATAACGGAGATAATTCTACGTTCTCCTTGAGGAGATTTCCATTTCACAGACTTCTACCATCCTTTTTGGTCAGTATATTGGCTTTTCTGCTCTGAAAGCAAATCCTTTTTCAGGGAAGTGAGAGAAGAGGTGTTGGGGTGGACTTCAGCAGGTTCTGTTAAGTTTGAGCAGAAAACACTGACTTTATCTTGGGCCTATGAAACAAATTGGGGGATTGTTAAAACACTGAAGAAATTAATTCTCTGGGTTCATTATTGTGGAGGTTCTGCATTTAACAATAACACTGATGTCATGGAGATAATCTGTCCTGTGCATGTTTAGCAGTATCAGTGTCCTGCGGCTATGTCATGTTCCACTGTTTATTATCCATCAGGCAGCTGCCTTATCCAGCTTCAGACGAAGTTCTGGTGTCTTGCAGTGAAACTGCTCACGTGTGTTTTGTGGAGGGGACTGCAGAGTGTCCACCAAGCATGTAAGCTCTAGAAGCCTTATGCTAGGAATACCTTTATCCTGCTAAAATGGAAGCCCTAGTGCAGACAGTTGTGTTGCTTAGCAGTACAGTAAGTTGCCAGACATCAGTTCCTGAAAGTCAGTTTTCTTCCAGTTAAAAAGCTTGGGAGACTGATTTGAAAGGGTGGAAGTAGCTGTCTTTTCTGCAGGCATTTTCCCCAGAGTAACTGGGCATCTAGTAATTAATTACTGAAAATAGTTCTAATAAAAGCAAATGAGAAAGAAAGCTGCTAATTAACATAGCATCTGTTGCTGTCTGATCATACAGTACCTCTTGATTTAAAGCACAAAATCCAAAGCTGAAATACTTAGTCTCTTTTCATTCTGTATTTTTGTTTATGTTTAATTTCTTTTCTGTGATTCTTTTTTTTTCCCTTACATGAGTAAGGAGATGCTATTTGAAAACAGTGCAGATAGGTTAATGCTTGAATTTTGCTTAAGGTTTTAATATTTCAAGTAAATGGCATCCTTTTTAAGAAGACTGAACCCTCCAGCAGGTGACTTTCCTTAATAGCCTTTGTGTATCAGTGTCCTGGCTGCCTGATAGGCACATAGCAGAACAACTGCTACAGGATGAGGGATGCAGAATTTCTCTCTGCCTTTCCTAGAAGGGCTTAACACAAATCAATATCATTCTGGGAAATTTGAGAGGCTAGAAAATATTAATAAAAGCATTCTTGCTTCCATATCTTTGTGTTCATATACGAAAGCCATGATACAAATTAGCCTGTGTATATTGTCCAGGCTGATCAAACAGCTTACTTCTGTACATGCTATCCTTCCCTTCCACTTCAGCATTGTTGCTATTTGAAACACCATGAACAGTTCAGTTCTGGGAATCCTGACTCTGAAGTCTGCAGTTGTAACCACAGGGTTTCCTTGGCTATGCCTTTCTGCCCACCAGGACCCAGGTTCCTCTCTAGCAGGTCTGTATAGCATGGAGCAAAAGAGATCAGTGCTTACATGGGAGACTGAGGATGGCAAGAGCAGAACTGAAGTGTTCAGTCTTATTCCTGCTTTCCATTGTGATCCTGAATTAGACACGATTCTGTTTTACACGTCAGCTCCTATTCTCATTTTGCAGATGTGAAGGTGTGTGTTTCGAGAGTACCATGAGCTTTGAAAAATAGGGGTTTTCTCTAAGTGAAATTTTTTAAGTTTTACTTCATCCACTCCTTTCAGGAGAGACCCCCTGCTCCTCCCAACAGAGTTTCTAACTGCTAAGCTGGTTTTGTATCCTGTTCCTCTGTTCAAACATCTTGCATTTTTACTTACAGGAATATTGAGAAATTCTGTTAGTGTCATGCGTGCTGGAAAGCTGGTGGAAGACCTGCAAAAGTCCTCTTTTAGTCTGAAAACTGAGTACCTGACCAGCCAGGGTCTATACTTGCCAGACTACATAATTTGTTTCCCAGCACGTTTGGTTTTGTAAACTTTTTTTAATGTTTTCGAAATACCATCTGCTTAAGTATCCTAAAGTTTCCACGTGTATTTAACACTGCCCATGTGGGGTCCTTCTGAGGTTCTTTTCCATTGGTGATGTAGTGTCAAATGGTTTTATGCAGAGAGAATCTTGTAACCCTCTGTTTACTCATCAACATGCTTCAGTTAAAAGCAGTGTTCTGGGTTTAGTAGTGCAGAGTATTCCTTCTAGGCCAGTGATCCAGGATGGCTTTGAATTTCTTATGCTGAGGGTTATTACTATGTTAAGAAAAACAACTGGTAAGCAAATTTCCTTATCAGGAGGCTGATTGAGTTGCTAGTATTTTTTTTTTTCCTTACTCTTCTTATTTCTACCATTGTTCTGTCCAAATGTGTGGAAAAGCCTAGCTGAAGTTGCCCTTCCATCCCAGGAGTGCGTGGATGACTATTTCATTACTTTGTACACATGCCTCTAGGAAGATCTTTGTGTATCCTTTCAGAATCAGATACATACCCTTTTAGGAGTGGTCATACTATCATTTCATAAATGTCGTGGGTTCTCCCAATATAATTTAATTCTTGTTATTTTTTTTAAGTCTCTCCCTCTGAAAGCTTGTTTGCTTGATTAGTTGTCACTTAAAATGTGTCCTTCCTGTGCCAAAACACTTGAAAGCCTTTTCCTATTTTGCTTTTTTTAAAGTATGAATGAAAACTATCCTAGATCAACTTTCTTTTTGATAGGAGTCAACCTTTTCTAAAAGCTTTTAAGACAGATATCCCTAATTGTCCTTCAAGACTTTTTCTATACTTTTTCCAATATGACTTAAATGTGCATGATGTACACCTGTGTTCAGTATTCAGATGAGGAAGAAAATGCTGTGCTGCTTATTTTGTAATTTTTTTGATAGTTTTTGTAAATCTTCTTTTGATGTGTGTGGAATGTATTTGATCTGGAAAATTTAACTGAATTAATATAAATTTCTTCCTATAAAAGGCCAGTTAATTGGGGGAGAATAGTATCATCACTTTGTGAAAGTTGTATTTATTACATATATAATTAGTATAGAGTGAATTTAAAAATACGTAAATTGTGGTATAAAAATGCTTTAAATGTTGGGATTTAATAAAACTTTATTTGCTTATCAAGAAAGATGCCTCTAATGACCTTTTGTTTTGTACCAGTATTTATTGTAGCAGTTCCTTCTGAGTAGTTTTAACACATTAATTCTATTTACCAATAAAAAGCTACTGTCAATAAAACTGTCTGGTTTTTAAAAGGCTTACACCCATGCTGCGAAGTGAGGCACGGTGGAAAGTGGGAACTTAAATTTGCCTAATGCCTACTAGGGGGAAGAAGTGCAGACTAAAGAGATGAGGCTGTGACGCAGAGAATAGGACCACTACAAATAAGAAAAACCCCTGTTTTATAAATTTGGAGAATGAGAGATTCTAAGCCCCTGTTAAATAGCTTTGCGTGCTGAGGCTATGCTTTTTTTTTCCTGTGTTGAGATATACACACTATAAAATGTTGAAAGAGCATTGAAGTTGTAAAAATAAGTTCTTACTTGATTTAAGAAAGGACTAATTCTTTAGTTCTTCCTTTTTCCATGAGAGTATGTTCTGAGCATGTATATTGTAACACTATACCCTTGCCTCTAAGGGTTTGGTTTTTTCAGCTCAGCATTAATATGATGTGATATCAATGAACTAGCATCCTGCAGGGTGTACAGTTAGTTTGTGTTGGATGTGCTTACCAAACTAGCAGCCCCACTACCCCATCTTCTAGAGAGAGGCAGGGAATTAATTTTTGCTGTATATTCACAACCACGAGTGTACAATATTGGCAGAGCCGGACGTAAATTTATGACAAGAAGAGTTTTGTTTTTGTTCCAAGCTCTGGTCTGCAAGCAATGGGTAGAGTCATGCACTGACACTGAAAGAATGTTGAATAATTGATTGTGAAAGGAAGTAGTTTACAATGGACAATGAATAATGTGAATCAGAGCAAGTACTCTGGGAGCTTCCTTCCTTCCTTCTTGTCCCTATAATAATACAATATAAGGAAGTGTGTGTATCAGAAAGGTGATTTCAGTTATGGTCACAGCTTTAAAATCCTTTCTTAGAGGCAAACAACAGCAATTTATTTTGACTCACCATTACTCCTAGAAATAAAGGAATTTTAGTGTGCTCTTTTTCCCTTAGTGCCTTTTTTTTTTTAATAGTATTGCAGAGTTGTGTTGTTAGCAGGATTGAGTTTCATTTAGTGGTGATAATTTTGGAGCACTCAGCTCTGCATTAATACCATAACTTGTCACGGTGGCCTAGAGTAAAAATCATCTAAGAATATGAAACATCTGTTGGGTGTTCATAAGAGTGAATGGTTTCCTTTGAGGATACACTTGGTACAATTCCATCCTAGTGCAGCATGCCCAGGAGTTAAGATGCAGGTTATAACTTTACGATCAGCCAAAAGTTACATATGTTTGAATTGAAAGGAAGGCAAGCAGATGGTATGTAGTGGTGTGTCCTCTGTAGTAGTAAGTTAACTGAGGTTTAGCAGCCTGGAGTTACAACAACATAATTTCCCAGGAAGACTCCCAGCCCTTTATTTACTTGTAGCCTGGAAACGAAAGGCTTCGAGGAGACCTTATAGCAGCCTTTCAATACCTAAATAGAGATTAGAAGAGGGAAAGGGGAGAGACTTTTCAGCTGGTTAGATTGTAACAGGACATGAGGAAATGGATACGAACTGACAGAGAGGAAATTTTAGACTGGAGATTAGAAGGAGGCTCTTTACCCAGAGGGTGGTGAGGCACTGGAACAGTTTACCCAGGGAGGTTGTAGATGCCCCAGCCCGGGCAGTGTTCAAGGCCAGGCTCGATGTGGCCCTGGGCAACCTGGTCTAGTGTGTGGCATCCCTGCCCATGGCAGGGTGGCTGGAACTAGATGATCTTTAAGGTCCCTTCCAAGCTGGGCCATTCTGTGATTCTATGATTATGTTCCAGAGCAGTTGGTTTGTATTTCTCAGCTCTGCAAAGTCCTGATTTAATGGAGACCTTGTACACCTAAACCTTTGAGTTAAAATTTATTTCAGCTTTCGTGGAACTCTGTTAAGTAGTGTGAAGAATATATCCATGTTTGTGGGATTAGGGCTAAAGCTTTCCCTGTGCAACATTTGGCAGTCCCTTGCAGGTCTTGTTTCCTTGCTAGCTCAGGGCTATATCTTCTCAGACAATTTCACTTGTTCGCTCTTGGCAGAATGTTTCAGATTGCTATGTGGATTTAAGACGTTTTCCACAGGTTGCTTTTAGGTTTTTCTCTGAAGAAATGACTTTATCACAGTTGCCACACTGTAGTCATTCTCCTCCTTGGAGTTTGTAGTCTTCAAATGCTTCAGAGTGTTATTTCTCTCAGTTGCTCTGTTAAATGACAGTCCAGGGATAGGTAGGCATGTTTACTCAGCAGTTTCATCCTGCAGTTTTCAGGAAAGTGTTTTTTTTAATTTGTACTCTATATAGTTGTATTCTTGTTCTTTTGGCCTGTGACACATTGCACTGGCTCCTTTTTGCTGTCTTGGTTGGGGTTTGTCTAAGAGTTTCAGTACTTGAAGATTTATGGTTATAGCCACCTCCTGTATTTCACTTTTCCCATTCCTTTCTCTTTACTTTTCCTGTAGTTGTACACACTATTGTAATAAAATTGTTCACCAGTTAACAGAAATAAGTGGGTTTGTGGAAAGGCTCTTCAAAACTGTGTGGTTTATTGGTCCCTGCTTAACTTTTGGGCAGATTTCCTCAGATGGTGGATGGCTCTTGTGTAGTGGGGGTCACCTGGGGGTTTTATGGTAGCCTACATCTCTCTTGCCTTTCTAATTTTGCTGCTTTTGTTTCATGTAGTTAGTTTCCTAAGCCCCATTCACAATATGGGACAGGGCAAGACCCCACTTTTCAAGAACAAGGCCGGTGTCATTCAGCAGCTTTTAATTTACACTGTGGAAAGGTGTGTTTCATTGGGACGAATATAAAGTCCAGTGTACCATGAAGAAAGTTTGGTTGACTTCTGACTTATTTCCTGATAAGTGTGAAGAACTGATCACGTTTACTAACTTGTGATTTTTATTTCATATATCCCTATTGACCTGTAATTGAAGGGATTTTTGTTTTAATGTGCTCAGTAGTTAATCTGATAAAACACAAGGTCATAGAACATGAAGATAAAGAGCCAACTGTTCAGTGGTGTGTGGAGGACAGTAGTAGTACAGGTGACAGGGATGCCGAAGATGCATGAGACACAAGACGTGAGATGTTAAGCTTGTTTAAAACAAAATATACATAGAGCCAGGCACTTAAGAAAAGGTCTTCTGTTTTTCCTTTATTTTAACAAGCAAAAGAAGTACTGCTGTTAGTTATAATAATAATAATAACTAATTAATAATAATAATTCTATGATTCTATAATAGTTTAAATCTTAATAAGGTCACAGGCTCACTTGAGGAGTAATTCTATGCTTTTGAAGTTATTTTTCTTATGGCTAGGAAGTGCAGATTTTTAATCCACTTGCTTTTTTAAGTTCACTGTTTTGAATGTGCTTAGCTGGAAAAGTCTTGAAAGTAGGACTTTCTCCAAACATTACTTATTTTTAGTGACTTACATAAATGTATGCAGTTTGCCAGACTGATCTATCACACTGTTTTATCCTTACTAGACATACTATGTATTGGTACCCTGGAGCATTTCAATTACAGTGTTCTTTCCTCAAAAGCTCACAGCTGGATTTTGCTTTTAGACTTGAGCATGACATTGAGTTGGAATTAGGGTTGTGTTTTTTGACAGTTACTAGTAAGTTTAAGTGTTGACTGCAAAGTATTTTCATTCATGAGATCTCCTTTCTAATTAATTTCTTATCATTTGCATGGGTGTAAGGAACTGCAAAACATAACACTGTAGAAAGATGATGTTAAATACTCATTAAAAGTGGAGATGCATCGGTGTAGTATTGAATCCTGTCAGTGTTGAGTGGTTGGCAGGTGTATTGTAGTCCCTTCGTGTGTTAAGCTAGTGGAGACCCATTCACATCAGTTATTTTAATGCCATTGTACCTTAGAATCTTAAAATCATAGAATTGGTTTGGTTGGAAGAGATCTTTAAGATGATCAAGTTCAGCTGTTAACCAGCACTGAACTTCTGTTGTGAACAACCCACAGATGTTGTGTAAACCTTTCTCCACATCTTTCGAAGCAGCAAACGATTATGTTGTGGGTTTTTTTGTTTGTTTGTTTGTTTGATGTATGCTTGGTTTTTTGTACACAGCCCCAGAGGAGTTTTGGGATTGATTATGACTGTGGCTGCTTTGTGAAGGATGGGAGACCTTTCCAATACATCTCAGGTAGCATTCACTACTCCCGGGTGCCCCGCTATTACTGGAAAGACCGTCTGCTGAAGATGAAGATGGCAGGACTCGATGCCATTCAGACGTGAGTAGCTGTTGACTTTCAAAGTGATTTGTAATCCTGAGAGGTGTATGCAAAGTAGTTAAGTGAAATGCGGCCATTATTACTTAGCTTATTAATTTTTAAGTAATAAGTGAAAAAGGTCGAAAGAAGTAAAGGGTGGTGCAGGATGACCTCTAGTAGCATAGACTGGGACAGTTGGGCAAGTTACAACTAACAGTCCACTTCCCTGCTGATAGCTAACACCTCTTTCATCACAACCCAGGGTGCAAACGTGACCTGAAATAAATTATTGGACAGTGAACTTTGGCAACTATGAAACAGTTGCATGTGCATTGTAATCTCTGATCAAAAGGCAGATGTGGTAAGAGGAACAAGAACCTCTTAGTACAGCCTAGACTGTATCACCCTGAAGCCTTGGAAATACTGGCAGAGGCTGCAGTGTATCTAAAGCTAATTCAGCAGTGTTAAATTTAGCAAAATGGTAACTAGGTGTAGCTCTTTCAAAAAAAGAGAGTTGAAACAGCTCTCAGTTGTGTGTACCAGACCTTCAGTCCCTCTTTCTTCTCTTTCATACCTCGTTGTGTATGTATTTACTGAGATTAAAAAAAAAAAAAAAGCAATTTACTCTTATTTTTGCCAAAGCTTCCTAGGCAAGGAGAGAGAAGTAGTAGAAAAGTGTAAGGCACAGTCTTTTCGAAGAGTGGTTGTATTTTCCAAACATGTTTCTTTTTCTTTCCCAAATCATTACAAGGCTTAGAGCTTCTCTTTGAAACAGCCTGCTTGTCTGCTATGAACTTTGAGACAGCCTTGGTTCTGGCAGCAGAGAGCCCGTAGGCCAGGACACTGCTCAGGGAGCACTGCACCATCTCTCCTTCCTTTCCCTTGAAATCTGAGTTTTATTTGACCTGGAAGTTGAAGGGTTGCCTTGTACACTTAGGAATGTGATCAGTAAGGGTTAGTATGTGAAGAACAGATGACGGGGAAAAAAAAGAAATTGCTTTTTTTGTTTGTTGTTTTTTTTTTTTTTTCCCAAATGTAGGGTTCTCTGTTTTTTTTAAACTCTTCCCTGTGTTGTGATGCTGTAGTGACTTTTGATTGTTGGGTGTTTTTTGGGGGTGGTTCTTGTTGTTTTCTAAGGAAACAATCAAGTTATTTGTTCCCTCACATCAAGTAAGAATAATGGGATTTTTTTCTGCAGTAAAGTTATCTCAAATGGACCTGAAAATTATCTCTTGATGTCTGATGAAGATTAGCCTTAATCCTGACAGCGGCTCAGTGACTCCTGTGATCTGAAGTGTCTCATAATTCCCTGATATATTTTCCTCCTCCTTCCAACACCCATGTCTCTTCAGTGCTCTCGGTTCATTTCCAGCTTTTTCAGCCAGTCCCTATTTTACTTTAAAATTCCCTGTTCATTCCCTGTACTCTGCAGCATCACTGGTCTTTTGAGATAGGAATCTTTTCTTTCCCATTATAGCTGCAACGCTGTGGATTTTTTGTCCTGTTGCTTTCTCCTTCCTTCTTTGTAATGTCCCACTAACAAGGGTTTTTTCCTTCCTTTCCCTCCACCCCCACTTGTTGAGATCTCTTTGTTGAGATCTCTGTGCTTTACTGTTTTGCATTACTGTCCTTCTGCTGTGCAGGAAGGAGTGAAGATTGTGTTGTGTTGCTGATGTCAACTGGTCTCTGCTGGTCTTGGGAGAGCTGAGTTGTTTCTGGTTTGGTGCAGAAGGTACAGTACAGCTAGCAAGTGTTGCCCTGTAGGTATGTGTCCTATGGCCGTAGGTGGTGTTTCTTGGATCACTGATGACAGCTAGCAGGTTTTTTTTTATAACCTTCTTTTCTTTTTGTGGAGCAGACTGGGATTCTTTAACTTTCTTCCTCATCATTGTTTACCTTTGGAGTTTCTTTTCTGCTATGGTGAAAGACAGCTCCTGAATGTGTATCTTATAAGCAGAAGGTACTGCTGTGCCTTGCAAAGAATCAAATCCTTGCCTTTTTTCTGTTTGACACTGATCTCTGTCTCTCTCATTTGATGGTAAAGAAATCCACATTACCCACCAAAACCCTTTTGTTTTTCTTTGAAGTAGGGCAGATAATCAAGCCTTAACTGCTCTTGATTATTTGATACAAAGCAATAAATTTTGCTGTGTCCCCCAGAAACCCTGTTGTGTTTTTGTGTGGGTTTGGTAAAAAAAGGAATTGGTCTAGATAATTATTTAATTGGTTTTGTTTTCTCTTTTTCTGCTTACTCTTTCCTGGATCAGTAAAACTATTAGTGAGGGACTGAGATTCCAGTTATGTGAAGTTGTACTGGAATGGCCACCAGCAATGCCAGACCCTCAGGCAGAAGATAGTAGCTGGACTCCCAACCTTGGGGCCACCTCTGAAGACTGTGATTTTACTACTTGGGTTTTTTCCCATGAGAAAGGGAAATGTTTTGCTAGAATTTGAAATACAGGAGCCTTCCTTGTTCTTATCAAGGTGCTCCCAGTGAGGCTTGCTGCTTCAGGGGAGACAGAATCCTTTTATTACAGGATTGTCCTCATAAATACCTTGTGAAGAAAGCAAGCCAGACCTGCTTGCCTTCCTGTTCTTTGCAGCCAAAAGGCTTACTGTGCCTTGATGCATTGTTCAGCTGATGACTGAGTCAGCAGCTCATCTAGGACTCATGGCTGAGTGAAGTGTAATGTGTATGACCATCTGCACCAGGAAAGATCTTAAGCAATAGCAGAATATGAAAAAAAATGACAGGAAGCTTGATCTTATATTAAGGCTTAAAATGTAAAGGTCTAAACCTTCCAAATAGGAGGTCGAAATTTGATGTTGTGGTTGATGTGACATTCCAGAAAATGATGGACATTTACTTAGGAACTCCACTCCCAAGCTTGGCAGGTAGCACACAGAAGCATTTGGTCACACAAGGGTAACTGTCCTTGTTTTCAGTTTCTGAACTGTCTGCTAACTAGAAATGAATGCAGTCAGAGCCATCTGGAAAGGACAGAGAGGTGGTGGTTTGTTTTTATTGTTTGGTTGGGGTTTTTTTTATGGTGTGGAGGAGATAAATAATTATAACCACTAGATGGGGCTGCATATTTACAGGAGTCACAGATCAGTAGAGAAGCTTCCTGGAAGACTCGGTGCTTACCTTACAGGCAGATAGAAAATTAAAGAATGTTGAGCATTTTATTTATTTTACTTAATAAGCGAAAACCTCTAAACATGTAGAAAATCCCTTTAAAAAAAGAGCTGCTGTTTAGAATATCTATTAATTAAAAAATAAGCACAATTACTTTTCCTGAAGACTCATAAATGTGTGATTTAACTCCCATGTATAAAATGCTGCTGTTATTTGTGAAATTAGTACAAGCTATTTAATTTTAGACTGTTAAAAAACCCATCTTGATATTAGAGGGAGAATTATCCTGTACATGAAAGTAGTTATAATATCTAATGTCTACTAATGTTGCTGAAAGATTATAGATTTTGGATTTGGTGTTCATGGTGTATGTATTTGCTACAACTGCCACTTAGTACTATCACAAGCCCAAACACTCATGGTTGTCAAGCCCGTAAGTTATAACACTGCACGTAGTAGTTGGTAGATAATATGTTTCTTTGTTGTCTTGCAACCACATGTATTTTCTTATCTTCTCTGAGATGTTCTGTGGTGAGGTTCTGGTTTCCTAAATCCTGGAAGTAGGAGAGAGGTGGTCTCTCAGATGGATATCTGCTTGTTTGGCAGCTTTATTACTCGGTCAAAATGAAGTTTTACTTTGTCCAGACTCTTGTCCTCCTCCTCTTCAGTATCCTCTAACTTGACCATTCTTCCCATGCTGGTTTTCCAGAATGTGCTCTCCTCCTGGTCAGAGAAAACTTTTGCAACCTAAATGCATTTAAGGCTTAGGTGTTTTTAAGTTCTTTGTAGTGGCAGCAGCACAGACCTGTCAGTCTCACTGCTGTTCCCTGTGCGAGCTGCGTGATCCATTCAGAAAGGATTGCACACTCTTTTGGGCAAGTTTGTTCTTGACAACCTCTGTGAGTGGATTACAATATTCATCTCTTCACAGACCTCCCACCACTATACAACTGGCAGCTGACTTGCTAACATCAAAATTAACTAAAATTTTGAGAGAGACATCAGAGTTTCAAAATGGCACTACCAAAACCTGGTTCTGCACTGATCAAGGCTCCTGCAAAGCCTTATTTCAGTATTAATTTTAACACCACTTGCCATACAAAGTACTTCACAGAAGAAAAACCCTAGTTATTGTATTTTACTAATCTGAAGACAAGTTCAGCGTTACAGATCTGTGGGATGTGTAGTTCAAACTGTTGTTAATCAAAGTTCTAGCTTAGTCTTGGTTTTCTAACGAAATGTGATCTCTCTTCACAGGTATGTGCCGTGGAACTACCATGAACCCCAGCCGGGTGTGTATGATTTTTCTGGTGACAAAGATCTGGAGTATTTCCTGCAGCTTGCTAACGACACTGGTTTGCTGGTTATTCTGAGAGCTGGACCTTACATCTGTGCAGAATGGGACATGGTACAGCCTTTTGTAACTGTTATCTCATTTCTAGGGCAAATCCAATGCAACTGTTTCTGTCTTAAAGCAGACAAGCATACTTGGTGTGTCCTTGGGCAAGACTTTTGGTTGAGCGTATTAAAACCCATGCATTCTAAGTGGTTTCTCAAACCTCAGCTTACTTTGTATTTTTCATTGGGAATTATTATTTGTAGAAAATTAATCTTCAAGTCTTGATAAAAGGCTGAAAAGGCTAAATTATTCTTACATTTCCTGAAAATGGTCACTGAAGTGATTCCTTCCTTTTCTCAGGGTGGTCTTCCTGCATGGCTTTTGGAGAAGAAATCTATTGTTCTCAGGTCTTCTGATTCAGGTAGTAGCATCAAAAAGGACTAGCTAAAATACCCTTTAGCAGCAAGGGACATTTCAGCTTAGGTTATCTTTACTTTCAGTACTTTTAATTTACAAGTTTTCATTCAAGAGAACAAAGTAAGGTAGAAAGTTTCCAAGGTATTAACAAGTTTCATGAAAATTGGTGCCAAGAGAGAAATTATTCTCACCATTGAAGAAAAAGACGTGGGGATGCTTTCTGGCTGGTCAGCATGCATGTAGGTCCAGAACTAGTTTCAGCATTCTTATGTGCTGCCTGATCATGGACCAGACATGGAGGGATGAGACGAGACAGGAGATTAATGTGGTTGTTGGAGTGCATGTAGGGGACAAAGATACATATATGTATATATACTATCTGACTTAAGTTCTGCTCTTTCTGGGACAAATTGTCTGTTCTAAAAAAATAGTACACATAGCAACATTTGAATTTGATTTCCTGTCAAAGTGTATTAAGGCAACCTGTATGAAAGATATTGAAGTCTCTCTGGAAATTTTCAAAGTTCATCAGTATTTAAATGCTTTATTGTTTAGTAAACTGTACTGGAAGCTGATATTTGTGAACAAGCATAAGAGCACTTTGGTTTGTTGAATGCTGTTCTATTGTACCTCACATATTTAGAGCACTAGATAAAAACTACCCATACATAATTTAGAATAAAAACTAGAAAAAAACCAGGAAAGTTGTGAAACACGTTACACTTTGTGTATTGCAGATTATCTGGCAGCAGTAGAGAAGTGGATGGGTGTCCTTTTACCAAAGATGAGACCTCACCTCTATCAAAATGGAGGCCCAATCATCATGGTGCAGGTAACTTCCTGAAAATCAAATGAACCCAAGCAGCATGGGTGCTTACATTGCTCTTGCAGACACTCCACGGTGTTGGGTGGTAATGTCACAGATGTTCCTTACCAGTTTCAGGTAGCTGAAAGATTCTGACCCTTTTTTGGTCTTGGATGCAGACTAGAATTGGCTCCTGCTTTACTGACTTGCTTTTACTGTGCAGGTAGAGAATGAGTATGGAAGCTACTTTGCTTGCGACTATGACTATCTGCGTTCCCTTCTGAAGCTCTTTCGCCATCATCTTGGGGATGAGGTGGTGCTGTTCACAACTGATGGTGCAAGCCAGTTTCACTTGAGATGTGGAGCTCTTCAGGGCTTATATGCAACAGTGGACTTTGCCCCAGGTTGGAGACCACTGTTTGTTACCAAAAAATTCTGGTGTGTGTGTCTGTGGTAGGACAAACTGATTTGACTGCTTGACAAACCTGTCTGCTTTGCTTAAATGGGGTAATAGGCATTTCTCTGTATTTGATGTACTCTTAAACACACAATCACTCACAAGTACCCAGTTGAGAGAGTGATAATCACTTTCTCGTGTCATGAAATCAAGAATAAAGAATTTGCATTGCTCATACTGTGTATCTCCTAAAAATTAGAAGTCATAGTTGGCATTGATTCCATCAACTTTTTTATATAACTTTTTGATACTGAGAGGGTTTTTTTGTTGGTGGTTTGGTTTTGTTTGGGTTGTTGCAGAAACCAGCTCTCATAGTTCATTTCTTTTTAAGCCAGTGGTTACTGGGAAAAAAAGTTACTGCTGAAGATCATCATTAGAAATGGACCCAGTACCAGTTTGCTGTGATGTAGGCCTGAAAAATGGTGGAGCAGCCATAGTGTGTTCAGAAAGTGCCTTTTTGATAGGAGACTTAATGATGCAGATGGTTATATACTGCATAGATGTGGCAAAACAAGATTAAAGCACAAGAAACAAACTCCAAACAAACAACAAACACAAGAAACAAACTCCCTGTTTCTTTATGTGTGGCCTCTTTTGTGCATTATTCTCTCTACAAAAATGTGTGCTCAGCAAGAATCTGTTTTCTTACAAGTAGATTGAACTTATAAACTCCTTTATGTGTATATGCAGCAGTTCTGACATATCTCAGACTTTTTGGTGCCAGGTTGTCATTCCTGTGAAAACCTGGGTTTTCAGAAGATGTATCTCAAAAGCAGAGACATACATGCATGCTTATATTTGTGTATTTTTATATATATATATATATATGTTAAATAAGTTCTGTAGCTTAAAAACTAGAATAAAAGATACTGATTCCTGTGCTTTTTGAAGTGACTTTCTTGTTTGGATTTGTGCTAGGTGATGGAAGGGAGATAAAACACCTATTACAGTAAAATGAAGGATTGGAAAAGTCATGGATGTAGTAACTCAGTTTTATTTCTTTCTGCTTACAGGTGGCAATGTCACAGCAGCATTCTTAGCTCAAAGGAGTAGTGAACCTGTGGGGCCTTTGGTATGTCATTTTCACTTAAACTTCTTGTATCATTCCTAATCTTGCAGTGGTTAATAAGAGAGGAGTTGAAAACAGTAAGTTGGACAGTTTTAGGGATATGTTTACAAAGACATAGTTTCCACATCAGTGAGAAAAACTGAATGGAGGAACTTCTGTGTGTTTGTCAAATCCACAGTAACTGCTGTTCTGCAAATACTGGTTTAGTCTCAAAAGGTATTGATTTTGTTTTGGTATTTTTTCATTGCCAAGACAAATGTTTACAAAGCAGCGGAAACAGTAAGGATGAGTAGATGAGTTAGTGAGGTACATGTGTGGGTGGAAGCCCAAAAGCAAAATTAAAAGGGCAGGTTAGAAGTTGCTTCCTGTTTTCAGCTACCCTAGAGGTTTTATACAAGCTATAATGGGATGAGAGATCACTGGAAGCCATTTTGACCAAGAGAGAAGGCCCATTGATGGTACAAGATTATCTCTGTGCTATGAAATTGTTTAGAATGAAATTTGAATATTTGAAAGATTTATCTTTTGTTATGTCTGGTCTATATGTGCTATTCTGTAGAGATTGAATTGGTTCCATCATTAGATTTGAAAGCCAAGCATCTGAAACATTTTCACATTGACAGGTTTCAAGGAAAACCATTCTCTTCAGCATGTAAGCAATTATTTTCAAAATGTCCCTATAAAATTATTGAAACAGTCTTTGAATTTCTTTGACTAGTAATCTGCTGAAAAGGATTGACTTGGTGTCTACTTTGCTGTATTTATGGAAGTTAAAAATGGCACAAATGAATCAAAGTGCCTCTTTTCCTTCCCTCTTACAGTTAGTATCCTTAAATCACATTGTATTCTGTTCCTGTTCCCTCTTCATGTTTTCCCTTCCTCTTTTGTCCTTCCTCCTTTCAGGTTAATTCTGAGTTTTATACTGGATGGTTGGATCACTGGGGGCATCGTCATTCTGTTGTGCCTGCACAAACTGTAGCTAAAACACTCAGTGAAATTCTGGCACGTGGTGCTAATGTTAACTTGTAAGTATGTGTACAGTAGAGGTTAATGTATGGGGGGATTTTTTTCCCCCCAATTTATTAAATCCTCATTTAAGTGGATGACATTTTTTCCTTTTTAGGTACATGTTTATAGGTGGAACTAACTTTGCCTATTGGAATGGTAAGAAATTATTTCAGTGATACTAATGGTATAGGGGAGCTGATTATGAATTAGGTGGTAATGAATTCTGTGAAAGAAGCAGCTATGCCTGCTTTCATATGACAAAAGATAATTGCACTAGCTATTCTCTGTCCATTCCCAGCATGTTGTACTAAACCCCCATAGTGTTTATTTTTGAAAAGGCTACTTCTGCTTCGCTTGGTTCCATGAAACAGTTGAAACATGGAGAAATTTATTTTTCTTCAGAAGCAATGTGAGCTCAGAAGGACATTGTCCTCCATCAGAGTAGTTTGCAAATCTATGCCAAACCTCGAGGCCTACATTGAATCTAAAAACATAGCAGAGTCTGGCTATGATTGGAGAGGATTCTGAACTTTGGAAAAAAAAATCAACTCTTCCACTGTTTCTATTGCTGTTTTTTTTCCCCCTCCCTTAGGTGCTAATATGCCCTATTTGCCACAGCCCACTAGTTACGACTACGATGCTCCACTGAGCGAAGCAGGGGATCTGACAGAAAAATACTTTGCTGTGAGGGAAGTCATTGGCATGGTGAGTGGCTCCAGGACATGTTTAGAGTGGTTCTGTGAAATATCCTTGGTGTACTGCAATCTCTTTCACTTTTTTGTTGGAATAAGTTATTTCTGAATTCACTGTTTCCTGCAGGTGAGGGAAGTAGCACAGGGCAATTAGGCCAGCCTAAACGCTTGCAGTTAGAAAAGGGGAAAGATCTTGCCCTTCTGGCTATTCTTTCTGTCCTGGTGACTCCCTCCTTTCTTTCAGAGGAGAGGATACAGGTGCAGGTCTGTATCCCAGCGTTCATGTCACGGTTTTGGGCCTCTGTAAGGAGTGTGCTTATCCAAATGAACACATCTTGTTTTTGTGATGCCGCAAACTGTAGCTAGTGTGTAGGAGCAGCTTTGCCTTGCTGTAAAAATGCACAGTGTCTCTACAAAATGGAAACTGAAGTGAAACATGGAACATTTGTCGGGATCATTATAGCCATGCATTGGAGACTGTTCAGATGAGGCTTGAAGATGGATTCCATGGGAATCCCAAGGCTAAGGCTTGTACTTGCTGTACTGTTATATGCCAGCAACTTCTCTACTCACTAGAAGGCATGTTTTTGATGATAGTAAATACACTTCCAAAAGTGTATTACCATTTCTGTAGAGTTGAGCACACCTTTATCTCTGTCCCTGTGAAAGGCCTGCTGTGGATCATTTTCTTTAATTTCTCTATTATCCATAAGCTTTCTGTTGATGGGATGATTTTGATAGCCTTTCAAGGGGAACCTCCTCTCTTGATACAGCTTTTCTCACCAGAGGAATTCCCAAACTTCCTGGTTTTGAGTTGTTTTCTTCAAGGCAAGATCCCTATCTGAAATGTAAGTAGTGTTGTAGTGCAGTGAGAGAGCCTTGATAAAATCTGAAGTGTTCAGAATGACCTGAGGTGTGTTGGGTCGTAGTACAGCTGTTTTTTGGTGTGATTTGTTTGTCTCACCTTCTATATCCACAGGATCTCAGTGAAGTTTTCCTATCTCTGCTGTGGGTTCTAAACCTGTAACAGTCTATCTACTTAGTTGCAGTTTGAGGAGGAGCTGATGAAAGAAAACTAAGTTGCCTGTAATTAATGAGTGTGTTCAGCATGTTAGCCATGATACACAGCTAACATGATATAATCTTCCTTTACTCTTTCCTTCAGTTAATAAATGTAATAAAGGGTTTCAGTGTATAGCTTCTTTCAGTTGCTGACAGCATTCTCTGATTTTTACTGTTTGGGCTGAGATTTCCTACTTTAGAATTGTCTTGGGTGAATATAATTTTTCTTTAAGCCTGATTGATTATTTTCAGATACAGAGAGGAAGAAATGAACTTGTTACTGGAAACACAAATCAGACTTTCTTCAGTTAATAGCTGAGATTTGACAGGAGGGTATTGAGAATTGTAAAGCTCTGGTCTCATTAAAAAATAAGTAGCCCAACTAAACACATAAGCCCCCTTGTCTTGGTGCAGAGGTGAGCTTTTGAGTTTGAGTTTTACAGTGGCTATTCTGTGTGTAAGCCCAGCAAATCATGCCTTCTGCTAAAACTTTCAAGCTGAAATCAAAATAAAGTGAAAGAAAAATGCCTTTTCGGCCCTTCAACAAATTTATTTTTAAAAAAACCCCTAGGAGCTAGCAAAGTAAGCACATGGGATTCACTGAAGATGCATATTAACAGTCTTCACAAGGATGGTAGTTTGTTTGTGTATACTAAATTGTAGGCTTAGGTGGCTCCATCACACACAGGGGTATCTTGTCTGCAGAAGTCTTTTCTCTGTAATGTGCAGATAGGGCCATGTTCAGTAAGTGAAAGAACAGACTGGAAGAGTGGACATTACAAGAGACAAGTAATGGCAGGACAGGAAGAAGGGGATGATAGCAAGCAGAAAAGAAGGTTGTAGCCTCAGAAGTTAGGTAGGTAGGGTATGGGGCAGAAAGCCACTGTCTAGACTTGCCATTCCTCCAAGGCGTCCAAGAAGGTGGTGGTTTCTCCCCTTCTCTCTGCTGATTTCAGGTGGCTCTTTCTAGATATATAATGCAAGAAGTAAACAAAAATAGCCCAACAGTCAGAGTCATGTTTCCTTGTGATTGTTTGGGCAGTTATCTAGAGCATGACCAGAGGGAAGCTAATTGGTGGGACCTCAAGGGTTCATGGAGCTGTGGAGGAGGCTGTGGTCTCAAGGCCTGCTTCTCAAAGAAACTACCCTAGTGATGGATTATCAGGTAGTGGAGTACAGTAACACTGAAAGGAAAGTCATAATAGACTAGTAATTCCCCTATAGAAGTGCTGGTAAGGAAAAGTCGGGTAGAAATAACTGCCTCATCAACTTGGAAAGGTTAACTCAAGGTTCCATCAGCTGGGGAGACCACTGCAGGAGAGTTGTAGAAGACAGTAATGCAAACTCTAGCCACAGGAGGGCTCCAAAGGTACTGTGATTCTTTGGTCACTCCTTTGTTCATAGCTTTTTACCATTACCCCAAGTTAAAGAGTTATTAAGAATTGTTTACTATATGTGATCAAGGCAGATGTTTGTCTGTCTTAGACTAGATGCAGCTATAATCCTTTAGCACAGTGAGATTATCTACTTAGTCAAAGTTCTACTTTTTTAAGTTGTGAAGTAGAAAGTAAGCATTCAGTTAAAGCATGTATGTAATTAAGTTTCATGTGTTTGGTTTTTTTCTCCTTTCCTGTCTAGTATAAGGAGTTACCAGAAGGTCTTATCCCTCCATCAACACCCAAATTTGCATATGGGAAGGTTGACTTGCAGAAGGTAAATTAACATCTGTAGTACATTCTGTATCTTTCTGTAATGCTGTATGTTTGCTTTTTTGGGTTTTTTTTTAATGTTTTTAAGGGTATCATGGCAGTCTATAGATATCATAAAAAAATAAAGAGGAAAACTGGGAAAGCAAACTTTCAGGAAGAAGGGAGCAGAGCTTGGGAGTTAGGAGTCATGCCTGTGGTGGAAAATGAGAAGATGTGTATTACCTGGATATAAAAATACAGTTTTTTTACAATATGCATTATATGCCTGAAGTTTTACTGAACTGAAAGTAATATATTAACAGGACAGAATCATACTTGTCTTAAGATAACTCATTGTTTAGTGGTGGACTTTGTAGTTCTGGATTCATGGTTGGACTCTGATCTTAAGGATCTTTTCCAACCTAAACAATTCTATGATTCGAAGTATGAGTAATGTAGCTGGAGGAGTGCTAGCATGAGAGCTATGACCAAAGACTGTTTGTAGCTGGTGATGCTGCTGAAGTAGAAGCAGCAGGTAGGAGATACATATCTTTTAAATACTTGTATGTGTTTAAATTTTTAATATGAAACGTTTTCACACAATCACAGAATGTTAGGAGTTGGAAGGGACCTCGAAAGATCATCTAGTCCAACCCCCCTGACACAGCAGGATTGCCTAGACCAGGTCACACAGAAGCGTGTCCAGATGACTGAATATAAAGAAATAGTGGTGCTTCCCTTCACGGTGGGAGTGTTACTGGATGTGATGTTAGAAAGGCAGATATATTAAATCTGGTTTTAAGGGTGTAGTGCTTGCACAGGTTTCTACCAAGGTTGATTTAGCCAGAACTCTTCTGAGGGTTCCTTTGGTGCAGTCCTTCGGTGGGAGTTGGATCTGCTTTATGGAAAATCTTGATTCTGAGGTTTAGTCTAGGCAGCTTTGAAAGACTATCTCCATTCTTTTCTATTTTAATACATTTAAGATCTGCTTCTTCCCCTACCTAATTTAAGCATAAACGTTTTCAATAAATTTGGAAGTCTTGTGATAAGGTTTCTTTCAAGACGTGAAAATCTGTAGCTGCTGAGAGAAATTGTTTTCCTGCTGAGGGAAAAACATGGAGAACCTAGCATGCAGAACCCAGCCTAGCTATATCCTGTTTGGCAACAGTGGTGTGTAACTGGTCAGCATATGAATAGCTGGGGTTTGTCCACAGCACCATCGATTTAGGTGAAATATGGTTGTGAAGTAGGTTCCTGCAGTGAATGTAGAGGATGATGTAAGGGGGGATGGAAGACACAACAGGTATGAACTTGGCTGTGTTAATTCTGCTGGACACAGACGAGTTGTTTTGAGGTGGAGGATTACTCTAGTTGGTGTACTGGATACTGTAATTCATAATGCTTTGGTTTAGTACTCTTAAATTGGCAGCCACCTTTCAAGTAAATGATGTATATGATCTGTTATGCACTGCAGCTGAAGCACTGCAAAATCAGACTTTGCAGACACTTTGAAGTCATCCCACTCAAGCGGTGGGCAGAAATACTTGTTGGATAAAAGCCATTAATCAGTGACGTTGAAACAGATCTCTATCATTTTCAATATTCTTTGAGTATCTGCAGAACTTTTAGAGCAGAGGTTGCCATATGAGGTTTCACAGAACTGGCTTATGTTTGAAGTGACTAATTTTATACCATTATCAATACACCCATCACTTTGCTGCTGTGGTAGGTTGCGAGCAGTTAGGAGCCTATCAATCAGATTTTGACTCTCCTGTCTTCTTGTGGTTCATGCCTCTCAGAAAGGGCTCTCCAATTTCACTAGAATGCCTAACTTTCTCTTTCATGCCCTCAAGAAATGAACACTGCAGGGTGCTTGGGCCAGACACCCATCATACAAAAGAGGAATCAGATTACTAAATTGCTCAAATGTCACAGCTTTGACCTGGTTATCACACTGGGAGCCCTGTTCTTGCACATAACACTCTTTCTGCCTTTTTTGGAGATGTTTACTCTCTACCCAGCAGTTTTAGGAATCCAGGTGGCATGTCTAAACTGCCAGGTATGAGGTTCCCATCATTGCTTGTACATATACTGTGCTGTCATTTGCACTGAAAGCCTCTAGATTTGTTTTCTGGCATGAGGGCTGCTTTTTGCTCTGTGAACCTGCTGCTTAACTTCAGAGCAGCAGTTTATTCCTCTGCTTGGTTTACCCTACAGCACAGGACAAGCCTCAAATCACAGAGGGTTTGTACCATCCCAGCCAAAGCTATCCTCCTAACTCTGTGGTGCATTCTAGCCCATGCTGCTGGAATGGGGTCCAAGGCACCTTTGTTGTATGTTTTCTAAAATCATTTAAGAATAATAGGATAATTTCATCTTGGATAACTCCTAATGGAACAAAATTGTATCCTACTTACCTCAGAATGATTCCAGATTAATTCAGTGGAAAACAGTGGCATTTTCCCTAGCTTAATTATAAGTATAGTTGAACAAAATTTAAATAATATATATTTATACAGCTTGTGTGAAAAACTGCTGGGTTAATTCTCATTACATAATAAAGGGCCATTTTAAAAACTTTGCTCCACATGCGGCACATTTCTTTCAGGGTTCATCAGGTCTCTGTACTCTATTATTTACTAATGTGTGTAAGAATGATGTAAAGCTTAAGATTTCTTTGTTTTCTGGACAGATGTGGCTAGTTGGCTAAATGACTGAATATGCAAGCTGTTATATTTGTACTGAAATTTACTGTCCCTCCTATATCTGCTTTATCTATGCTGCAGGTGGGCACTGTGGTGGAGGTTCTTGACAGGCTGTCATCTGCTGGACCAGTAAAAAGCACTTACCCATTAACCTTCGTTCAACTTAAGCAGGTGAGAGTTCCTTCAGTAGGGACTTTGCAGTAACTTTGTGAAGTGTATTTGAACAATGCTCTGTGGTAATCTTCTTATGTACTGTGTTTTACACCTTATCTCAGCACAGAAATAATTGTATTAACAAGATGCCCAGGATTTTTGCATACTTTACAGTGCTCCTGTTTTGCACTTGAGGCTTTCCTCTTTCTATTTCTATGCTGTCCAGGCTTTCACCTTTATCTCTTTCCTCTCTGAAGTATTGATTTTCAAGTCCTTAAAATACTTTTTATTCATCTTTTTCTTCACTATTAGTTTTCCTTATTCTGGTTTTACTTTGCCTCTCCCCACATGCTATCAGAATGAGCACCCTGACTGAGAACTTCCCATTCACTCCTGTATTCCCTCTCTTGTCAGTTTCTCTATCAGTTTCTCTGCCAGTTTCGGTGGCTTTCCATACAGTCCCTCACAGCCAAAGATGTTTCACTTGCCTCTGAGGGACTGTGTTATAACCATTAAGGTTAAATGCCTCCTTGATTGCTTCTGTGCCAAGTTTAGCAGAGGTTGGAGTATGGGTTCTAATTGCCTGCAGCTTTAATAAAATACTTGGAGATAATGTGATGCTGGTAGTAGCTGGGCAAAAATGAAGAAGGGGGGAGCAGTTCTGCAGATGCCTGGGATATGACATTAGTCAAGTAGAGGTTCAAAGCTCAGATTTTTCCCTTCTAAGTCATTAACACAGAGGTGTGAGAGAAGCTGCAGGTAGTATGTTGTTGCTGGAGGTAAATTTGAGTGGACTTTTTTCTCTTTCATCCTCTGGCCTTCCCACCCTTAGTACTCCTCTTAGGAAAATTCCTGAGAGAAGAGGCCAGCCAGTGGAGCTTTTTTTTTTTTCTTGCCTCCTTTGCCCTCCTGTTTCTGGGCACCTTGTTGCAAACATAATGCAAATATAATGGAAAAGGTTTACTCTTACTTCTTCTTGCCAGGGTTATACTCTAATCCAAGTCTAGAAGATAAGTAGTTTTGGAGCTGCTGAGTGAAAGAGATGATGCATTTTTTTTTCCCTTGTTTCTATTTTGTGTTTCACTTTGTGATGAGAACAAATCTAATGACTATGACTTTATTTTGTTTCCTAATGGAGATGTTGGAGAAAAGTATTCTGAAATGTTCCTGATGTAAATCAAGTAGTTTTAAAAATAAAAAATATTGACTTGATAAATGTGTCAGTTTACAGGCACTGAGTGACAAATGCACTTTCAAGTTTATTATATAAGTTTAGTTAAAGGATTTTTCACATCTTTTCGTTGAATTTAATGAATAAATAATACTATCAGTCATTAACTGCTTTTTTTTTTTTTATTGAGGAAATACCTTCATAGCCAAACCCCTTATCTTTTAAAGTTACATAAATGTTCTGATGAAACATTTGAAAGTGGAAATGCTGTGGAATTTACACACATTACTTTAAAGGTCAAAGTGAACTCTAATCTGAAGCTGTTATCTGTGATAGATACTATCTGAAGTGAATGAAAGTTAACGTTTCAGTCCCAGCACGTAGGCAGGAATGTGGGATATTTCTAATTCATTATTGGAAGCTACAGAATTACTTGGCTTATTAATCTACTTGTTTGTTTTCCTTTCTTTTTCTTTTCTTAGTATTTTGGGTTTGTGCTGTACAGAACTACGCTTCCAAAAAACTGTACGGAGCCAACACTACTGTCTTCACCTTTAAACGGAGTCCATGACCGTGGCTATGTCTCTGTTGATGGGGTAAACCTTGTTCGCTGGTATTCATTTCTGCCATGAGTGTGGCCTTCAGGAAAATCATGGATATACAGTCTGCCTTTTTTTTACCTCCTTTTTCCACCTTACCAAAACAACTTTATTAGCTAACCCTATTTATTCAGATGAAGGAAGTGTACAGCTGATTTTTACTAAATGTTCATACTCATATTTCAGAAAATAGAAGTACCAGTTGTTTCTGAGGAAAATTTGTTTGAGATATTTGAATATTGATACAGATTCATGACTTTAGTGGAAAAAAAGACATAGAAGCACTTACTTGCAGGTTCCTGATATAGGTTGATACATATGCTTGGTGGCTTTCTACAATGTTTCCATAGATTTTATTGGTTTAATTCTTTTATTATTATACTTTTTTTTTTCCTTTGAGGTTGGGGGAAAGTGGAAGCCTTGAAGTCTTACCTCATGAAACTGGCTTCTGACCATAATGTTTAAAAAAAAAACTTTATGGTACAGAATGTGAACTTTACCTTTCTTCCCTTAAGTGGTGTTGTTTCTGGCTAATGAGAATTGCCTAATTGATTAATATCAATTCACAGACTTTGATAGCCTATTTTTTAATTAATCTTTGGCCTGTGCTGACTCTCATCACTTTTCTGTCCGGGTCAAGCTGCTCTTACCTTATGTTGTGGGAATGGGAATAAATAAAATTAAATTTTGATGTGAGCTTAATTGGAAGATGAAGCCTGTTTTATCACTGATATTCCAAAAATCTCTTCAGTTACTAGACTAAATTTGAGAACTAGCTTCTTTTGAATCAGGTGCAACAAAAAACACTGGGATTCTGTCTTTACTTCATGCAAGTTGAAGAGACAAATAGCAGGATTTTGTTGGCTTTCAATGGTGGTTATTTTCTTCCTCTTGGTGTAATTCATATAGGTTCCTCAAGGTATTCTTGAAAGGGACAAAACACTTATGATAAATATAACTGGGAAGGCTGGAGCAAATCTGGATATCTTGGTAGAAAATATGGGCCGAGTCAACTTCGGTAGATACAATAATGACTTCAAGGTAAGTAAAATCAGTTGAGTTACTGGATTGTGGTGGCTTTTCCTCTTTTCCACAGGTTAAAAAGAAAATATAACTGCTCACTAGTTTTCATTTTGAGTTTTCTCAGTCACCAAAATCAATGTGGAATTAAAAACTTGACAGACATAGGTTTCAGGTTTTTTTTCATGGGTTCACATATGTTGTCAACCAGTGTCACCCACAAGACTTTCAGGCTGAGTCGAGCCTGTAGCTAACATTTAAAAATGTGCAAAGCTGTTGGGTTGGAAATCAGTCTAGATCTTGACTGTAGTTCAAGGCTTGCAAATCCTGGGGTTTCATTTGTGTGTGTATGTATGTGTATATAGACACAGTTTTCTCTCTCTCTCCATGTCCCATTTCACTGGTCAGCAGCATATGTATCTTGCCATATTTTCAGTGTGTCTAGGAAAGGCTGTCTCATGAGTACTTTACTATGCAAAATTGCCATCAGAAAGCTTCTGAATGCACATGGGCCCATACTACACTTTGGGACTATAGTTTCCCCACGTGGGTGGCTGTGGTGGGTTGACCTTTGCTGGCTGCCAAGTGCCCAACCAAGCTGCTCTATCACTCCTCCTCCATCAACAGGACTGGGGAGAAAATACAACAAAGGGTTAGTAGGTCAGGATAAGGACAGGGAGATCACTTAGGAGTCACTGTTGTGGGCAAAGTCTGTCCATACTGTCTTTTCAAGGTACCTTGCCTTTATCTGAGTGGCAAGAGAGGGCAGCTGGTTCCCTATTGCCTTCATGTTGAGGCAGCAGAAATGTTGCAGTTCTTTATTTATTTAATTACAGGCCAGGTGATAAGGAAACCTAGGTGCTTAGTGCTAAATTAAGGTATGGGTATAGGGTTAGAGGTTGGATTAGGGAGGTGTTTAGTGTTGCTGTGGTTGATCTGAGATTCACACTTATACTAGGGTTTCAGCCTTTCACATATTTAAGACTGAAAGCAAGTTTGGTAGACAAATGCATTGTGAGAAGAATCCTCTAAGAGCAGGATCCTTCTGTGTAGAAGAGGGAGCCTTTCTCAGATAGCTTTGAGTATGTATATTGCTTCTTCCCATAGAATCCCTCTCTCACACTATTCCTTGACTGCTTTAGAAAACTGGGAATAATTATACTTTGGATTTTAGGTATTTTGTGCTTTCAAAAATAACTTTAGGGAAGGGAGTTCCTACCTTGGGAAGCTTTACATTTTTAAGCAAATAGGGTTGCTTTTCTGGGTTTTGTTTGGCTGTTCGTTTTATCACTTATTTCGACTTGAAATGGAACTAAGCATCTAGCTTTTTGGAAGGTTCTGTGGTTTGGGGTTTTTTATGTGCTCACTCCCTCCTACATCTTTGTTTTTCTTAGAAAATTTATATTCATATCTGGACTGTTGAGTATGATTCTTATGCAGACCATAGTAAAAATGGCACTTAGTAGGCTTCAATTGAAAAATCACAGTTCGTAGTTACTAAAGATGGGCTTAGGGAGACAGGTTAGAAAGTTTGGGCTAAAGTTATGCTGTATTACTTCAGTTGATTGGTATACAGAGTAACGTACAAGTTCTGTAGAAAAGTTTTGCCACTTAACTGTACAGATACTTTATTTTGATATCACAAAATATTTCCTGTCTGTAAAGTGGGCATCTAGATAAAGGAGGAGAAAAAACAATTAATGCTCATACTGACTGAATGCTTATTAGACATCAAAACATGCACAAAACATAGTATCTGAACCCCAAGGCTATAGAAAATGTGGGTTTGCTTGTTCCTGTTTAACATGCAGCGTTTGCAACAAAAGTTGCACTGAAAAGCAGTTTCTATGCAGGGTCTGTTCAAGTGACTATATGGATGTGGCATTGTTGATTTAAAATCAGCACTTTACATTGTACTGAAACACCACTTCAGAAACTGTTACTTTAACACAGTCAGGATGTGTGCAAGGGTAGCTTAATTTTCCATTCACTCTACAACTCTTCTTCATGACCCTAGTGACCTTACCTTGCTTTTGCATTCGTTGGGCAAGTATCCTTGTGTGCTGTACACATGGCTCCACAGGACTGTGTGGGTTTGAAGCTGACTGTAAGCTTAAAGTATTTCACTGAATCGGGGTCACAATGCGTGTGCCTTGATTTTGTGATATTGTATGTTAGCTGTGGAAGGGTTGTAGAAAGGAAATACTGCATTCTCTGCTATTGTGCAGGTTAATGTCTTGGGTTAGTGACTCAGCATTATCAAATCTTAGATATTTAATCCTTTTTCTGCTTTTTACTAAGCCTCAAGTTTTGGAATCATGTTCATGTTAAAGCAAAAGAATTTTTCACAGTTATGGGGGAGAAGAACAAACTTGGGCATCAGAGAAAGCTCAAAACTTTGAAGAGGAACAGGTCTTTCACAGAGAATAAAGGAAACTCTTCATTCTTAGGCTAAGCTTATAACTTGGTGAAAACCAAATGCTCATTTTCTTCATAAACAAGTTGGCAGCTGTTGCAAGTACTTTGATTCATTTTGTATTCCTGTCTGATTTAAGTTGCAGCCAAGTAACTTTAATAACATATTTTAAGTTTGTGGTTTGTTTTGTTTGTTTTTTTTTCTTTATCCTAGGGTCTAGTTTCAAATGTAACTCTTGATGAAGAAGTACTTGTTGAGTGGGAAATCTATCCACTAGACATAGATGGAGCGGTAAACCGTGACATTGATGACTACCTTGATCAACCAAAGAGTTCTGATGACAATCCACTGAGCTATGAAGCACCTACTTTTTATACTGGTAGACTTTTGATTCCTGAAGGAATTCCAGACTTGCCTCAAGACACATATGTCAAGTTTCCTGGCTGGACAAAGGTACAACTTTTTGCTGTGAAAAAACTGAAGTTCAATTAGAAAGCTACTGAAACTTCTATGGACAATCAAAGTCCACCCATCTTGGATGAGCAGAAGTTGGTTATAGTGGGGGGGTGTCTCAAATATATTTAAACAACTAGGAAATTGATTCCTTGCTTTAAGTAAATCTGGAGATAAACCATTTAAGAGAAGGGAAGCATATTCAAAAGATACATGGTATTAGTCTGGAAGGTGGAGCATCACAAGAAAACCCACTAGTTTTTCGACAGTGAGAAAGATGAACTGCCAGGCTGTTTGGAAATGCTGCATTTAGTTGTGGCTTTTCTTGTCCTGACGTGAAGCAGAAACAGCTTTTTGGAGGGAGTGGATACATGCCTTGAGATAAAACAATTTTTTTATTCTGGAGAAAGTGAGATGCTACAGGACACATTCCTTGTCTCATTAGTTGATTTAAAGTGACTTAAGAGCATATTTGAGGAACTAAGGAAACTGTTACAAAGTGTAGAGAGTGTTGGACACAACTGCTGGTGTTGTGCCTGTAGTTATGGTTCAAATGCATGGAAGATGTAACTGCTTGTCTTCTGGGGATTACCTGTAACAGATCAAAGAGCACTGCTGTGAGAAGCTTGTGGGCAGATCTCTGTTAATGAGAAATTCTCATAGGGCTGGAGTGTGGCTTAGGGCAGCCAAGAGTGTGTTTTCAGGGTGCCTTGTTTGAAACAGCCAGCACGCAGGATAGGTAAGGCCCAGCTCAACTAGGTGCTGGGAAGCACAGAGAGCAGAATGTGTGCACTGAAGTGCCACTGTCCTTGGAGGCCTAAGCATTGTAAGTCCAGGCTAAAGGGAAGTGCCTGTGATAGTGTTAGGTAGCAAAACTATTCCTTTCTGAAACAATTAATTTACTGCTGTTAAAGCAGAGTAGGAGAACGAGTTGCTGGTGATCTATCTACAGTATTGTAGTGGTTAAAGCACTTCCCAGTATGCAGAAGACTGTGATTCATTGCAAGCACTTAGTGATGCTGACACTGTACTTGGATAAGGAAGTCTTAGTCCCTGTTCCTATGTATGTGCATGTCTTAGTGACCAAATAAAATTCAGAAATAGCTCTTTGCTCACCTCACTTGAGGAAGCACAATGTCTTTAAGTGTACATCCTCCTGAATGCATGGTTAGATTTATCAGACTTCTTTTTTTTTTTCTTCAGCAGAGAAGAGGATTTGGTGTCAGGACTATGTTCTTGATTTCTGTGAAATCATGGGTTGTAGCTTCTGACCCTGCTAAAGGAAGTTGCTGAAGATAGAGATCCCCTTTTTTTATTTTGCCTAGGGTATATTTATTGGTAGTGTATATAGTGTCATGATGGCCTGGTTTAAGGCATACAAATTCCTGAGTATGCAGTCTTTAGAAACTGCAATGTTAATAAGATGGCTTGGAATTGAGAAATTAAGTTTGTAGCTTTACTGGAAAAATGAGTTATAACCAGTGACTGATTAAGATCAGAAAGAGAGACCTGTCTGATTGTACCTCCTGCATTAGAACTCTAATGCACTTCATTCTTACAGTAAGCTCCTACTTCCCACAGGGTTGCAGAGGTAGGCTCCTCTCTAGTGGGTACACTTGTTCTAAAACTACTACAGAAGCAAAGTAATGAGCTTGAGTAAAAAGCTCTTCTCTTGCCTTTTAATGAAGCAAAAAACAAGCCACAAAGCAGGATAAACGTGACTTAATAAAAAAAAAAAAAAAAGGGAAAAAAAAAAGCAAAGCTTGAGGTCAAAGTTTAACACCTTGGCAGAATGGTGCAAGATAGGATCTTATACCACGGAAGTGGATACAGAGCTGAAATAACTCACCTGCATTTGCAAATGTACCAAATCCTTACAAAATGCCTCTTGCAAGTTTCATAATCTTTTTTGCATAAATACTTAAAAAATAAAACACAAGCAAAAGTCCTCAAAAACATCTTGAGCAGCCATATTCCCAATATTCCAATTGTGCTTCTGTAAAATCCCGGACAGTTTTAGAAGTCACCAAGTGCAGTAAAAGTCCTTTCTTTCCTCTGATTCAGACTGTTATATTTATCAGCGTACATCAATCTGATGAGTTATTTGGTTTTCCTCCATATTCTGATTACCAAAGACCAAAGCAAGAGGGAGGAAAACACAGATGCAGTTATCAGTTCCCTTTTCTTGTCTACTGAACTCTTGTCTGATACATGCTTAACGGACACTTAGGAGGAGTACAAGCAAATTATTTGTCCAAATCAGCTGTGTATCTTCCTTTCTGTCTTGGTTTATGAACAAAGAGTCACTTCAACTCAGCAGGAGTCCCTTTTACTGTTTTGCTAAACATTCTGCAACTCACTAATTTGTAGGCTTCTGGAAAAATCTGCATTTGTGTCACTTCAATGCGTCTGTTTTGTGGTGTGTAAATGCCTGTTTTGACTTTGCTTTTTCCCTTTGTCCAGTTTTGTTTTATCTTTCGAACTTAAGGTATTTAGAAGAGTCTTTTGAACTAGGGGTTCTAGCCACCTCCACTATAAAAAGTAATTCAATGATTTTGCATGCCAGGTTAACAAAAAAGATTTTAATAGTTGTAGGTAACTACAACAAAGTACAGTACTGTCTTGCAGTGTGATTTCACAAGCTCTTTTGTTGATGAAGTTATTACAAGTATGATAGACATCTGAATGTCATGTGTCTACACAAGGCGCGTCTTTTTAACGAAATCGTGCCACAGGAAGGGTCCGCCAAGGAAGCCTTACACTAGCACAGAGAGTCACAACAGAATCAGGATCTGCTTTTTTCTTTTGTTACATTTTTCCTTTTAACAATTGTCTTCAAATAAAATTTTTAGGTTTGCTTTGGTCTTAAACTTGCTGCAAAATTCAGTGCTAGGGGCCTGCAATTCTATTTTCTTATGTCTTGTCATATTTGGAATTACTGCAGTACTTGACCACTTGCTTTTTAAATATTGGTGGTGGCTTTAACTCACAAGGGAATTTAGATTCTTTTGACTGTCATTAACATTATCTTGAACAGACTTTTTATCCTTGTATTCTGTAAAAATGAAAGAGGGAGGAAATTTAAGTTACTATGTTAAGAGCATTGTGCTTAGAGCTATTTTGTCATTTGTGTTGCTGTCAGGTGATTAAAATGTTGTTGTTTTTTCTTTCTCTCTTACCAGGGGCAAATTTGGATCAATGGCTTTAATCTTGGTCGCTACTGGCCGGCCCGTGGTCCTCAGCTGACCCTTTTTGTTCCAAAGAATATACTTGTTTCATCAGTGCCAAACAACATAACAGTGTTGGAGCTGGAGCATTCTCCTTGCAGCATCCAGGCCTGTGAGATAGAATTTGTAGACATACCTAATATCAATGCAACCACACAGCACGAAAGTTATGCTCCTCAACTGTTTGTTAGAGACATATGGCTGAACTATCTATAATGATTTCAGTAGTTCCTTATCTTTCCCCCACTTTGCTTCCCTTTCCCTTAGACCATACTTCTCTATTTTAAAGACTCTGCTAGTCAGTAAGTTGTTCAGCGGAGGCAACTTTTAAAATACTTAAAAGACCATTGTTTTGTTGTTGGTTTTTCTTTTTTCTCTTTGTTTTTTTTTTAATCTGCCAGACTTAAATACTGAAATTCTCTTTAAAAATAAAGTGTGTAACTTAGAATTTGCCTTGGACTGTGATATTGAACACAACTGTAAGACAACTTTCCCATCAGTCTAGTAAAAATGTAGTCTTTGTAGGCTGCTTACATTACAGGAACTCTCTTACACTTTTATTTACCATATTTTGCAGCTGGAGAGGAGCCTAGAAAAGGAGTGTGCAGCCCTGCTAGCTTGCTGGTTTTACTCACGTGGATTGGTAGGTCAGAGTTGCCAATAGTCTATACATTTGCAGCTGCTTTTATCACCTGGTTAGTATCAACATCATTTTAGTCTAAATGGGCTCACTGGCAACATTGACCAGACCTCATTTTTTTCACCTGCAACTTGGTTTCTTACGGGAGCAATGAGAAGAACTGTAGAAGGCAGTACTCAAATGCAAAGTACTCCAAACAGCAGTAATATGGAGAGGGACCTTGTAGTCTTCATCTGTCCCCTCTTGTAAAGCCAGCTTAGCTGCTTCCCTTCTTTTATCTCTGAAAACTTTAAGTAAATTGGCAAGTACAAGGACATATGTAAAATTTAGACTGCTTTGGTTGGAGCATGGTGTCTGATTAACCTGGCCACAGAATGGTTAACCTGGCCTTAAAATGAGCCATGTTTCCTTTAATGGATCCTTTTTCTTTTTTTCTTTTTTTTTTTCCTGATGGGCCTGGAGTAGCTTTTTTTCATGGGCCAGCACCTTGGAATTGGAAGGCTTTCAGAATTTTAATTCTTTTAGTCATTAATTTGCATCTTCTGTTTTGTTCCAGTAAAATGATAGTTTATTTTTTTTAAAGTGGCTGATATTTGTGAAGATACACAATCTCTGTAAAGCTGCTTTAGATTCTTGTTGTTTTGATGTCACTCATGCACACTCTTTGGTGAAACAACAGAAGATTGAGATGATGGAACCAAGTATTTTCATAATCTGTGGCTTTTCCTTTGATCTTTGTCTGACACTATTAAAATGGTTCTTTAAAGGTGAAATCTTTCCTATGTGTGTTTGAGAAGGAAAAAGAGGAGAAGGAAGAGTTATGAGTAGTTACAGTATTACAGTAGAAATGAGGTTGTAAAGTCTCTACAGACTTTAGTCTACAGGAGTTAGTTAACTCTTGTTCATCTCTTATTTGTTTTCTGTGGTATGAAGATGTGTGCAAAGTAAAGCAAAACAAAGAAGCTGTAATAGGCTTTGTGGCCCCAGAGGTGCCACCCTTTCTGAGATGGCCAATGCAAAAGCCTGACTCTTTTTTCACAGTTGTTGAGGACTGATACTGTCACCAGAGGAGAGAGTGAAAAAGGAGCACCACTTGCTTGCATCTACATCTTTCTTTGCTGTTTGTTTGACATGTGTTTAATGGGCTTTCAAACCAGATACGTGTGGCTCACCTGTGCCAGAGAATTTCTATTCCTAAACTCTCACCTGAAATACAGTCTAATGACTGGGGGCTGTGCTCAGTACCAGACATGCTTCATTTTTGGAATGAAGTGATCTGCTCTGACCCAGGGTTTTGGGGTTTTTTTCTTGGTACCATCCCTGTGCAGACCCTGGAACATCCTCTGCGAGCAGTTTATTATGAACTATTAATTACCTCAGAGCCAAGTCTTGAAAGTAAGGAATGGAACAGAAGTAGTTTCATACCGGTTGTGGGTTTTGTGGCTTGAAGAGTGCAGAATGGCAGTACTATTTAGGTATTATTCCTACAACAGTTCAGTGCTTTAACAGCCAGGAGTATTTTTATTTTTCTGACAGTTAGTGCTGTAAGAGGAGTTGAAATCCTGGCTCTCATTCCAGTTTCAGTTCATTTTACATTGTACTTGTGAAAACAGTGTAATCCATGAGACTTCACTTGTTACCATAACTGTGTGTAATATTACAAGCAGAAAGCCTTTGTATCAAGGATTAAAATATTTGTGATCTGGTTAGATGTAAAAATAGCAAGAACAATGTGTTAAAAATAGGTTTAAAGTTTTTCCAGTAGGGCTCTAGATAGCTTCATTAACACACCTACCTATTTACTGCTGCTTTCAGTGAAGTGATCTCTTGTATACAGAAAGGAACTGAAAGCTGGGGCCCTGATTCCTAATCCTGGTCTACCTACATGAAAACAATGCTAGAGGTTGCCTAGCAGTGTGGTATGTATTTGAGTAGGCAGAAGGTCTCTGTGACAATGGGCCTTCATTTTCAGAGTACAGCACTACCAAGGAGAACATGTTGCCACTTGCTGCAACAGTACCCAAGGATGTGTCTGCTGCTATGACATAGTTGGGACTTACTCCACATTTCCTTGCCTTGGCACTATGTGGGACTGAGTACATGATACCAAATGGGACACTGTGGCATTTTCTTCTTTGCAGTCTTGAGCAGCTCAGCTCTGTCTGGTGGAGCCAGCTGCCTCCTGGAGGCATAGTAAGAAAGTTAGTTCCTAATGCTAAAATTGTGGCTGCTGAAATCCTCCCTCCTGCCTGTCCTTGGGAATTTGCAAGTGCTTTGCTGACACAGCAGCTGAATAACGGACACAGTGTTCCCTGATTTCTGTGCAAACCTGGTATTTAGTCAGAATGAGTCTGTAAGAAGTGGACATTGTACACTGGTCCCATCTGGAAGGTAGGTGTGATCTTTGCAGTTCTGTAGGGGAGTGCTGTTTGAAATCTGCCCATAAAGTGTAGCTGTAGGGGCTCAGGTTGGTGTAGGTATTTTTTTTCCAAAGCATGTAAGCTTAGTCTGTAACGTTGCCTGTGCATGAATGAAGAATTAATGTCATTACTTGGGATGAATGAACAAGTAGGTGAATGTGAATGAGCGAATAGTGTGCGCTATGCAGTTGAATTCTCTCTTAACCTATTTATGATATTACTGTTTCCCTTGTATCCATAATATAACTATTTTCCTAAGTGTTGATCAAAATTTCATAGTCCCAGAATCACAGGGTTGAGACTTGACTCTGTCCATACCCCTTTAGATTTTTCATGCCCTGTAATTCTCCTATCTCTTTGGGGGCTCCACAGTACCTATGGTTTTGTTTTGCAGTATTTTGATGACATACTCATTTGTTTGCACAGTTTAAATGTTTGCAGGAGTGTAACCCTAGAAACAATCTTCTACCTGGACGGCAGACACTATCTACCTGACAAGTTTCTATTTGGAAATGGCAATTACAGAAGAAGAATCCTGTGTTTAATAGTGTTCTCTGAAGGAGGTGGTCCTGGATTGTCCAGGCTGAGAAGACAACATGTTCACAAAACTATAAGTTTGGACTGTAAGGGTAAGGAATCTACTCTTTTTGGATGGATGTCACTTTGACATAATTGGATGGCTGACTAGATTATTGCAGTCCCCTTGTATTCTCATTTCTGATATACTGAAATCACTCGGGGACAACAGCATCTCTGTAGGTATAAAATGGGTGTTCTGACTCTTTTCTTAGGGTGCTCTTCCTGGACATGCATCTGTGTTTGAGCAAATAGCTTGCAGTGCTGACAGTTCCTAACCTGAGCCTCTGACAGCAGGTTAGTTATTTACTGGCCATTGTTGTCTCTGTACCAGCAGGAAACAATAATGTTTTTCTGTCATGAAGCTTTGCAATCACTCATCTTCTTCCCTTTTTTTTGCTTGCAAATGCTCTAACATAACTCCCCTGCTGATTGATATGCAGTCCTCACATTTTCTCTGTAATCTGTTCTTGTATGTATCCTTTCCAGACTGCAAACACCATTTTAACAGATGATAGAAGATGAAAGGTTTGTGGGAGATAATCTAGCCCTCTGCTTCTACCCTAAGCCAACATCATCTGTATCTAAATATATACCCAGTGTGTTTGTTTAACTGGTTCTTCAAAATTTCTTTTGGTGGGGACTTCAGTCTTCCCTAGTGAAGCCATTCTAGAGTTTACTGTTAGGAAACTTGTGCACAGCTAACTTCATTGCTGTATGTAAGCCATTTATCACTTCGCTATGCACAGCTGACACAAAGTATGTCCTGCACTTTTAGACTGTTTTGTGCCCTCTCTGTTACCAGCTTACCTCCATAATGGACTGGATTTACAGAAATTTTAAGAAGTACAGAGCAACACAGAGAACTCAGTAAGGATGCAAAAGGGTGACCAGGTCCTGAATGACCTGGTTCAGGTACTGCAGCAGCTTTTAGAAATTACTGACTTGCAAGAAAGCTTTCTTCCAGGTGAGAACTTAAAAGCGTGGTAGCCAACTTCCTGGCTGGAAGATCATGTGATAAAAGGAACTGGAAGCTACAGAAGAATGGGGTCTGCTTTAATGTTTGCAATTCAATGAGAAGGCAAAACCGGGCAGGAAGAAATGATACTGGAACTTGATCCAAAAGGCTGAATGGAAAAATGTTGGAAAAAGATGTCACAGAGATCTTTGTAGTGCTTTTAGTGAATAAAGTATGTATGTTTAAAAATGCCTTTTCAGAAGATCTTTCCTGTTGCCTGTTATGCTACCAGCAGTGGGAGCGGTGAACCGGAGTCCCCAGCTTTGGGGGAGGTCTTGAAAGTGTATGTTACCTACAAGACGTTTCATAGAACCAGTGCTTTTTGCAGGCCCTTGGTAATGCAATCCCCCTTCATTAGGACATATTGTCTTTGTGGCCAAGAAATTGGGGATGTATTTAAGAACACCTGTTCTATGCTTTAGCACATATGCCTGTCTCTCAGGATCCAAGTAAGTATAGGACTCCAAAGTCAGGGCCTTAGGAAGGTGCCACTTTTAGCTCTGTAGTGTTGTAATGAGAAGCCCAGTCTTGCTCATGAGAATCCCCAGCACATGTTCATAGCAGACTCTGCAAGCATGTTCAGATCTATCTTGCACTTCGGTAATGTGCTTACAGCTGCATGACCTTAATTTAGTCTCTTTCATTTTTATTTTTGTTGTTAGACAAGGGTGGAGTGGGAAAACACTCTCTAATGGAATTGGGAATTGAGTTTGAAACTCCAGCAGTAAGGGCCTTTATTGAATAGATCTGTTGAATACCAGTGCAAATCCAAGAGGAAAATGCAGTCAGTATCTGTGGATTGAAAGAATTTTTCTGTTAAGTTTCCTTATTTAAGTGTATACACTATTTTTTTTAAAGTGGGTGCTTCTGTAGGGCTCATGCTTCTATACTAATATTAACTGCGTATTTCCAGTGTTATCTGTGGTTGTGGACCAGAGCACAGTATGGGGAAATGCCTAGCAAGTGAGGGTCATCCATCTGATGGTATAGCTAAGAAGTTATTATTGTGTTTCCTGTTTCGTTCTTCCTTAATTCTTGCTAGTTCTTGCATTAGGGAAGTCTTGTGTGTAGAAAAGCTAAAAAAAATTTCCTTCAATGTGTCTTTGGTTGTCTGAAGTGGAATTGATTTTCCACCCCCTCCACCTATCCATTGTTAGTTTGCAAGCTGGATGAAGATGCTTTTGCATCTAGCTTGTTTATGCCTTTCTACTTTCTTCCAAACACCATTCAGAGATTCCTTTTCTCAAGTCCCACAAATCTTGGTCAGGTGCACAGAGTGAATGCTCTTTGTGGACCTCTAGTCTAAATTGAGCCAGAAGTCTCCCCTGGTTGTGACCTTCTGCAATAGCGCTCTCCAACGCAGTTGCATTTGGAGAAGATGAATGGCTGTGTCTTTGCATGTGGTGGCTGCAGGATCTGGATGTGTTCCTGTGCTACAGTTAAAGGGGCATTCTGAAGCATAGGTAGAATTGTCAAGGAGAAGGGGGAAGAGAAACTGGCAACTTACTTTTGATGTTCTTCATGCTCTTTCTGTTGCTGAGCTTTAGACTGTAAACTTTCTTCTGTTTACTAGAAAACATTGCTTGCTGTTTTCACAGCAGGCACATATGGGACAAGGAGAAAGATGTGCAGAAGGAAAATCTACACTCCTTTCTTGCCTTCTACACGTTCAATTTTATTTCTGGATGTTGCAGCAGTCTGTTGTGCCATCGAGGCTTTCTGGAAGACTTTGGGCTCTGAGAGATGGATCTGGATCCTGCACACACTCTGCAGACGTTCTTTCAAGCTTTCTTTTTTTTCCTCCTCCGTTTTAGGATGTGGTTTACAGTAGTCATGAATAGGTAGGTCTGGTGCACTGAAGAACCTGAGAGCCTAGTGCTGAACTCGTGAGGGGTTAGCATGATTTCCTGCAAAATTTTGTTGAAGCAGTGACTTCTGATGCTGTGCATTTCTGTGTTGCTCTTTTGGTCCTTTGATCCAGAGACATACTTACTGCAAAACAATGTGAGGCTTTTGATGACAGCCAGACATAGATATTTGTAGATGTGACTATTTAAAGCACTGAGTCCACCTTGCTCATGTTGAAATAGAAGAAAATTGCTGTTTGTTGGTGTCTGCTGAAGCAGCTCTTTTTTTTGTTTGTTTTTTTCTTCTTTTTTATTTTTTTCACATTTTCAAGTCTTAACTTCTTAGATCTCTTTGCTTTGACTGAAAAGCTTCAGAGGTGTTGAAGAAAACCTAGAGCTTCTATGGATCTTTTCTAATTTTAACTACAAAGACAATTGGTGTTTTAGTATTGGGCAAATTTTGCACTCCTCTTGGTATCTTTTACTGGAAAAAAAAAAAGGAACACACCCCACCTCCCACTACTCCAAAATTAAGCTTGTTCACTCATCTTAGGAAATAAAGAAATCTTGGACAGAAGGTGCCAGTAATTCAGATTACAAGTGTAGAAGGTAGCTATGCTGAAATCACACACACACACACACACACAAAAAAAAAACCCCTCTGAAAAACCCAATCTGCAAAGATACAGAAATGAGATTAGAGCATACTTGACTTGCATGAAGTTTTTCTCCTGTTCCTGTAGTAGCAGCACAAAGGATGTTTAAGCACTGTATTGATAAAAGCAAAACCCACTCAGTGTTACAAAACACGATCTGGGTGAGAAGCCTGGTGAAGACAGAGGGGAAAGTGTAATAATGTGTCAAGTAAATAGTGGGTTATTTGTTGGGGGTTCTTTTCATTTTTTGTTTTGGTTGGGGGAGGTTGCCCTTTTTTTTTTCTTTTTTTCAAACTCAAGCAAGTTGGCAGTGAAGTGCCTCCAGCCACAACCAGGTGTAGACTGTGGCCTTGCATCTCTCTGAACTGGTGAACATGAATGATGCTGAGCTCTGTAGTGTTCAGATTTTCATAGCTACAACAGGAATTTTTTAGATGAAAGAAAGGAGGTGAACTGGACTGAAGATTCAGCTCCACTGGCTGGATGTGCAGGGTAGGGAAAATATAGCCAAATCCTAACAAACCACAAGGCTGGGAATACCTGTAGCTCTGCTGGTACTTGCTCCCCAACTGCTTAGTACCATCTTTCTTCCATTTTTTCCTTGCAATTCAAGGTAGAAACCATGCTTTTTCTGACAGTCCTTGGTATACTTCTTATATTTTCAGTTGTTCACAAAATAATGCTAGGTGATGCCTGTTTTGGTTTCACTACAGGTTCTGGTGAGCAAGTACCTTTTTCAGAAGTGCCACCATGCTGTTGTTCTTGTCCCACAAGGTGGGTGAAGGAACATTCAGGGATTCCCAAAGTTTCTTCTCTCTGAGTTTGTCAAGGGTTTGCCCTGTTACCACTGCTCTTTTCTCAGAGGCTGAGGGCTTCAAATATACACAAGACTACACACAGCTCATGTTGCCTGTTGTCTTTGTTTTATTTTCTCATTTTAAAAAAAATGTATTTTTTTCATTTAAGAACAATGGCACTGAGTTTGACCTACAGTCCATCTAGCCTTCAAAGGTGAGCACATCCGATTATCTCTGAGTTTCAGCACCTGAAACTTTCTGGTGAAGTCTTTTTTTTTCTGACTAAGTTAAGCTTGAATTTCAGTGCTTTTAAAGTCTTTTCAGTAGAAGAGACTCATCTTTGGCTGCTGATTCACCACGACTCAGTTTGCCAAAAAAACCCCTCCCGAAATCTAAAGCTCACACTCTGCAGTGCAAACTGGTGTACAGCAATTGAGATTTTTTTACAAGTATTAGCTCTCTTTCAACAACCTTGAACTGTGCTCCATAGTGTATTTTGATTTGGGGGATTACTCACTTAATTGTCAGACTGTGTGTCTTTGGATGGGAAAATGTGATGCTGGTTTGACTTGGAAAGAATGTTCCTGTTCTTATGAAGTGCTTAGTTGTTTTTTTTTCCTGCTACCTGTTTTAGCATGTTCATGCAAATTGGTGAAACTCCCTGCTGATGACAAATGTCAAAATGTGAAGTAAACCAGGCAAGCAAGTCTAAAAGGGGCAGGGGTTTTGTCTGTGAACCCTCATGATTCAGGACAATAATCACCTATTGGATGAGAAATGTTAGGAGGAAATTGCTCAAAGCCAAAGGCTTTCTTTTTTAGAATAACACACTATGAAGTTGTTTTCATCTTCTGTGGAAGGTGATGAGACGTTGAGCTGTGAGTCAAAGAGTGGGGATGGTTCTTTGATGTCTTGAGACAAGGCAAGAAATCTAGCAATGAATACACAGATATTTATCTCTAATAATAATCAATACTCAGTTTCGTTGTAGTACTTTTCATCTGCAAAATGCCTTGTTTTACAAAGGAGGGTAGAGTCTTGATTTCTATGTAACAGATGTGAGAATTGAATTTCCCGAGATCCCTGGCAAGGCTGAAAGCAGAACCTTAAAAACTGGTTGTTGGGATTTTTTTTGTTTGTTTTTTGGGTTTATATTGGGTGTGGTGGTTTGGTTTTTTGGGGTTTTTTTGTGGGTTGTTTTGGGGTTTGTTTGTTTGGTTGGTTTGGTTTTGTTTTTAATTTGAGGGAGAAATAAAGGGTAAGGGTGCTACAGTCTCTTTTGGGCATATCAACTCTTGTCAATAGGTAGTGACAGTTACTTCTGCCTGGCTTATGTCTGCAGCCTAATACGATAAGGATGCCACTGCAGGCAGTGGAAGCTGTCTAGTAAGCTGCAGGTAATAAAACAAGGGGTTTTTTTTCTAAACATGACCATTGTCTGCACGAACACGACTAGGGCCGGTTGCTGTCTGCCCCCGTGCACTGCCGTCTGTCTGCGTGGGACTTTTTGTTTGCTATCATAAAGGAGACATGCCCTTCCATTGAAAGGGCACATCTAGCTGGTGGGTCTGCACAAAGTCTCACGTACCAGGTCTTCCACCGCTTCTCTAGTTGGATTCCACTCACCCAGCTTGTAGCATTCACTGACCAGGCAGATGTGGCTTTTGCTGTGAAGGGTCTTACCAATTTCATTTTACTTTTACTGTGTTTTGTTGTGCTTTTGCCAGAGAGGCAACTTAGTGGGATCTTGAGGCCTCAGATCTAAAAAAGCAGCAAGTTTTTTTAGGAGATGTCACTAAAAGGAACATTGAGACTAGAATTGTAGAATTATTTGGTTTGGAAGGGACCTTTAAAGGTCATCTAGTCCAACCCCCCTGCCATGGGCAGGGACACTTTCTACTAGGTTGCTCAAAACCCTGCCCTGCCCTGAACACTTCCAGGGATGGGGCTTCTACCATCTCTCTGAGCAACCTGCACTAGGGTTTCACCACCCTTATTGTAAAGGAATTTCTTCTTTATATCTAGTCTGAATCTCCTCTCTTTTAGTTTAAAACCATTGCCCCTTCTCCTATCACAACAGGCCCTGCTAAAAAGAGTGTCCCCATCTTTCTTATAAGACTCTTTAAGAGCTGGAGGATGCAACTTCCTTATCACTGTGCCAATAAAGTTTTAAATGGTCTGGCAATCTTTTAAGCTATCTATTTGCTCCATTGTTAGGTAATGTCAACTTTTCCACAGCTATTTCTGTACAAGTAGTAGACATTTCTAGAGCTCTTTTTACATTTTTCTGGGAACCTGGAAGCTTATACATACCCAGTGGTTTATGTTGGCATGATGGTTCATGAATTGGGCATGTGCCTTCCTGAAAATCCAGGCCATATTCAGTCATATCATATTATGACTGAGGGTCTCTATTGTGAATTACCTCACAGAAAAGGTGAGCTTTTTTTCTGTTTATGACACAATTAGTAGTTGCTTTGCATCTGTACAAACCCTTTAATGGAATTTAAAAACCCATGCAGAATCTTGGGTCTCTAGTGCTGACCTTGCTTTCTCAATCTCTGACAGAAATAGTTAAATAATTATCTCTAAAGAGCTGACCTTTCATAAATGCTGATGTGATGCTTGTTCCTTTAGATTTTATTCCCACAGTCCCATTTTGATAGAGTAAATCACTGTATTTTTTACACCATAGGAGTGGTGAAAGCTCAGCTGCTAGACAAATTCTCATTAACTAAGTCAGAAGTCAGTAGATTTAGAAAAAAACACAACAAAAAACCCCTTTCTGTCTGGTAGTCCTCTTCAGTAGCGTTCATCACTTTACTGAAATTTTGCTTCTAATGCTAACTTTTTTCTGTTACATTCTGTGGGTGTGTGGAATAAGCTACTTGACTGAGCAGTGGGGTCAATTTCTTATATTGAAATTTTAAAGAAAAAATAGTGTGTTACCCAAGACAAAACCATGAGCTCTTTGGACAGTTTTTGGGTACGAGGACTTTTGAAATAACTTACCCAATCAGAATCAAATTTTAATAAGAATTCTGAGCAGAAAGAATGAAATATTTTATTTCAATAATGTTGAAAAATAGGCTGTGCTTTTACTCTAAAGTAGCTTTAATCTGAAGCTGAAACAAAGTGCAAACAATAGTGTCAGTTTAAAAGGTGTCAAACAGTGCAGCTGCCACCAAAAATCTACTCCTTCCAGTGTTCAGGTTTTCATGAAACTGCCTTTTCAAATGCAAAATGTTCTGCCAGTGTAGTCACAAGACAGACAACTGACCTGTGTGACTGCTCTGTGCAGAGAATGTGAGCTCAACCTAGCAAGCAAAGGAATGGATTTACTCCATGTGACTCTGGGAGAGGAGTCTGTGGCACACATCTTCATGTGAAGAGCAGGAGCAGGTGGGAGCCAGCTTCCTCAGGGGAGATTTTGGGGTTCTCCAATATTTCTAAGGAAAGGAAGTGAGCACTGACCTGCATTGTGCAAGGATGGGTTGGTGAAACAGAACTGAGGAGAAAACAGCCTAAGTCCGAACTTCTTTTTCTTTCCTTTAGCCCTTTGCAGGTTTTTGTGTGGCACCTCATGTGATGGGTTTCATTCTTCTAGAAGGTGTAAAAAGATTTTTGACAGCAAGGGCAGACCCGTGCTCTGCAGCTTCTCAGCACTGGTTGCCTGCAGAGCTTGTAGACAATGTTGTTGTTCTTTGCAATCAACCAGCCTTATTTATTTCCATTCCTGCTGCTTGTAAATGAGCAACAAGGGCATAAGCAATAGGAAAAAAGACCCTTTTCTTTGTTCTCTGTGTAATTTTTACACCTTTCCCACATACTTCAGTAGTGGAAAAGGCAAGTCACTCAGTCTGCAGTCGTCGTCTTAATTGTGGTCAGATTTCAGTTTCCCAGTTATGAGCCAGTATAGAGCAAGTGTTCTGGTCTTTCTTTACTTCGATTAGATTACTTTTTTGCTACTACTAGCTGGTGCTGCTCTTTTTGTTTGTGACGGCAACAGGTTAAAAGTAAGGGACCCTCTTTTCCATCTACCTTCCCTTCCATGGGGCTACTTCAAGGCATGCAAAGTCCCTATGCAAAGAGGACAAATACGGTTCTTCATGTAGGGATGTCCATCTGTCATTCCAATCACTGTGGCAGGTACAAAAGTCCCTTCCTGAACTTGGCTGCTTGGGGCTTCTCCAAAAATGCTGATCAAATGTCACTGGCCACTTATGAGCAGTAGAGTGGATATAGTAATGTCAGTCTTCATTCAGTCTTTGTTGTCTTACAGGTTCCTAGCAGCACAGAGAGTACCTTTTATGAAGGTTTAGTATCTGTGGAAACAGATCAGATTCCTGAATATTTGCTTAGTTGTTAAAAGCAAAAGCAAGGAAACAAATACATTCTTGGAATTTTTACCATTCTTAGTGCCTTATGTTTAATATAACTAAACTGATTTTTTTCCCCTCATCTACCTTTCTATGGTGGCTTAATGCAACTGAAGAGAGGACACAGGCTGGCCTTCTGAGGAGCCCTGATCTAAAAATGCAGGTTTGAGAATGAGTCAAGTTTGCTTCACTCAAATGTCTGTCCATTCTCTTTCATGGTTCAGTAGGTCTGCTTGGAAACTCTTGTTCAGCTCAAATGACACCGCTGGTCAACTGACATTTTGAAATACCCTGCTTTATTTTTGTCTATGTTGATACTATTGTCTCATCCTTTCTCATCAGCAGATTTCAAAGCTGTGTCTCAAAAGAGGAGTGGCATTATCTGCTGTAGCTCAGTGTATGGGGGAGAAGGATTTGTTCCAGTTGACAGAGGAGGAAGCCACCCAGGTCTGATGAGCTCCGGTCCCAGGATCTGGATTCCTGAGCCCATCACTTAAAGGTGAGCTCCTCCTTGCGCCCCATGCAGCAAACCTGCCCAGAGCACAACTTTTGGCTTTGTTGCTTATCCAGCACACAAATTGAGTAGGTGTATTACTGGTGGGACTGGAAGAGGTTTAACTGGGCAGAGGAACCAAGGCAGTGTTCACCTGGTGGGAGCTCTGGCTGCACGAAACACCCTCTGCACCAAAGGCACGTGTGCACAGGCTGTGGGGCACAAAGCCAAGCAGCCATGTGAAGCACCTTTGGGTTTTGTGTGGAAAAGGGACTTTACACTAGCTCCATTTATGGCAGTGCTGCACAGCCACTGGGTGCGGACCATTAATTCCACACATGAGCAGATTTGACATTCTCCCCCACCACAGGCTGTGTGCCCAGAGCTGGACCAACCTGCAATCTGCTGGTGATCTCAGTGTCATTCCTCAACACCATTCTTAGCCCAAAACCTCGTGTTTCACGGTCATCAAGAGTCTATGCTTTGCTTTTGCTTGCTGACCATCATTTTGGCCAGGCCAGGCCAGCACAGGCAGGCCTTTCCCTGGTCTGGAAAGTAAGGTTTCTCAAAAGGTCTGGTTTATTCTTGCCAACTAGAAGACTCAGAGAGTAGGACCAAGAATAAAATAACTGCAGTGTGCTGTCTGGCTTCTAGGTTAGTCTGTGCATTTGGCTGATTAATAATAGCCCAGCAGTTCACAGTGCTGGTGCCATCAGTATCACATCTGTAAGGACAACACACCGTGGCAGCTTGGAAGAGACATGTTGTTTGGTTCAGTGACATCTGTGAGACTTTGAAGCACCTGACATTTGCAAATTGTCTTCCTTTTCAAAGTAATGGATGGCTTAACTCACCCCTTGCCTCAGTTTTTCCCAACTGATTTACTCAGTGGCTTGTAAGGTTTTGAGTAGTAAAAATTTATAGTGTTTTTCTTGGCAAGAAAGACACTTCCGTATTGGAAGTAATGTCTTCCACAGCTATTCTTATCTGCACTAATGCAGATCTTTGCTTGTCAACCTTAGGACATGCTAATGGTAATGTATTCCCCAAATTAATCATGATGGGTATGTGTGTGCACGAGTACTTAAGTGTGCTGCTTATTTTCAGTCACGTATCACAAGACAGGTCACATGGAGGTCAGCTTCCACTTAGGTTTCTTATTTTGGGTGATGAGAGCAAGGGCACTGCAACATTTTCTTCTCCATTTCTACATTTCTCCATTTCTTCTACATTTCTTCTCCAGCCCTTTCCTGACGCATTTTTATGCCTTGTGTGCTCTTTACAGGATGCCGAGCAGGTACTTTGTTATTGACAGCCTAAGAAAAATAAAAGTCCTCCTGCTGAATGGTTGTCATTGAGCAAAAAGACACATCAGAAATATCTTCCAATCTGTATTTTTCTACTTCCAACTTTGTCTGCTACCACATTACTGATTTTTGCCTCATTTAAAATTATTTTTGTGTGAAAATCTCAACATTGCTCTGCGAGTTTGCTTCTTGTTCCAGATTTCTGATTAATAGAATGTGGATCTGTCAACTCTGTGTTTTGCTGTTATCGACTGCTAGGATTCTTTGTGTTGTTTCTAAGTTATAACAGACAGTTTCTTGTCTGGTTTTACTTTCTTTTGTTTTCCCATATACATCTCCAATTAGTAAAAACTGAGTCTTGGGGTTAAGTACTTTTGGAACAAAGAACATTCACTTTAAAAACCATATTTTTAACCAAGCTTGTAGAGTCACAGACTGCTTCAAATTTATTCACACATGCTGGAAAATTAGGTTTTTTACAACACTTCTATTCAAAAGTATTTTAAACATTTTCTATGTTAATGAAAATACAGACTTGCTATCCCAAATTACAGTGTTGAAGTAATTCAAAATGCTTATATACACATCTACACACAGGCAGATGTGACAACTTGGATAACTAAAAGAAAGCATCTCTGAAACACAATGTAATGCATTTGCTTTGCATCTTTGTGCACATAAAGAATGTATTTTGTGTCCTTTGTCTTCGTAACAGAGGATGTATCCTATCCCTGAGATGAAACCCTTAACAGTAGCAGGTACTGTTAATAGCATGCTAAGAGTGGAGTGAACAAGTCCTAATAACCATCCCTCTCGAATAAATGCATGTATTTCTCAACTGCATGTGCTGATGACAACCATCTGTCTCTCCTCTGCCCCTCCGTGCAGGCCAACCTGTGTCTCCATGCTAGTGAAGAGGGAGCAGCATGGTGCAGTTCTTTGTGGAGAGCTGAGGCTTCTGTTAGGTCTGAGCACTGCTTTATAATGGCAGCAGATAGAATGTACATATCGACTCCCACATTTCGCATCTAAGACACCTTCTGGCATAATGTTCAGAAAATCTAGAGGCAGAAATCAAAGCTGAAGTAGTTACCCAATGCTAGCTTATTGTTAAATGCGTGTGCATTTGCTTAGCTTTGCAAAGTTCCTGCTTTTGTCAGTTTGCTGGCTGGTGAGTTCCGTGGCTGGTCTGAAACACGTTAGAGAGCGTCTTGATCTCCCGTTGATTGTGTGTGGAATGAACTGGTAGATTCAGTGTGGTAAGTGATGTGAACACCACACCACTTGCAAATATCTCCAGGTAGCCGCCAGTTCCTAAAAAGCATCTTCAGGTACTTCTTAAACTTCTCCCCCATGAAGAAATAGATAACTGGATTGAGGCAACAGTGAAAAAGGCCAAAGATTTCCGTTACCTGGGAAGCATAGTCCAAATTCCTGCTTGCTTGACAGTCTCTAATGACTCCTGTGCTTTCCAGCAGTTGTAGGAAAATCACGATGTTGTAAGGGGTCCAAAAGAAGAAAAACACAATCATGACAACAAAGATCATCCTCACAGCCTTATTTTTTTTCTCATTTCTACAGTGAACTAATGTTTTAATGATCATGGAGTAGCAAAATGCCATAACTATAAAAGGGATTAGGAGCCCTAAAATGTTGATTTCCAAAGTGGAAAAAAGTTTCCATGTTGTGAAGTTTCCTGGATACCTCATCTTGCAGGTGGTATAATTACGTTCATCATAAGATTCTCTAAATACGAGTTCTGGAACAGAGGCTGAAAGAGCTACTAGCCATATAACAAGGCTAGTAATCAAGCCATGGAAAGCAGTCCTTGCTTTCAAGGAAAACACTGCACGAACAATTGCCAAGTATCTATCTATGCTCATAAGCATAATAAAAAATATACCACTGTAAAACCCAACCAAGTAGATCCATGAAATGATTTTACACCAGGGAGTTCCAAAAACCCATTGGTCTATTGTGAAATAAGACCAGAAGGGCAAGGATAAAACAAATAGCAAATCTGAGATGGCGAGGTTTAGCAGGTACACATCAGTCATGCTCTTCAGCCTCTTGTATTTGAAGAGGACCAAAATGACCAGAATGTTTCCTGTGAGCCCAATCAGGAATACAAGGGTATACAGAACTGGTAGGAAGGAGGCTGCAAACCTCCTGACGCCTTCCTTACTACATGGTTTTGGAGCATCGTTATAATTATCGTAATACTCATACAAAGTCGAGTTTTCAAGTTCAAAGGAGTCTGTATTTGAAGAACTCATGGTTTTTGCCCAGTTCCTGAGAACGAAAGAATATACAAATGTCAATGGCTTCCAGTAGGTGAAGGCAGTGTGGTTACGCCACAAGCCTGAATCACTAGCAATGCCTGACTTGCAGTTCCAGTGCACTTCTCATTACAGGTTCTCAAACATTGCTTAAGCATTATGGGATGCGTATGCACCCTTGCCAAGTGTTCTATCCTTAACATGCATGTAATTAGTCCTTGCAACACTGTGCAACTTGGACGTCAAACACACAGAATGCTGTTCAAATGGCAGAGAAGAAAGCAAACAGGAAAGAAAGATACAGACCACAGATATCAAATCAGAGAGAGAGAAAAATCTTCTGTGGAGTAAAGTAAAAAGCAAAGCCACTATTCATAGCAGTTCAGGATTTCACCCACCTTTCCAATCAGGCAAACATCACTGTAAGAAGATGGTAATAACAATGCCTCTGACTCTACCTTCTAATGAAATTATGCTTGCTGAAAGCTGGTATTAGTTTTCAGTAACCACTGTCTTCAGTGGCTAAATGAGTAACAGGAATTTGTCTTTTTCATATATATGTTCTCTTCTAATAGGCAGAGACATAGCTTTAAGTGATTTTTACTTCAAGGTAAGTAATTTGGGCACAGCGCAATATATTGCTGATGTGTTACTGTGTGTGTAATTCACAGCACAGCACATCTTTTTTTTTTTAAGCCTTACAAGAATTTTTCTAAGCCTGAGTTATGTTCTTCCCCTTTGTCTTTATGAATGGAAAGCAGAAGGAAAGTGAGTATCCTTGCTTTATTTGTCTCTACACTGTATGTTGCTGCTACGTAACAGCAAACATTGACTATCGTTAACCTGACCCCTACTGTGTGTAGACCCAAACGTGTCACCTCTCCAGCCTACAGTTCTGTTCCACTACATACAGAGAGGAACTTAATCTGAACTACAAGTCACAGGGACAGAGCTGTTTGACATCAGTGGTATAGAGATGACAGCTTTGCAACAACTGCACCTAAACTTACCTGAATCTAATCTGGGTTCAGCATAGTATATTTAAATATTTAAAACTGAAAACATATGCTCACAGAACACAGATGCACCCACTTCTGATGATGCAGAAGTTCTTAAAGCAGCTTTAAAAATTACCTGAGCAGCAACTAAAGGTAAATGAAAAAGCATTAGTCACACACATGATGACCGTATGTGATACACAACTGTTTCAGCAACTGCATTTTGTGAACTTTACCTTTTTTTCTCCTTTCTTCTCAGATGATGTGAAGAAGCTGCTTTGCTGTATGGGTGCAGAATCACTTGCTTCTCAACAGGTAGCTCTGTCAGGGATTTGTGCCTACACAGTGATATCCAGCAGCTGCAAAAAGCAGATGTCACTAGGTAGCTGTAACTCTTAACGGAAGTTTCGTACTTCCTTACAGATTGTATCACAAGTGCTTCTCTGCTCTGTGCTCATCAGAGGTGGTCCTTCAAACTCAGCAATAAAATTAAGACACATAATATGTAAGAAAATGCAGAGTTTCCACTGAGAGCGTGATTATAGAGTTAAAGCAGATTCATCTTACCCAATCAACACTAAAACAGATGTCACTAAACAGCTCTCATTCAACAGAAACCTTGTTCTTTCTAATGGATTGTGATGAAATGCATCTTGATCTCAGAAAAAAATAATGAAAGGATCATCTGTAGTGAGCAGAGAGGAGGAAGACACTTGGTGGGTCTGTGGGAGGTATGTTACTTATCTCCTTCTGCCAGGTAACTAGTTTTGCAAGTTATACTATGCAATTGTAGAAGAAAAGAGCTGTATAGATTTTGTGTAGAGAGGGCTCCTCTTATTCATTGTTGTTTGATCTTCCTAACTCTTACTTCCCTTGGTAAGAAAAGAAATGAAGGCATGTTAATTCGTGCTACCTTTTTCCTTGATGTCTCCTGTAGCAGGTTTTATATACAACAAATCTGCCTTCTGCTACTGCCCTGGCACAAATGGTAGCAGTGGTTAAATTATCAAATGAGAAGTAGAATGGGTAATTGTGCACGCGTGTGGTGTAAGGGCAGAAGGTGCTGAGGTTTACCATGGTTCTTGTCACAGCAGGAAGCTTAGGAGCTTGTATGAATTACTTCTAAGGGTGTGGTAGGCCCTATCTGTCTTTTGGGGGATCTCAGGAAGGGAGAAGAGAGCACGAAGGACATGTGCTAGTCAAAAAGGATGGTTTTGAGTCCCACCAGCACAACAGCTGTGCTACCAGCTCACAAGTGCTGCTTTCCTCTATATCCCAGAAAAGACTAGGCAAGCAGAAGTAAAAGCCATTTCTCAACAGGGGAGGCTGCTTGGTTGTTACCAGGAGAAACTGGTAGTCAGAAGAATCATAGGTCTCAGTCCAGCAGAGATTATATGTCTTCTAGTTCAACCTCCAGTGTTATTCCAGACACAGATGTGCCTTTTGTTCAGTTATCCTATTTACTGCTATCCCATATGCCTCTGGCATTGTTAGTTTGCCCAATAACTTTACATGTGGCTGAAGTGTTTCTTCCAGGAAAGCTTAATGTGAAGACAGCATGAGAAGTGGGTTCTACTGTTTTCATGTTTTGCCAGGATAAAACAATTTTATTTGGAGTAGCTTCTCAGTTATCTTTTACAAGCTGCATCTGTGGAGATTTTTAACTCTATCACTGAGAAATATTCCTCTGCTCTGCAGACCATATATATCTTTTCAGTTTACTAGCAGTCCTTTAAAGATGTGTACATCACATGAGCAGGCAATTCTGTATTACCAGTTTCCTCACCTCTGCTCAGAGAAATGAGCAGCTGTTCCTCTTGCTGCTCTTTTGTTCTGTGTAAGGGCCTCACTAACCTCTAACATGTCATGGTGCTAGGGGCACAAGTTCAGCTCTTTGCCCACAATAACAATGACATAAAATCTTTCTTTAAGTACATACTTGACAGGAGAAGAACCAACTTCTTGCTCTGTAGGCATTGTTCTTTCTTAGTTTTGGCCATCATATTTTTAGTTCAATAAACGACTGTGCATCTGCATGCTTATCTTCCATTAGCTTCTCCTTCATCAAAGTGTCTCCATTGGGTTTCATCAGAGGTGACTTTTTTTGATTTCCAGATGAAGTAGTGAATAGAATCAAGTATCTTGTAATCCCCCTTTAGGTATTGAAAGGCTGCTATAAGGTCCCCTTGAAGCCTTCTCTTTTCCAGGCTGAACAAACAACCCCAACTCCTTCAACCTATCCTCATAGGGGAGGTGCTCCAGTTCTCTGATCATCTTTGTGGCCCTCTGGATCCCCTGCAACAGGTCCACATCCTTTCTATGCTGAGAACCCCAGAACTAGACACAGTACTCCAGGTGGGGCCTCATGAGGGCTGAATAGAGTGGCAGAATCACCTCCCTAGACCTGCTGGTCATGCCTCTCCTGATGCAGCCCATGATACGGTTGGCTTTCTGGGCTGTGAGTATAGGTTGCTGGCTCATATCCAGCTTATCATCTGTCATGACCCCCAAGTCCTTCTCTGCATGGCTGCTTTCAACAAATTCGTCTCCCAGTCTGTAGGATTGCCCCTATCCAGATGCAGGACCTTACACTTGGACTTATTAAACTTCATCTGATTCTCTTGGGCCCACTTTTTGAGTTTGTCCAGGTCCCTCTGGATGGCATCCCTCCCTTCTGGTGTATCAACCACACCACTCGGCTTCATGTCATCTGCAAACTTGCTGAGGGTGCACTCGATACCTCTGTCTGGGTCATTAATAAAGACATTGAAGAGCACCAGTCCCAAGACAGAACCTTGAGGGACATCACTCCCTCAAGTGACATGTCCCTTGAGGGACATGTCTCCACCTAGACAAGGAGCCATTGACCACAACTCTCTGGTTGCATCCATCCAGCCAATTTCTTATCCACTGAGTAGTCCACCCATCTAATCCATATCTCTCCAATTTTGAGATAAGGAGGTCATGAGGAACTGTGTTGAAGGCCTTACAAAAGTCCAAGTAGTCAACATCAGTTGGTCTTCCCGTATCAGCTGTTGCAGTCACTCCATCGTAGAAGGCCACTAGATTGGTCAGGCACAGTTTGCCCTTAGTGCATCCATGCTGGCTTCTAGAATCACCTATTTGTCTTGCATGTGCTTTAACATCACTTCCATGACAATCCACTCCATGATCTTCCCAGGCACAGAGGTGAGGCTCACTGGCCTGTAGTTCCCTGGGTCTCCTTTTCCACCATTTTTAAAAATGGGGGTGATGTTGCCCTTCCTCCAGTCACTCGGGACTTCACCTGACCTGCACAACTTGTCAAATGTAATGTAGAGTGGTCTTGCAACTACATCAGCCAATTCCCTCAGGACCCTAGGACATATGTCATCAGGGCCCATAGACTTGTTCTTATAAAGTTTCAGTAGGTGATCCCGAACCTGCTCTTCACTTGCAGTGGGAGGCCTACAGTAGGGGACACATAGTAGGGGAGCTCTGAGGTCTCCTTCAAACATTGCAGCATGTTTGTTTTTCAGCTTCTTCTTGGAGAAGAACCACCTAGCAGAAACTAACAAAAGGAGGACAGCAGAAGACTGTAATGTAGAGGGGGAAGGGATCTCTGTGAGATGTAAAGGACATTGCTGTAAAGCTAACAGGTTGGCAGAGAAAGGGGGGGAAAAAGAAGTCATCTTACCTCTTTACAAGATGGTATCAGGCATGTGGCACTGATCAAATTAATCACAAGAGCGCAGAGAGGTTAACCAAACCTGAGAAGCCTGACTAAGAGATTAATCTTTTGTATGGGGTGGCGAGGGGTGGCCCTTTAAAACCAACAGAGTGGAACTTAAAGCAGAACCACCCAAGCCATGAAAACCTTGCTTTTCACCAGAAGATTATTTCAGCCACTCCCATCTTCTATGGAACGTCTTCTTGTTAACTTGCTCTCTTACAAGATGCACAAGAGCCTTCATCCAAGGAAGGACTGGAGATAGACGTTTATCTATCCTGCTAAGTAGGCTGTGAGATAGCACTGGTATAGCAGTGCATTATCCATTCCTTCTGATATTAGTGTTAGTCATGGGTAGACAATTCAGAACTGTTTATTAGAGAAGTCATTATACAGAAGAGATTGCCTCAGGAGAGGGGCAGATGGCAGTAAATAAAAATAGCCAATTATTGTAAAAATCAGTATTCTGACTGATTGTGTGGATCAGCACAGGATCCAGGCTGCCAAAAGTACAGGCGGACAAATTATTATCTTTCTCAATGAACCATCCTCTCCATCACGTGGCCAGCCCCTTCTTGCATGGTCAGGCCTTGTGTAGTTCTTCTTTTGCACTTCAGGTGAACTTGAATCACAATTTGCACATCCTTAGTTTCCCTCCTTGCTCGTTAGCGAAGCATTCATACCACCTATTCACTCTGCAGTTCTTTTCCTCATAATTTTCAATTTATTCTCAATTTCCTGTGCATGACTAAAACTGCAGCACTCTGATGGAGAACTGAAAAAGGAGAGTGTATTAATTGCCTAATTTTAGAGACAACCCCCATCTATACTGTTGTCCCAGGTGATTCACTCATAATTACCTTAGTCCTTTTCAACATACAAACTCCCTTTGAGTAAGGCAGCTCTTTGCACCGACAAGCAAAAGATCTAAGCCCAAAACTTGTCTTCATTGCTCAACACAGTTAAGATGCAATCTCCCACATCCATTTTCTTTCACTAGTCCAGTTCTATGCTTTCTGCTGTTTGTACCCACTGGTGATTCTGTGAATGGTATTGTCCTTTGTTTTCCTCAGCTTGATTTGCTTTCTTTCCAGATGCTGTGCTTGCAAAGCTGCTGTATGTGGAACTCCTCATAAAACAAGAACTGAAACTCAAGCATGACAGAGAGTGATTTTGTATGCTGAATTTTTCTTAAATCACTGATGCCAAAACCATGAGTTGTATGCTTCTCAAATGTGAAATGACACTGAGGAGCTTTCTTTGTCTTGTTCGGTGATCTATCACATCTTCCCAAGCTGTTTCTACAGGAAAATGGGCTGTTTCCACTCTGAGGAGCAGTTGATAGATTTACTAAATTTCCCAGCCATCACCTAGTCATCACTACGATGTCACATTAAAGGGTGGTCTCTCTGAGGAAATAAAAAGACAAGGCAACGGTGAGTAGCAGAGCTCCCCTCAGGCCACTTTGTTGGATGTTTGTTGTGATGATTTTAGATACAGAGGAGTGATGGCAATCTGGTGTAAAGATTTTGGAGTCTGTTTGCTTTGTGGTAGTGCCCCCAAGTGCTCCCTGAAATTTGGAGACCTTATTGTGGTCTTTCAGTATTTAAAAGGGTCTGTAACAAAGATGGGAACAGTCTTTGTAGCAGGGCTTGTTGTGACAGGACAAAAGGTGGTGTTTTTAAACTGAAAAAAAAAAAAAAAAGGAGGCATTTAGACTAGAAAGAAGGAAGAAATTTTTTACATTGAGGTTGGTAAAACAGTAGCACAGGTTGCCCAGAGAGGTGGTAGAAGCCCCAACCCTGGAAACATTCCAGGTCAGGTTGGAAGGGGTTCTGAGCAACCTGATCTCGTTGAAGATGTTCACTGCAGAGGGGTTGAACTAGATGGCCTTTAAAGGTCCCTTCTAACCCAAAGCACTCTATGATTTTATAGTAGGTCTTAAACACGAATTGTTGGTACTCTTAAAGAGCTTATTTAATAATAACTGCCCTTATCCTAAACATCTACACAACAAATATCTTCATAGTTTCTCCTGCCATGTTCCTCACATGTAACATAAAGGAAGCCAGCTAGAAAAAACAAAGCGTTTGGAGAGGATCAAGTCTGAGAAGAACCAATACTTGCTCATAACAATTATTAATCTCCCGCTGCCGTCACACAGCACAGGCTATTTCACTGAAAGTCCTCTTCAGGACAAGCTGTACAGGCAACTTACGTAATGTTCTGTTGACTTCTAGTAGCAGGGGAAACTGCTGAAATAAACTGTGATAGCAGCATTGAAAGGTTTTCCTTGGAACTTCTCTCTCGTCTTTGTGATACACAAGATATTCTGACCTGTTTTGTGAATTGTTGGTGAAACCACTTGTAGTTAATTTATCATCCACAGGCTCTCATTTGCTCGATAACAAGCAAATTAAAAAAACCCAACTCAAAGAAATTGATGTTTCTTCCAGCAGCAGAATGTAGTGACTAATTTTTTCTTACTTCTCATAAATGTATTTTTCTCACTCTGTACTTGCTCATCAGTGACTCCAGTTGCTGGACTGAGGTGTCATCCCTTACCATGAATGATTTTTTGGTCTGGTAGAGTTTAATAATGCCACCTTCTGGTGCAAATGTAAAGAAAGTACTGTTATGAAAGATGAGCAGAAGAAATGATGCAGTGAGCTTCAGACAGAGGGTGTTGCATGCGCAAGAGTGTTTACAGGGATAGTGAGAGGTTATGGTGACTTGGCTCCAGGTCCTGTTGTAAGCCTTGTGTAAAAAGATGTATGTCACTACCTACTGTTGCTTTTTCTGAATCTGTCTTGATCTGTAAACTCTGGCTTCTGCCGTCAGCGTTGTCTTTATGGTACCTTTTATTTTGGCCATCCCTTGCAGTGTAGCTTCTTGAAACCTAAGCTACCAGGAGGATCTGGAGAGCAGAGACTAGCAATGGGACCAAGAAGAAGGAGCTGAACAAGAGACCAAGTGATGGTGAGCCTTAATGATTCAGATGAGGACTTCCTTAGAAAAAAATCAATTGACAGCAGCATGAGGATACCTATTTCCTATGGTAGGCCCCTACAGAGGAAGGGGACAATAATAAAGCAAAGACTTGCTGGAAAGGGACTCTGAAGCCTCTTGGAGGTATTGGCCTGCTCAAGTTTTAGTCAGCTCTAATACTGCCATTTACAAAACAGACAAAAACAGCTCTGAGCCTCCTCGGACACCTTCCTTCCAAGGCGGAGAAAATGTGCTAGTGAAGGTCCTTCATCTGTACCAGAAGGTCTAGTGAGATATCCCTGGGAAGTGCTGAAAAAACAATTCCTGTGCATGCTCACACAATTCCCCATCCTTGAGGTTTTTTTAGGCACTATTCCTTGAGGCCCTTCCAGTGGAAAATGCTCCCCATTGCCATATGCTCCTGCTATGGCCAAGTTGTGGTCTATGTTGCTCAGCAGTTGCCCAGGGCAACAGGGATAGGGAAGGGCTGTGGATAAAGGTGGTGCCACAACCTCCTCCAGATGCCTCTTAGACATACTATTTCCTTTGAGTTTGCATCTACCTGGTTGGAGCCCAGAAAAATAATTGTAGCTGCAGTTCAGGAGTTCAAGAAGTTCTTATATGTAAGGAACTGTGCTAGTAAAGTTCATAGGAAATTGCACATAGAAATAACAGCGCGTGTCTGGCACTAGAGGGAACTGTCTTGTCAGCAGATGCATGGAGCTCTTTACTGCTCTACTTCCTCTGGGTCCTCTAATGTGTCCTGCAAATCATGGCCATTGCAAACTGTGCTGCCGTTTCTTTGTGTCACAGTGCTACTGGGTTTAGTTTTAATGTAGCAAAAGTGGCATTTATGAGCTACATGCAAACTTCTTGTGGGAGGAATGCAGCTTCTTTCAGTTGCCTGCAGTTTTCCAGTGTATGGACCTACGTAGCTGGACTGTCAGGCTGTGGCTGAATATGGAGCAATGACAAATGCATGTAACTTATCAGAGACCTAAAACCTGAGTGGAGTGGAAAAGAGACTGGTCCAGTAGCAGCTGCAGTTGGCAAGTGGGTAATATCCCCTGTAGAGTGAAAAAGCTGTGCCAGAATCCTTACTTGCATTCTCTATCTTGTTCACTGAAGTCAGTGTGCCACTTCCTGCTGACTGAAGGATTTGGAGATTTGGTTCTTCTCAAACTGTTCTTCACGAGCAAAACATTTTCCCTGTGTCCAATGATAGTTAATTTACAGTGTTTCTTTAGGGAGAAGAACGACAAGCACAATCTATTAACCATTGGCATTTGTGTATTAAATATTAGTGTAACAAACAAAATTATACAGGGTGTCTTTTTCCACGTTGAAAACACTGTGTTAACGCTGACACTGCAAACCCCAGGTCTTGAGATTTGGGTGTGTATATGTTGAAAACCAAGCTCTTACTGTCATTGCCAAGTAAATTAAGTTCTTATTAGCAATAGCAGCAGAATTATTACCAACTTCGACAGAAGCTGTATGTACGTGAAATGTGTCAGAAGTCATCCTTTACTAGTTAAATTGTTATCAATTTTAGCTTTGATTATTGGATTTGAATTTCAGAAGGACATTTCTGGAAGTTACCGGTTCTCCTTAGAGTTGCCAGTGTCTTCCAGAGTTAAGAAACTGAAGTGCAAAGGGTAAATCTTTAAGCAGGACTGGGTAAGTTCTTAATATAGAAAATATTTCATTCACTAAAATGCGACCGTTTTAGAAGCTGTATGTAAAGAGCCTTTGGCAAGGGCCACATCATAACTACAGAGGTCAGTGTGATTCTCTGACTGGCTGCATTTCTAAGTTTTTTGTACAAGTTAAGAACTCCAAGAGGTTGAAGAAAAGAATTCAAAGTGGCCATACTCGACTTAAAAATGAAGAAACATAAATCCTATGATTTTGGGGCTGTGATGTGGTATGTGAATGAGAGGGGTTAGCAGCACCTAAAAAAGATACTGATGTCCATGTATCTCACTGCAAGCAGTTTGGTTAAATACATGTCTTGTTCATTCTATTTGTCGGTAGGCACAAAGTATAGTTGTGAACCTGCTGAGAAAATTTGGATTCAGGCTTTATTAGTTCCTCAAACCATAACCCAGCTGGGAAAAGATTTATGTTAAGTGTCAGTGTGATTCTCGAACAGGAAAAAAGTTGATCATGATGAAAAAATAAGATGCAAAGATAGCTCACCACTCCTCAAAACCCCAAAGCCTAATCCCCGCCACAAAGCTGAATTCCCCCTCAAAGCTGAATCCCCCCCCCAAACCCAGAGATTTCCTGACCTCTTTTATGTACAACCTAATATTATTCACTGGATAGATAGAACAAGTGTGTGTGTGTGCATTTTCAGATGTAAATTGTGACTTGCTAAGTAATCAAATGTCTATCCTTAATTTATGGAGGGTGGAAAGTGTGGCTGACAGCTGGTCTGTGGGCCTCACTGAGATAGAAACAACAGAGGAGTTCAACCTTGACAAGATCCTGCTGTACCCTTGAGACTGATGGGGTGAGAACAAGAAGGCACAAAGAAAGCACATAGATAAACAAAGTTTAAAAGAAGCTGAAAATTATAACAGTAGAATGATGTAAACCTTGGCTAAGTTAGATATGTAGAATTAAATAGCCAATGGCAAAATGTTAGTGACAGTTAACAGCCAATAATGAAGTTACACAATGACAGTTTTAGCCAATTAATAAAGAAGCTGATGACCTAATGCTAACCCTGAAAGATATAAAAGTAGAATTATTATCAATAAAAATTGCTGTTGCTGCTGAAGAAGTGCATTGAGTCTGTCTTCCGATAACAACAGGAAAGGTATTACCCTGTGCTGACAGAATGGTTTACTTTCTCATGTATAATGGGTAGGGTCTGGATGTTGCTGGTCCTCAGGGACATGTTGATCCAGTCTAAGGATTATGTAAGGATTATATGTACAGCATTAGTGCTGTACATAGAAAAGTGTATGTTGTAAACTAGCTGGGCAGTTTGAAAGCACCCGTTTCCTGCTGCAGAGGTTTTGAAAAAGAAGTAGCCGCTTTAAATAAAGGCTACAATTAACTGAAAGTAGGAGGGGCTAGAAAGACATCAGTGGGCTTTCAGTCAGGCTCAAATGGTGCATAGAATACCTCAAGGAGTGTAATGTGTAAAATTAGCAGAAATCCAGGAAACTACACAATTATTAGTTATTACAAATCCCACGAGGGAAAGCTGGGCATGCTGGCATGGTGCAGACAAGCAAAGAGCAGCGACTTCTGTCTTAGCTGCACCTGAACCCAGTCCTGGTAAAGTTTCTTACTAGTTACCCTCAGGGCATTGGTACGTTTCATGGAGACTGAAGTCCTTCCGTTGCACAGTCTGTCAAAAAAGACAGAAGTAGTGCAGATTTTCAGGAGGGGCTCTTGACTTGGAAGTGAAGGATTTTTGCAGATGCAGTATCAGACATTGCATCTTGCAGAGGACCCGAAGCTGTCTGCACTGCCAGAGAGATGCATCTGGAGGGTATGTGTGCTTGGATGCACTGTGCTGATGCTGGGTAGAATTCTTGGGAAACCACTGGGGCTAGGCAGGGAAATGCTTTATTTTCCTAGAGAGCTGGCAGAAAGCTCTGAGCTTGCACCTATTTCATTCTAGGGGCAGCACATGAATAATATAGAAAGGTGCCTTTTAGTTTTCCCACTCAGTAACTCACTGTTGTCTGAAAAATAAAAGGAAAGTTAAATAAACCAAGTGCGATTGCTCTGCTCAGCCTGGCGATCTACTGGCCTTGGGCTCATTTTGTGCAGATGACTTCTATTTTAGTCTCAGAGTACCTTCCTCTTTCTTTCTGCACATCTTAGCATTTCTTAAAAAAAAAAAAAATTATAAAAATACCATTTCTTGAAAATACCACTTGCTTGGGGGTGGGGACAGAGGGACTTGTTTTTTCTCACTTGCTAAGGCCGACTGAATTTTGAAAAGTAGTTTAGTTTCAAGTGACACTGGTGCTATACCTAATCTTAAAAATCTGGAGTCTGGAAGTCCACTTGCGGATGAAGTTTTGAAAGTTGGGCATACAGAATATATTTACACCTAATACAAGGCATCTTATGAAAAGAGGCTGTAATACTGCAGAGTGTGCTGAATGTTTAGCAGCAAAAAATGGATGATTTCATATCTTTGCAATTATTACATATGGAAGATTGCTCAATGGAGAAGCACTTCTCCAAGCTTTCTCTGAAACAAAGTGGCACTAAGATCCACAAAAAAAGGGCCTAATTCTTCCTCTGATACTCTAGAACAATTCTTTTGTGTGAGTTGGAAAGAGTGTTTCTTCAGGTTTGACATATTGCCAGTTCCATCAACATAGAAATAAGGTCCCTCTGGCATGGACTTATTTTATAAGATTGCTCCTTGATTGTTTCCTTTTAAGGTGATCTCAGCTTTATAGATGGCAACAGTTCTTTTTTCATCCACATAACTCCAGTCCCTTTGCTCTTGTAGCAGATTATGGCAGGATCTTCCAAGGGAGTGTATCCTGGAGAAGGATTCCCAGTTGTCTGGTTGCCTTTTTACACCCTCAGTGTATCGTCATTGTAAGAGTAAAAAAGGATATTTAGAGGCTGTGGAGTGCACATGGTAAATATGTTCTCCAGGACACATTAAATCTGGGTTGTACTTGTGCGTTTCCCTGGGGAAATCAGCTGTGGTGGGGGAGGCCATGAGGGTTGAGGAAGGCTGTGGTAAACAGCATAGGCAAGTGGTTATTTTGTCCCAAAACCTGTTGTCTCTGATGGTGTAGATTTACATGTGGTAAGCAGAGCATCATGTGAAGCATGTACTTACCATGCTCTGCAAGCAATTAACAGCTTGGTTGTGCCATTTGATCCTAAAAGTCTTTTCCAACCTAAACCATTCTATGGTTCTCTGATACCCAAACCCATACATGCAGTTCCAGTTGTCCCAGCATGCACTGATGTCTGTTGATGAAGCTGGCAGATGTGCCACATGAGGGGCTCCTCCAAACTCTGGCCTCTGGCTCAGGCCACAGCCCATGGAAATCAGATGTGCCTGCTGGCTTGGGTCAGCTCCAGGTGAGGTCCCAAATCCTTAAGGGTAGTCCTTGCTTGGATTATTGCGTGCTGTAAACACTGAGTGCATTGTGGCACTAAACATACAGTCAGAAGTAACTCTTTTTTTTTTTTAACAATATTTTATTAGGCATAAAAGCACAGATGAAACATTTATTACAATCAATTACCTCAAAATCACTTCCATATGGATATACAGCTTCAAAAATATTCCCCTTTACTATCAAAAATATTCCTCTTTGCTAACAGTCAGCTACCATTCATTAGAGAGTTCTCCTTTAAAAGTGACTTCAGGTCCATGTACATTTGTAGCACATGTACGCTGACCAACATACCCTGACATTTTAATCGTGAAAGTGTTTAACAGCTTCCCTACCCCTTAAATTCTTTTCCATCTTCTGTTTTAGGCACAATACACTGGTTTTGGTTCTACTTTTCTTCTCCCTCTGTCTTGATTTAATTCCATGGTCAGCCTTGACTGCTCTTGTTTTTAAAATCTTTACTACTTTAGAATATTTAATGCTTAGCAAGAGGCATGTCAGTAATTCAGGGTAGCCGTTAACTCTCTTTATATAGGTAGTGGCAGTACCTCTGTGGTGGCTAGCCCTGCAGGAGACATGTCTACATACATTTCTTCACAGAGCCTTTTAGACGAAGACAGAGCCATCCAGGTCACTGGTGTTCAGGGTTATGTTGCTGTTCACAGCGCTCTCTGCATAGCTAGCTGAAGAGGTGACCTGATAGCGGCTGCAGGGGCCACAGAAGCACAGGCATGGGCAGTACTTTAAACAGACATGATAAAGGTATTTCCTGAATTTTTGCCCAGCAAAGGCATAGATAAGAGGATTGAGACAACAATGACTGAATGCAATGGTTTCAGTCAGGTGCATTGCGTAGTCCAGTGATTTAATTTGGTTGCAACTTGTGAATAACTCATAGTGCTTTAAAGTCTCTAGGAAAATCAGTACATTGTAGGGGGACCAAAACAGAAAAAACACAACCACCACAACCAAGATCAGTTTTACAGCTCGTTTTTTTTTCTGATTTTTGCAGGACAGCAGGGTTTTGACAATCCCACAGTAGCAATAGCATATGATACAGACTGGGACAAAAAAGCCGATGCTGTTCAACTCCACATTGCAGAACACCGGCCAGATGTTCTCCAGCTCCTGGGGGAATACAGGAATGCAGTCGTTTTCTACCAGCTTGGAGAACACAAATTGGGGCACAGAAACTAAAACTGCTATTGCCCATACTCCACAGGTTATAAGAAAGCCATGTTTCACTGTTCTGGATTTCAGAGAATATGTTGCCCGGACAATGGCTAAATACCTGTCGATACTGATAACAGTGATAAAGAACATGCCCCCGAAGAAACCGATGTAGTACAGTGAGGAGACAGCTGTGCAGGGAATAGTCCCAAGGGTCCATCCACGCAGCGTGTTGGAAGCCCAGAAGGGGAGGGAGATCACGAAGAGAAGGTCTGAGATAGCTAAGTTCAGAAGATAGATGTCAGTGATGCTTTTTTTGCTGCCTTCTTTCACAATGGCTAAAACCACTGTTAGATTCCCTGTGAGGCCAAGAGCAAACACTGCAATGTAAAATATTGGCAGAAATATTTTTCCAAATTCTTGGATGTCAGTCTTATTGCAGGAAAAAGCATGTTCATCGTAGGTGTATTCAGCTGTTGTTTCTGTGAATGCTTCTGTCATGCTGAATTTTCTGACTAGAGGCAACATGAAAATGGAAAAGAGAATGTTAGAGAAATCCAGTGTCTGCTCTGGTAACATACTGAGAGACCACACCACAGGCACACTTTGGGATTTTGTTACTGTTTGGGTTAGTGAGAGTTATATTACTGCAGAGGTGATGGTAGTTACTAACAAAGCTCAGACTCTGATGTTACAGGTACTTCACTGCAAATTAGCTCTTTAGGATGAAAAAAAATAGAGAATTTCAAGGGCTGTCAAGAAGAGCTTGTCTGAAGAGCAGCAGAAGCAGCAGCAAACTGACATCCGATTGAGTGAGCCCTGCAGGTGGTGCATAACAGAGTGAGAAATACAGAGGCTCTCCCAGTCTGTTGGGCAGTGCTGGGCAGGAAATGATACCCCATGTGTAACTGTTGATCAGCATTCTGTGCCTGTCAACACTACCATTCTCACCTCATATATTAACCCCAGAGTGGAACTGTGATAAAACGCCCAGTTTGGCCAAGTCTGAACCAGTGCTGGCTGATATGGGAGGAACAAATTTAGCACTGAGACAACCCTGGGGAGCAAGCATGTCCTTGATGAGGTTTTTAAAAAAATCATGATCGAAATAATGATCACTATGATCAAAAGAAGAGAAACTATGTTGACCTTTTTCCTCGAGCACCAAGGCATCTCATGACTGCTCCTGCTGTGTCTGCAGGGTAGTCAGACTGGAGCCAGGGCTTGTTAGCTTGGAGGCTGCACCCAAAGAGAGTTTTGGTGACAATAGTCACCAACAGTTTGGGTCACACAGGTGTGTGACCTCCAGACTCACTGGTCTGCACATCTAATAACTTGGGGCACCTGTCAGTTCCTCTGTGCTCCCTTGGGATGTAGTGGTCAAGTCTCCACAAAGGTTTCTGTTTGCAGGGAACCAAAAATCCTAGAGGGATGCAGAGGTTACTGAATTCAGTCTGCTCCCTGGTTGCTTTAAAGAACTTGTAAATACCTGTTACTTTCTCACACTGTAGGTAATGAAGGAAATTTGAGCATGATATGCTGTCCAGAAGTGCAGGCAGATGATAACCCAGACAAACCAGCCTGTTAAAGCTGACACTGCAAAGGAAGGTCAATGGTTACAAAGCTACAGTTACTAACTACCCCTAGCTGTAACACCACAATCTTCTTACAGGACTCTCCGTTGACTGTAAAGAAGGGACTCAGTTCAGTGGCCATAAGGACTCTCTAGTATAGATGTTTACATCTCCTGTTAGTGGAAGATACAGCCAATGAAGAGTAGTGCATCTGATCCCATGCAGGTCAGGCAAAATCTGCTTTAAGACAAGACAGTTTGATCTGCAGACTCTGTTGACCATGTTGACAAAACTCCTTCTGACTATAAGGAGAGGGGCAAAAAACTCCTTCTGACTATAAGGGCACATTAGTCAGTGGTAGGTGCTGATGGTGTGTAACTAATCCCATTCCTGACACTTGGAGCAAAGTGGTTGGAACCCCAGCCTATATGTCCACATTTCACTGATAGAAATGTTTTTATAAGCTTTTGTTTGAAATAAGCCTTGTAAAACTAAGCATGAAATAAAGATGTCCTGCGGTGTAAGACAGCCCTTGCTCAAGAGGTTTCATATACTGCAGTGGTAACACCCAACTACCGATGGGTGGCTACTGTTACATATTGATGTTTTATCCTAAAGCTTCATTGCCAGAGTGCCATTTGTGGTGTAGGCCATGAAGTTCTGGCTTCCTATGCTGTAGTCTTTTCTCAAAGAGGTTTTCTTAGTGCTAGTTGGAAATGCAGGGTCTTCATTTTAAAATATCTTATTCTGAAAACTCAAAGCCTAGTTGTCCCCAAAGCATTTAAATGAGAAGTGCCCACAGTCATTAGAAAATAATCTTTGTGGTTTTGCACAGGAACTGTGGGGTAGAAGAAGGGCTGTCTCAGCGCTGGTGGTTTTGGAGCATGGGCAAGGTATGGTGAAGGCTGTTTGCAGCAGGCAAGCACACTGAAAGGCTGGGCAGCTCTTGCAGCACCTTCCCACTTGAACTAAGAGCTGAGTCTGCCTGCAGAGTCTGTCCAGCCCCTTGCTTGCAGCCTAGTTTAATTCTCCAGCTTCTGGAGATGTGGTATCTTACACCAGCAGAACTAAGGGAATTCTTAAAGAACAGGAAATGTTCTGCGGCAGAAGCTGACAGCAGCTGCAAACAAGATGCTGGTGAGATGACTAATTAGGGTTCCCTACAGAGATAACATGATGGGTACCTTGTTTCTTCATATGTCTGTCCAGTCATTACCTACCCTGTTCAGGGATATAGAAATGAGCAGAAGACATTGTACATCATCCCAATAGCCTGTTATTTTCTGCCTTCCCATCTCGACGTCTTCTTTCTCCTCTTCTGACCCTGTATGTATGCAGCAGATGTCTTTAAAATGAAAAGAAGTGTCAGGGTACACCAAGTCTCTTGTGCTGAATATGAGTTGTTACACCAGGCTACTCAGCTCCTTGCTGCTGAGCTGTGGCACAGTGACAGAGGCTCTGTCTTACTCTGTGGACTGGTGTGCTCCACAGCTGGTTCTTCACCAATTCACTGGTGTGTGGTAGCTGGAAGTCCCGTCCTAAATTCGTGACTCTTTGACAAAGCTGGACAGAGGCTGCAATGTCTCTGCAAAGTGCCTCAGCTTCTTCTCTGCCATGTAAGCTCCTCTTTCAGACATGTCTTCCCTGCTGATGTGACAAGCAGAAGTCACATCATGCACAGAGGAAAATAGTAATTGTTGCCCACTCATATCCCATGCTCACTCCCTTAATTCATGTCTAGAAAGGCAGCTTGTTCCTCTGGAGAGTTTCTTTATGTGTCCACACAAGCCACTGCACTCTGTTAGGTGCAGGGAGGATTTCACATGTGCAAGGAAATGCAGCTTCCGCCACAGGGCAGCCCTTTGTTCTGGCAGACTTCTGCATAAACTGAGCCATATTGGCATTGCCTGGAGAGAAAGCTGGACATGGGAGTGGCCACTTTCTTCACAGGAGAACATTTACACAGAGCTGCAGGATGAACTCCTGGCTTTATTGAAGTAAAGAGGAGCACCACTTGAGCTGTGATTTTTCCTGAAATATCTTTTAAGTCAGGCAATCTCCTCTAGCTTACTAATGGGGATCATTTATTTCTACAGTAGCAAATTATTTCCTGGCTGGAAGGTTGCAAAGCCCATGGTATCTACACCAACAGGCAGGGCTCTGCACAGCACATCCAGGGGCAAGCAAAACCTGCATGTACCAAAATGACACAGCCATCCTAAACTGCTGGCACAGTCTATGGCTTGTTCACTCTCTAGCTCTTAGATTTTGTGTATCGCCAGCCACAAACTCATATCCTCCCACCACCACTCATCCTGCACATGCAATGCCATCAGTTCTTATTGAATATTTAGCTCCTCTGATACCACTTTGGTCACTTTAAGTGGATGTCACTCAACAGATGGGGTACAAAATCCAAAGGGCTCCTCAAACCCAGCCTGTGCCAGTTTGCACCTGAAAGCAAGGAAACTTAGCTCAGCCCATCCTGCATCCTTCCCTGCCTGGTATTCTCCTCCAGCCTCACAAAGCCCACCACAGCACATGTTATAGGCTTCCCACTGCCAGCTTTAGCCCAATTTTCTCTCTCATGCTTATGATAAATGTTTGCCTAAGGGACAAAGTGAACTGAAGAGTGAAGAGGACATAGAAGAAGGATTGCAGGGCTGTGAGGTCCTTCCACCAGACGTTTTCCCTTGCTGAGTGCAGGAAATAGTAGATTCACTTCTGCTTCTCATGGAACTGGTCAACCACTTTGCTCTCTCTCCAGATTTCCCCAGCAGTTTTGCTCCCCACAAACACTTCTGCTTTTACTCTTTTATAGCTATCTCAAAGACAATAGTCTGCAGGACCAAAACTCCTGTTTCTCAACCCAGCTATTCCCAACAAGCATGGGTACTATATGTAATATATAAGGAAGTGAAATTATGAGAGATACACAAATTCCTCTAATCAACAGGAGTTTTGATTCAGTCTTCAAAGAGCACTGACATCAGGCTGGGTGACACAAGAGCCAAATCTTGTTTATGCATCTGATCCTTCCAGTTGGTACTTCAGCCAAGTGCCACGTTACAAGCCAAGCAGAGGGTTCTGCAAGTGCTTTGCCTCTCCATGATACCTCTGCTGTCACCAAAAGAAAAGAAGTCAGAAGAAAAGGAAACAAACCCAGATCTCTGTGCGAGGGTCACACTTTGGATTTGCACAATATGCTGAGAAAAGTATTTAAGCCTCAGACAGATATTCATACCTTAGTCAGCATTTCTGGGTGAGGCTGACTTACAAACTTTTCTCATGCAATCATGTTTCCAGGAGCTGCTGGCCCAGGGAAGCTGTAGGCTTTGTGGGAACCCCTGTGAAACCCCATGGGTGCATATGCTTTTCTCACCCTGAGATCTGATCTGCCACCACCTTGCACAAATGTATATGCTGTTGCTTTTCACATTTGCGACTACGCCCATCTGCTTCTTGCCAGGTGGTGATTTTTGGCAAGATCGTAGGGATGTCCTGGGGCACCTCCAAATGAAATGTCATAGCTGCTGGTGGCATTTCTAAGACATAGAAGAGATTTAAGGGAATTAATCAGAACTGGGTGGAAACCAGCAGGAGAGATGCGTGTCTTAATAGCACTCTGGGTGAAACTCTATAACCAGCCTGGCATCTAGCAGCTACCATGCAATCACCAGACTGCCATGGACACCTCTAACCACAGTTTAGATGATACCCAAAATAAAACTTAGGCTTATGAGCAACACATTAACCAGAGATGGGGCCTAGTTTCTTGTCCTACACCAGACTGGTTCCTATAATACCCTCAGATTATCTTTCGGAGCAGGTGGATCCATTCTTAGGGGACAGTCTCTGGAGTCGTTTGGGATGGTGTTATATAGCTGGGGTCAAAAGCAGGCCCAGCCTAGCAGATACAGTTTAAATCTTAAAAGTCAATCTTCTATTCAGGCCTGAAGTGGGGAGAAGTTCTCCCTCATCCAGCTCATTTTCCTTCTAGGAAATCTGACTGCTGATACAGAAGGACTGACTGCAGCTCCCAGCCAGATATCTCAGTAAGAAAATGCAACTTTTGGGTATTTAGAGAGGTGCTAAATGGAGAGGAACAAAAGAGGGAAGACTTTAACATTGCAGAACTTGATCCTGAGGCTCTAGGTATACTTCAGTAACACTTGATTTCACTTTTGCTCGTGTTAATAATCTTACCAATTTAGTGGCATTAGCCATAGCATAAAACTGATGTGTGGACATTCAAATCAGAAACATGCAAGCTAGAAATCAGCTACACATTTTTAATGAAAGGCTAATGACTGGAACAGACTTCAAGTAGGAAAGGGAGATTTTTGCATGTCTGAAGGTCTCCATGCCAAGGGAAGGTCTCAGTCTGGGAAATGGCTTTAGACCTGACACAGCGGAGAACATCATCAGGGAGATACTGGGTAAAACCCTACAGTCCCTGACAGGCAAAGGGGCAGAGCAAAGTGGGCTACTGGGGCACACTCGTGCTAACAGCCACCACAACTGTCCTGTTCCCAGGTACCTCACCAGCACTAGCTAGCCCAAATCCTGGGACGGGATGCCCTGGAAGGAAGTGGCATCCTGTGAAGAGCATGGAGCAGCTGCTTGGTTTGGATTAGAGGGGAGGCTGTGGAAAGAAAGGAGTACAGTTTGGGAACTGGGATGTTGTTATCAAACATCCTGTCTGTACTGCCTCTGTTAAACCCTGTGTGCTTTTCATACATCTAAGCATTTCTTTTATCATTTCTCCATCAGTCCTCAGTGGGTGTGGTGTAATCCCAAATTCATCCTTCCTCCCTGCTCCCCCAGTCCTTCCCTGATGACTTTAAGGTGAGGAACTTCCTTTCTTTGGTGTTTCCTTTCTAGGCTGTGATATATTCTCAGATCAGCTGGACCAGCAGAGCTCTGCACACATAATAGCAGCTTGCCAATTTGGGTGATTTAATTTATAGAGGCTTCCCCAAGACATTCAGGGTAAGTTTTTTAAAAACAAGTAGTGATCTGGGCTGCTTTATTATTGGATTTTCTAACTCAGTGTGGAGCTCAAGGTGCAGAAGCAGGAATCTTAAGCTTTCTGAAAATTAGGGCATTTAAGGCATCTTAAATAAATTACCCAGAAATGGAAGCTGATCAAACCACTGCTGATTAAGATAAATATAAGCCTTAATATTGCAGAGGCCTCTTTTCGCTTTACAAAGGCATTTAGGTCAAAGAGATTAAAAAAATACCCCTCCCCTGAACCAGTTCTGCAGTTTTTACACCAACATCACAAACTAAATTACAAGCAAACACCACTAGCTGGATCGTGGAGGGCAGGAAAGGAGAGTATGGAGTCCAAAATCCTCAGGATCTGCCTCTCATCTTCACCTAAGGCTTTATAGCACTGGAAGGTGCTTTCTTAAAGATACTCCATGCTAACCCGGAGATTACTGGAGGGGAGAAAGCAACCAGGGTGTAAGTTTAGGCTTAACACATTGCATCAAAATTTGGTTTACTCTGATTTATAAGAAAACACAAAACCATGGATTTACTACTGTCTCTGCCAATGGAGAGGGCTTCACCATCTGTGCTTCAGAGCAACCTCAGAGGTAGTATTTTAAATAAGATCTTGCTCTTGCTCTGTGTTCTGGTTTGAGTTAGAACTGAACTAATTCTGTTCGGTGATTTTATTTTTCAGCTCAGTCTCTTCTCAATAACTTCACTTTCTGAAGTTAACAGCATGTTTTTGCAGACAGTGTCTGCTTCTAGAAGTGATAATGCTCAAAGTTTGTAGTTAGCACCAAGGATTGGTGTGCAGACCAAGGTCACTGCTAAATCTTGTGTGCCAAATTTGGGGGTGCAGTAAATAAAAGGTCACGTCTGTGGGGGGGAGTGAACAGTTCAGGTGACCCTAAACTGACCAACAATGGATCCCATTCCACATATGTCATCTTCAGTATAAAGCTGAGGGATCACGAGGGTCAAGCCTCTTCTTCAATGGCCAGTGTCCAAGGAGGACTCTGTCCATTCTGCCTTGGATCCCAAACCATGTGTTCTTGAATCCAGTTCTAGAATCCAGCGCCTTTTGGGGCATAATTTTTGGCATCACTGTTAATTCCCCTATTTGCCCTTTCTGTTTGCACAGTTGCTCATGACATTCTATCTTTTTTCATCAGTACAGCTGAGCATTTTGCCAGTGTTTCCTCTTACCTGCTTTTCCTCAGTAGTTCTTCTTCCTAGACTGTCCTTTCTTAAGTGGGATTCAAATTTCTTTGGTATTTTCTGTTGAAGGGACAGTGAAAACAGATGATTGTTTATAGCTATGTGCACTATTTGTACTTGTTTATAGTTACCATTCTCTCCATCCTCTCACCACCTTTATTGTGGTGCCTATTTACTTCCTGCCCTGCATTTTTGTTATTAATAAGCTCACATTACCTTGGCATCTTTGGGAAATCTGAGAAGCCTTTCTGGAAATGGAAGATCTCTGAAATCATCTTCTCTATCATTTTAGAAAACAGCACACATTACCCCTTCCTGACTGTGTCCAGATAAGACTGAAGTACTGGAGTTGCCAGCCCCTTCCTAGGAAGATCACATTTACTGTGTGATTTACTCTCGGTTTACTATGTGTCAAACTCTAGCCTTTTCCTCTCCATTCTGGACTGTGCTGTCCAAGCTTTTGTAAGTAATTGCAGTTGCTTTTGTAAGTAATTGCAGTTGCTTTTTTACTGTTACCTTGATCACTGCCTCTGGCTGCGCTGCCTCCACATAGGGTTTGCCCCAACAGAACTAGACTCTGGGAACCACCATTTCTGGATCTATGTTTATATCTCACAAGTACTTCATGGGCTGCCACCACTGCATTACCCAAATGTCTCACCATAACCAGCAGACATCTTTTTGCAACATCCTTTCTATGCAGAGCTGAGTCACAAAGAGATAAAGTAATGTGGTCATACAAGAAGTTGGGTTTTCAAGCTTTTTGAATTTCTGCCATGCTCTTGTTTGTCTGTCTGCATCAGACACTTTCTATCATCTCTGCCAGATCTTCTGTACTGGGCTGTCTTTCAGTGTCAGTGATATTTGGGCTGTTGGTTCACTAACCAAAACTAAAAGAAAGTGGTGCTGGTGAGTTGTGAAATCCCTGCAGACATCTAACAAAATACACCTAATTAAGTAAAAAGAAGGGCTGTATCTTCTTGGTGTCCTCTTCTGGGCTAATGCTGTACACTGGTCATCTATCAGCATTTTGCTTTAACCTTGATGACTTCTAACCAGTGTGTGTATTTTTTTTACCCCAAGATACCACAAATAATTAGTCATCAAGTAAAATTTCTCTGCCCCTGTCCACTTTGATTAACAGAAGCGTTCCCCTTTCTGCTGTCACAATTTGTAAACATTACTCATGTCACCTGAACCAAAATTAAATATAATTTAGATTCTAAAGACTAAGCAGTGAAGATTTTCCTGAAGTTCATGAAACACCTTTTCTTGTCATCCTCCTCTGTCAAATTATAGGTAAGTTATAATTGTCTCTTACCTTAATTCATAGCTGTATTGAAACCCAATGCTTTCTTCAAGCCGAGCCTGTTTGGGTTTAAATGTGTATTTCCTCTTCTGTAGTGCTCATGCCTACTCTATCAAAAGTGAACCTTGGCAGGGTAGCTTCCTGGGCTGAGCTTCAGGGCTGCGCTGGGAAAGTATTTATGTGCTCTGCTGTGGTCCTGCTGGTGCATTGTGAAATTGTGAAGCAGCATGCGACCCCCTCAGAGAGGCAGAAGTGCTTATGGAGCGCAGGACTTGCATGGGAGACAGAAATGCCTAAGGAGCTTCATACTCAGCATGTAAAAGCTCTCACCAACTTGGTTCTCCTTGTCTGGTGCGGAATGTGATATTTTTGACTTGGACACAATGGTACAGAGTACAAAGATACAAGTCTGGTAAGATAACAGGGGCCTTGAGCAGTGGGGATGCAGGATGCAGCACAGAGGAGAACAGGTATGGGATGGTGAAAGATGGGGCACAGGCTGGCACTGAAGACCCCCACCTATACACAACTCTTTAATGAGCAGTTAAAAAAGTGCAGACCTAAAGCTAGCAGTAACAGAACAAAAATAGTACCTAACATACGTTAAGGGCACTGCACATAGTAAATTGAGTGTAACATAAGGTTGCAGACTAGTGAAGGCAGAGGAAAGTTCAGAAGAATGTTGGGAAGCATATAAAAATGACCCAAAGCAGATCCTAGAAGGTTAGGATAAAGGGTGAGTTAGCACTGAGACTGCTGGGGAGCTGTGAAATACCCAGGCATTTCCCAATGCAGCAGGGAGGGAGGTTCAGAGAGCCAATCCACATGGTAGCTGGGGCTAAGGGTGGCACCTGGGACATTCACAACATTAATATCAAGTGTTTCAGTATTTCAGGGGTATGTTTGAGTGACCCTGAGGGAGACGAGAGCAGGCTGCTGGTGGCATTTGCACAGAGCCTGTGGCAGGACACCCTCTGGTGACTGTGCTGGCTGCTGCAGACACAGCAGCACGAGGCCCCGTTGGAGCCACTGCTACTCCCCGGACCTATGGCATGAGTGGCTTCAGAAGCCATCCTGAAGTCAGGCTCTGCTCCCAGCTTAGAGCTCAGAGCTCCACCCCAGGCTCTTCCTATGGGGGAAGCACTGGCCAGGGAAGTCGAGATGTCAGCAGGCAACAGTGACCCAAGGTGCTGGCAGTTCATGCACCCACGAGCAAGGACCAGTCTGGACCAGATCACGCAGGTAATTTTTGCCTCCCCACCTTTTTAATGAAAAAGTAAGTCTCCCACTGATGGCTGGAAAGCTACCAGAGCTGAGCTGGCTCCTTGCGTCTGTCCTGGACAGTGATGAGGCTCCCTCTGCTGGGTTTTCCTGCAGAAGAGAGGCACGGAAATCATCGCTGTAGAGAGATATGTGTGATCAGCGGTGGTGCTTCACGTCCTTATTCCTGGTGAGGCTTATTTTAAGGGAGTGAAACTCTTCCAGATGCACAGCAAGCCAAGAACTGCTTGAAACGACCAGGGTGTCGTGCTGGAAGAGCTCTTTCTTGGGATGTGTGCTGTTTGGCCACTATTGTCACAGTCCCAGCTTTGCTTCAGGAAAAAATGACAGGGTCCATTGTAGCCCCACCCAAAGACAATGAGGAAGGGGATCCAGCTGCACATTGCTTGGGTTTGTCAGTCAACAAGTACGTTAAGCTCACTTCTCTAAACAAGCATTTAAACATGTTTTTACTGTGTCTTCAAAGCACAGCAAGATGCCATGGTTAAAGCTTTCTTAAGGGACGGCCATGTGGCAGAGTGAGCAAAGAAGAGTAAATGGTTGGTGTATGTGGCTATTGCCATGCCCAGGGTTTTGCTTCTAGGAATTTAGCTAGAGTGTGACATGTCTGGATGTGCCACCCCTTACTTGGCCAGGGCACTGCAAGCTAGCAGGCGAGATTCTCAGAAGAGCAGCTCCTTGAAGCCACTGGGTGCTCCTCCCAGCCTCCTCCTGCTTTACTGATAAGAAGTGGCTGGCTCTGCAGATGCAGCAAAGGTGCACAGTCTCAGGGCTGATGCTGGTCTAAAACAGAAACACCACATTTCAGTGCCTCACTTCTCCAATGCTCTGGAAACCCAGCCCTCCTCTGCTACAGGCCCAGGATGCAGAAGACCGAGTGGAAACACCAGTGGTAAGAAAGCATTAGGGAGAAGCTCAGGTCCTTGAATGCCATAGTCTTCACAACAAGATGTTTGGGGAGGTTAAAGGGGGGGAGCTGAGGAAGACATGAATGTTACTGTCCTGGTTTAAGCTAGAACACAACCAATTCTCTGTTCAGTGATTTTACTTTTCAGCTCAGTCTTTTCTCAGTGCCTGCACTTTCTGAAGTTAGCTTATTTTTGCCGACAGTGTCTGCTTCCAGCAGTGATAATGCTTGATGTTTAGAGTTACTACCAAGGATTTGTGCACAGAGAGGCTCTTGCTTATACTGTCTTCGACAGAAACTAAGGTCACTGCTAAATTTTGTGAACCATGCTGGAGTGCTCTAAGTGAAGAGGTCATAAGTGACAAGTGACAAGACAAGGGGCAATGGTTGTAAGCTGAAGCATAGGAGGTTCCGTGTGAATACACGCAGAAATTTTTTCCCAGTGGGGGTGCCAGAGCACTGGCACAGACTGCCCAGAGAGGTTGAGGAGTCTCCTTCTATGGAGATATTCAAAACCCTTCTGGACGCGCTTCTGTGTGACCTGGCCTAGGGAATCTTGCTCTGGCAGGGGGGTTGGACTAAATGATCTTTCGTGGTCCCTTCCAACTCCTAACATTCTGTGATTCTCTGAGTGCGCGGCACACCAAGGGTTAAGAGGAGGTGTATACGCTTGGCGGGAGCTCTGGCCGACCGCTCGGATTGGCCAGCACCTCTTGCGTCACTCTTGTCCGCCCTACTCAGTGGCTGCGACGCGGCGCTGGGATGCCTGGGCGAGAGGCTGAGGTATGGGTTGTGCCGGCAGCTACTGGTTGTTACCCCTGGGCCTTCCCCGCTCGCTATGTTGAGGGGAGGTCGGGAACAGCGCTCGGCTGGGAGGGCCGGCCTCTCCCCCCTTCGTCTTGTGTTGGGGGCTTCGGGGCAGCCTGAGTGACGGGCGGTCACTGGCCCGTAACGGTGGGCCCGGGCCTTGGTGGGCGGCACCTCCCCTGGTCATGCAGCGCGGCCGGAGGGTCGTGACGGGATTTTAAGGGTCTGAAAGTAGGCGGTGGAAGGCAGCCGTGTGCAGCTCATTGCCAAAGGCACGTCGGGAGTTTGAGTGTGCTTCTCCAGAAAGCTTCTCTGACGTGATTCTGCTCCAAGTGACATAGAAGCTTGTTACTCTTCAACAAAACACGGTTATATGTGTTTTTTGAAAAAATATATCTGCACTCTGCTGTGTGATTTTTGTCTCTTCCCTTACCACCAGGCAAGCGGCAGCTGGTGTGGGTAGGAAAACCAGGCCTTAGCTGAACAGGCCATGCTGTGCTTTGGGTGCGTTTGAGCTGGATTTGAGTGGTGGGCAGTTTTAAGAGAGAGCTCCACTAAGTGCCTGTGGCACTGAACCTCATTGGTGTGCAATGGGGAGGAAGGGTTGGAAGCACTGCCAGCAGGGTGCTGAGCAGAGATGGATGGGATTTGGGCTAAGGTGGTGGGAAGGGGGTATCCAAATGAAAAAGTAAAAATTCTAATTAATAAAACCAATAAAAAGTCCAAAAATACAAATAAAACTTGAGCAAGCACTGAAAAAGTTTGAAAAAATTTCCTTTGTTCTGAGCAGCAGTCCTTAGCATCTGGGGTCCTATAATATACAATGTATCAGCTGTTGTGTTTCCTTTTGTGCCATTTTTGATAAAATAGCTGTTTAAAGTCCTCTTGTTCCTTTTCTAGATGCATCCAGTCCTAAAGGCCTTTGTATGTGGCTCAATCAGTGGGACTTGCTCCACGCTCCTCTTCCAACCCCTTGACCTCCTGAAAACCCGTCTGCAAACACTGCAGCCTGCTGTGAATGGGTGAGAGAATTGGGATGTATATGCATGGGGTTTGATTGTGGGGGTATTCCACTATAGGCTTCTGCCTGATTCACTGGCTGGGGCTTGGAGTTCAGGGTTTTAATTCTGATACTGAGGGCCTTTCTGAGATAGGAGGCATGCTTTTATAGTGTGGAGTAGAATTGATGTTTTGCTCCAGAAGAGAGAAAATGGCTGCTCTTTTGAGTGCTAGTTTAATAACATATAATCTCAGCATTTGTTTGTGCTTCTGTGAGAGACTGGTGTTTGCTGCAGCGGCTGCTGAGGTTTCACAGGGTGTCCTCTGCCTGAAAAATCCTATGTGATTGTGTCATAACTTTTCCATGTGTGCAGCTGCTCCCATTTGCTTGGTGTGGTCAACCATGACTACATCTGCTGCTGCTGACAAAGGGAGTGAGCTAGTAAAAAAAAAAGGCTGATGAGGCCTCTAACGTGTGTTACAAGTGGTGGGAAAGTAGAAGGTGATGGAGAGGCCCAGGAAAGAGTGACCAAGGAAAGCAGGCTGAGTCGAGACAGCACCTCAGAGGTGCTGGGGTAATCCATGGAGACATGAGAGCAGAAGCTGGTAATTTCTGCAGTTCCTGTCTTGTTTGCCTTTCAGGTCTGGTCGTGCCGGGATGGTAACACTGCTCTTTAAGGTTGTTCGTACCGAGAGTCTTCTGGGGCTCTGGAAAGGTGTCTCTCCAGTAAGTGGCTGTTTTAACCCTGACTTCTAAAAATACATAGATAAATAAACCTCCTGTTTATTACTGACTACATCTGCCTGGACTTAAATAGCCAGCCCTTGTCTAATTATGAATGAAACCACGTAATTAAATTAAATCGTATTTTAAGGATTAAATGTTGTGAATTCCACTGATTTGGTCATGGCAGTCCCTGGGGTTTTGTAGCCCTGAGCAGCTGAACACTTGAATACCTCGCAAGTGTGAGGTGGCAACTGTACCAGCTTCATTTGTTTTGGAATGTCTTGTTCCTAGAAAACTGCCATTGTGCAATGTGTTGAATCCTGGCGTAATTTGAATCAGTTGCATCTCAGTGCCCTAAATAATTTTTGTCTTGTCTTCTTTCATCAGCATGTTAACTTTAGTGATTTTGGTTTTCTTCTACAAAGCTTTCTGTCAAGTTTAACAGTCTCTGAAATGTTCTGTAGTACATTTTGTCTTATATTTGCTTTTTCTTTCTTCATCTGCTTCTGTTTCTTCTGTAGTCCTTTGCAAGATGTATTCCTGGGGTTGGGATTTACTTCAGCACTTTGTACATGATGAAGCAAAAGTTTCTAGCAGAGCGTTCACCCACAGCCCTGGAGTCTGTCTTTCTGGGTGCCACTGCACGTGCAGTTTCTGGGATTTGCATGTTGCCAGTGACTGTAGTGAAGACTCGATATGAGGTGAGTATAACCTTCTGGTTAGTTCCCTGTTTGATGTGGCATATGAGGCCTTTGTGTGCAGCTGCAAAGCTCCTGCTAGCTGACTCCCACTTTCTCTGTCAGGCTATCTAACTTCTTTCTTGTGAGAAACTGACCTCTGCTTCCTCTAGTTTCTCTCCTGTAGGAGCCTGGCCGTTGTGGCCTATATTGACATACCACAGTTTGTAATGTCACACACCTTCCTTATGATGAAAAAGGAATTCTGTCAGGAGGACGTTGCTGCTGCTTGGGTACAGCCAGGGATGTAGTCATGATTTCATCCTGGTTCATGCATTATGCAGGAATTATATTGCTGCTATTTAGGCAAGAGGTGTGAGATGAAACAGAATTTACCCTGAGATTTTAAAGTTTCATTTGCATACAATGGTGGTATAGCATCTTTCATATTTTACCTTCCTGAAGGATTGTTTTAAAGGCTGAGGCAGGTGAAAACCATTTGTTTGGACTCTGTGACCTCAGCGTGTCTGAAGAGTTCATTGGCCTCTGCATAGCACATGTATTACTAACTGTTGTCTACCCTTGCAGAGTGGAAGATTTGGCTATGGGAGTGTATATGGAGCTCTGAAGAATATCTATCAGACAGAAGGGGCTCGTGGCATGTTCAGTGGGCTCACTGCGACACTGCTGCGGGATGCACCCTTCTCTGGCATCTACCTGATGTTCTACACACAGACGAAAAAGCTCACACCTCAGGGTAAGGCTGAGCACTGGAGGCTGTAATGGAAAATGCTTCTTTTCTGGCATCTTGCTCTGCAGTTGACTGTCTGCAAGCTCTGCTTGTTGCCCTCTACCGTAGTAGTTAAACTAGTCTCTTGTAGGGTTTTAGGTGGGACATTCATTTTTTTCCTATAGAGAACTGTAGAGAACTATAGCTCAGGTCAGTGTAAAAATGGAAAGTGGCCCCAAAATTGATTGATTCTCTCTATGAAGATTGATGCATGAGGTGGGTTAGTGAACAGTTGAAAGAGTGCATATGTTCAGTGATGCTTTCTGCTTATGGTTGTCTTGTATACTGATCAGTGTTCTCGAAACTGGGGCTTCTCTGATGTTAGAACTGGCTGGGGCAATGCTTGCATAATCTTTTCTGAGTTCCTGTGAAATTCCATTCCCCAAAAAGTGAGGCTTTTTAATAGTGCTAGCCCACTTTTTCCGTTTTAAGATTTCTCTACCTTGCATGGATTTTAACTTCTCTTAAGACTCTGATGTTGATTTAATCATGCAATAGGTTTCGATTTTTGTCACAGCATCACTGTTCCTGGCCTGTTTTGTGTCTAGGTTCATTCCCTTTGCTCTGTTGCAGATCAGCTGGATCCAGTGCTCATTCCCTTGCTGAATTTTGGCTGTGGGGTCTTTGCAGGAATCTTGGCCTCACTGGCAACGCAGCCTGCTGATGTTGTGAAAACACACATGCAGCTGTCCCCCAAAAATTACCGGAGGACAAGCCAGGCCGTTGCCTTCATCTACAAGGTGAGATGAATAGCATTAAATGCTATTTAAAGCCTGTGTCTTTCAGAAACTTATCTGAGTCTAAGCTGAAATACATCCTGTGCTGTTCATGTAAGAAATGATGAGAAATTAAACCACTGGAGGCAGACTGTAATGGGTTGCTCTTTGTTTATCTCCTGTGGCAGGACTTCGGGTTGGTCGGCTTTTTCCGAGGGGGTGTGCCCCGTGCCCTCAGACGGACTCTGATGGCAGCAATGGCATGGACGGTGTATGAACAGATGATGGAAAATATGGGCTTGAAATCTTGACTGACCTGCACAAGAAATGACCAGCTTCACTCCTCCTGCTTGCTGTGATCAACTGGCACTAGGAAGTTCCCAGTTCCACAGAGGAATAAGCCTTGCTCAGCCAGGAGACAGAAGGACCGTCTGAGACAGGAGATTAGGCTTTCTGGCAAGTAGCAAAAAGAAGGATTGGATCTTTGCATCATTTTCTCAATGCATTCCAGAAGGACTAAGTTGCAGACTGCCATAGGAAATGGCAGGGCTGCCACAGCCTGGTAACTGTACTGAGAGAAAAGCCCCTTTTAAAAATAGCTGTGTGCTCACCATCTTTATGCAATGAGACACTGCTGAGCAAACGCGTTCGAGGAGAAAATGATGATTGCAGAACCTGCCATCCTGTTCCTTGCTGGTCTATGGCCACAACAACCCACTGTGATATAGATCCTGCTTCCTCATATGCTTTGTTCTCATAGGGGAATGTTGCAGACTGTGATGGGAGACTAGATGTGTCTCTTAATGCAGGAGTGGGAGGAAGAGAAACAAAGTGCTGAATGAAAGCCAGGAATATGGTCTCTGTCATCACATTTGTATTGTGAATATAGCAGAGTAGGTAACTGGAAGATCCTTGGTGTGTATGTGTTGTTATGTAACTGAACATCTTAACAGTATTCTTGAAATATGCTGCCTCTACAGCAGTGTTTGCACAGGAATTAAAAAGCATAAGGCACTTTAGAGTTGATTGCTACCAAAGTTCCACTTTTTGTCTGAAAAACATTTTTCCTGCTGGTCTGGCTATATCAGGAACGCTCAAGTTTATTTTTTGTGGTGTGTAGTGTGTTTTGTTTGTTTGTCTTTTTTTAAATCCAGTTGTACTAGAAACTTACTTGCTTCCTGTTATTCACTTGTCAGTCCCTGATCAACATCCTCAGTGTGAGCTGGTCCTTAGATGTAGCTTTTAGCATCATGGCTCATAATGCATAAATGTACAATGGAAGCAGATACAGATGGTGACACCTCAGATTTCCAGTAAAAGCTATTGCTGCTGCTTGTATGTGGAATATCTTTGGGTTTGGAAAGAAAATACTGCTCTTCTTCTGTAAGCTTTCTCCAAAGTTTGAGACTGATGAGTGTTTGGTAGGGAGCTTTAATTCTCTCGGTGCTCCATATAGATCCTTCATAGTTTCCTGGCTGATCATATTCTCTTACCAGGTAGTCCACATGTCACTATTCCTGAGTTTAGGCTTAGAGTTAAATACACCTTTTTCATCCACTGTGCCTTCTTCCTCACTCCCACTTTGTTACACAGACCTCATAGCATGTGGTGTCCAAACTTGGATACAACCTGCTCCTCTCTTCACTTGTGCCTCTCTCCTGGCTGGCTGGGTTGGGACTCTCGTGGCTCTGTTGGCGTTGCCACGGAGCTGGAGGTGCGTCCCGTGTTCTGTAGTATGCCTTGCAGAAAACGCAGCTTTGGCTTTTATCTTCTTAAATATTGAGGGATATTACAATTCGCTGGAGAAACAGAGCTGATGCCTCTAAATACGAAGACATGACGCTGTAGCAGTAAAACCAACCAGTACTACCTGCATGTTTGTAAAATTTAGAGTGTGGTTTGCACAGTCATTGTCTACCCTGGCAGCCTCCTGAGCACAGGCGTAGAGGGGGCCTGGGTTGTAAAAGATGTTTTTTTCTGGATTCTAGTTCCAAGCAGGTTTGATACTGATGCAAAAGTTAAGTCTCAGTAAAGTGTAAAGGGACAAGCTGGAGGCTTGGAAGATGCTGCCTGTTTTTAGCCTCAGTCCATCTGCAAGGGGAGACTGGTGCCAGCATGGTGGTGGAGGGTCCTGTGTGTGTGTGTGTGTGTGTGTTAATAATAGAGCACTTCATCAAATCATTCTACATGGTGACTGAAAAGCTTTCGGATTCCCTCTGCTGCTTCTGTTTGGCATGTGGTTGCATTGTTTGCCAAATCTTAAATATGAAGAGCTTCTTTTCTTTTGCTGTCCCTCTTACCCTCAGTGACCTGAACTTGTGAGAGCACGTGAACCAGTGGTAACTGCACATCCTATTGTTTGTTGTCCTGAGCACTACTGGCACAGATAGTTGGGAAAACAAGTCTGGGATTGCTGATTTGGCTGAGTAAGGTAATAATGACACAAGTTACCTCATTTGTCTTTTATTCTCTTATGGAGAACATCAAACCAACATATTGTACTGGAAGGCTGAGTTTATTTGGGGCTTTCTTAATCTGGTGTGTGAGTTGGATTTGTAGATCATTCTGGGCTGTAGCAATCGAGGGGTCTGTATGGCGTCACCTGCAAGGTGCTTCACAAATATTTTGCTTCCTGATGTAGCAATGACAAAGCAGCATACAACTTGTGCAGACAGGGACTTAGGCTCTTAAAAATGAGGCAGGAAAGCAAGCAAGGAATGCCAGGTGATAAATCCTGTATCAAGTAACATCCTCATCAGAAACCTGAAATGCGTGAATGTTTCAGTGGCTTTTATGCCCTATACTACTGCCTGATCAAGTAACAAAGGAAGAACTAGAGAATTTATTGCAGTGTGCCAGTGTTTTAGCCTACCTTTTTAGAAAAAAAATTCTTATTTTAAAATCTGCATTCAGACCTAAGGAAGTGTTAGATTTTTTCCTTTGGGAAAGTTATTCCATTCCCCCCACTTTGTGGACAGCAAGAAGGCTTTTTGTTGTTGCAGTAGAGTGAAAAAGGTATATACTTTTGGTTTGAGAATTAGCGTAGGTTCCTTTGAGCTTGAGAAATAAAGAATCTAGACTGCACAGTGTTTCGTCAACCCTTGGTGCTGCAAATCCAAAAACTTCTCTAAGTGTGAGGTGGGGAGAGTGAGTTTTGCAGTGCAAGTTTGTTGTTTGTTTTTCTTTATTGTTTCTTCTGCCAGGTATCTCAAAGATGGGGGAAGGGAAAGCCTGAACTACTGTTACACTGTCTTCTCTAGGCTTTGTCACATAGGCAGGCATGAGACTGTTTCTCAGCTCTGATCCTTACCATCCTTCATCCTTTTTCCCCTCTTCAAAAACATTGTTTCTGAAGTGGTTTATTCAAGTTACTTCTTGATAACTATAGCAAGTCAAGCTAAAATGTGTGTAGACTTGACATTGGGATATGTTGCCCTTGAGGTTGTATACTTCTAATTGACAGCAAATAGTCACTGTACAACCTAAATGTAAAATAAATCAAATAAAAGATCCAGTTACAGGTGCTTAATGGTCTACCTGCATCATGCTAATAATTCAACACTAACAGTCCTATGAGACAATCATTTCCAAAGTGTTCTTAGCTTGGATTGCAGAGAAGGTGATGTGATCCCATCTACATGTGGCAGGCTCCCTTGGAATGACTTACATTGCTGGCAGTGCACGATTAGTGAGCATTGGTGTCTCTGCTTACCCCTGCAGCTGCGGTGTAAGGGCACAACTGGTTAACATGTTGAGACAGTCAGTATTTAAGGGGAGTTGTAAGGACACAAGAGAAATAGTCTGATTATTTATGTTTTAGAAACTTCACATTTCCATTCTTCCTGATTTTTTTTTTGATTTTTTTTTTTCCCTTGCACTGTTTAAGCAGAACTGGAGCTTTGGAACATTGCAGATTTGAGTTTTGTGTTTTATTTGTCTATATAAAATACTTGTGAGATGTTATGATACATTTCTATTAAAAACTGGTAGACAAAATGAACCATGTTATCTCTTCAGTGTTCCTTGTTTAAAAAAGAAACCCCAAACCAATCAAACCCATAAAAGCTGGGATGGAATAGAGGCTTAAAAAAAACAAAAGAAGTTTCCCAAGAGAAAAGGACTGTTGGCTGAGTTCAGAGCCCAACAAGGCAAATGCATAGTCTCTTTTTCTGTGGGGTATAATATGCACAGGCGGTGCTAGTACAACCTGAATCAGCTTTTCTTAAATGGAAAAAACACATAGCAATGGGCAATCTTGTCTTTTTCACAGCGTCCTCTGCTGCCTGCTGTATGTAGAGACTGGGGAAATTGAATCTCCCTAACAGCTGGTGAAATACCACCTTTAGGACAGCGGGAATTTGAGGACGCTGGAGAGAGACTATTTCCACTCCCCTGCCAACCAGGTCTTTGCTTCTTAACGCAATCTGATCTCAGCAGGGTACCAGAAATTGTGCCTGGGATATAATCCTCTGCTGCAAGGCGTAGTGGCAGGTGATGCTGGATTGCTGGAGTCTCCTCTTGCTATCACAGCATGGTCCTGGGATTCAGTAGCAGGCAGGTTATGCTAAGCAAAACATTAATGTTGTCGATACTGAGATGTACGTCTTCCAGATGTAAAGATCCTAAACCTCTTCCCTTTTCAGATGTTGTCTAGATAATACAGTCTTACATGGAGCAATTTTCATTGTGTGTAACAGACCTACCACACAGTCCTGGCATGCTGCTTTCTGACAGCTGGACCTGAACTGCTTGTGCAGATACCTGGTACCGAGTCAGGCTGGCTACAGTGCTCACCCTTAGCTGCAAGGCTTTCCAGAGCTCTCCTGCAGCTTTGGAGAACCACCTCCAGTGTAAAGTGTGTTTTCTAGTTGTGCTGCAGACAGCTACCCCAGCTGTGTGAGGGTACAGCAGACAAGCTCCCTAACCGTCCTGTGGGAAAGATGCAGTTTAAAGGCAGGGTAATAAAACACTGAATTACGGATGTCCCTTTCCCCTTAATTTTTTTATTTTTAATATGCCATGGATGAAAATTACAAAAAACACTCAGCATGAGGTTAAAATGAGACCTCCACAACTTTTGTAACATAATGGGAAATTCTAGCTTTGTAGAACTAGAAATGAGGGGCTAGATTTGCTCAAGTACGTTTTCAAGGAACACGATGAAGTAATAAACCTTTGAAACTCATGCCCGGATGGAACTAACAAAGCAGCTTTGCTGGAGGTGTGCCGATGTCGATGGGTTCCTCTTCTCTTTCTGGAGCGTCCAGCTCCAGGCGTGCCCCAGCACCTCTTGGAAGACACCTACTGGCATGTGTGGTGGGGGCGGTACTGCCCAAATATTCAGTCTATCATGGCCGGACCCGTTCTGGCAGTAAAGAGCAACAACGATTGGAGGAGGCACCAGAACCGCTCCCAGAACACGGGTGAGGAAGAGCCCGGGAAGAGCCTAAACCCCATCTTGCAGCGCTGCCCAGGTCCCGGTCCCGGCCGCAGGGCGCCTCCTTCAGCAGCAGCAGCGGGCGGAGCCCCGCCCCTCACCGCTTCCCCATTGGCTGAAGGTGCTGCCTATATATAGACGTCAGGCGGCAGAGGCTTTCCCTTTTCGTTCCGCGCCTGCCGAGGCCTTCACACGGCGTTGTCAGCGTGAGTGCGGGCCTGGGGCTCGGAGTGGGGGCTCGAGACTGTGTTTGCCCCGCGGGGCTAGCGGCGAGGCCGCGCGCGCCCTTTCCCCGCGGTGCTTGTCCGCTAGCCGGGCCGCGGTGCGCCGCAGGGAAGGCCAAGGCCTGCCGTATGAGGGGCAGCGAGGCGGCAGGCGCGGGCAAGATGGCGGCTGCGCCTGCTGGCGGGCGCGTTGGCCCTGGCCCCGGCCCCCGTGGCCGAGGGGAGGTGGGAGAGGCTGTCTGGCTGAGCACGATGCTTGTGCCTGCAGGTTCCCTGTCGTCGCTTCCAAAGGGAAACCACTACAATGTCCGGAGGTCTCGATGTCCTGCAGATGAAGGAGGAGGATGTCCTCAAATTCCTCGCTGCCGGGACCCACCTGGGAGGGACCAATCTTGACTTCCAGATGGAGCAGTATATCTACAAGAGGAAAAGCGATGGTAAACGCGTAGGGTGGGTGGCCCTGGATGGGCAACTGGGATTTTTTTAGGCACAGCTGAGGAAAGCATGAAACTGTTAATGTTTGAGCTCTCTCATACTTTATCCATGGCCCGAAAGCTGCAGGCATCTTTACCGGTTGAGCCATGTTACTTGGAGAAGGAGAATCTAGTTAAATGAAATTAGGGAAAGAAAGTGCAAGAAAGATACTACTTGGCCTATCATTCCTGATCTAAAGTACCAGGCTTTGCATTCATTTCACTACTAAGAAGAAAGTCAGAATTGGACAACACGCAGGCCTGTCCATCTCACAGGTTTCTGATTGTTTTAAACCTGCTGCATTGCTACACCCTTTCAGTCTTTCTTTCCTGGAGAAGTTATAAATTGGTTCCTATCTAGAATTATCATATCATGAAATACGGAGTTCAGAAGTCAGTGAATCAATCACAGCTGGATTTAGACACTTTAGATAGTTCTTGACTATAGTAACAAAACGGGTTTTAATGTCTCAGTAGTGATTTCTCATGGTTGTTTACATTGTTCTTTAATCTGAGTTTCACAGTATTAAAAGAATGAAGTTCATACCAGGTTCTAGTCCATGTTGATAGGTTCTGGAAGTGTGCTACAGTAAAACCTTATGTGGGGGTTTTCCTTGGAGCGGCTTTCCGCTAACTAGAATTCTGGAGTAACCACAGCTGTATGACAAATTTAGTGGTAGAAGACTGCTGTCCTATTTTAGGATCTTGTATTTGCTGGTTGCTTTAAAGCCTTTCATGACCAATAGGTATTTACATCATCAATCTGAAGAGGACCTGGGAGAAGCTCCTCCTGGCAGCCCGTGCCATTGTTGCCATTGAGAACCCAGCTGATGTGAGCGTCATTTCTTCCAGAAATACTGGACAGGTATGGACATTTGTTGGGAGCAGGACTCATGCCACGTATCATTGCTGGCCAGTGGCAGCTTGATGATAAAAGGGAGAAACGTGAATTCTGACTCTAGGACCAGTTTTCTGGAAGGATGTTTCTTGTGTTGCACTTGCAGCTTAGAACAGTTCAGTTGAAACCCACTTCCTTTTTGTGTAGTTTCAGGGTGTTTGATAACTTGCTTTTCTTTCATACTGGATTTCTGGTATATTAGTGGTCAGTCCCCTGGTACCCCCTCACGTAATCCTCTGATTCATTGGCTCTACTTTTTGCACTTGATACAAAACTTATTAAATAATTTGTTCTGTTCCAGTATATTTTACCTCTAGATTTTTTTGGCAAAAATCTGTCACAGAAAGTGACACAAACTTGAAATAAAATCTAATTAGCCACTGAAGTTTTATCTGTGAGCTTAGTTTCTTTGGACTGATGGAGGTAGTGCCACCAGCACTGTGAATCAGAATTGCAGAATGTTAGGAGTTTGAAGGGACCTCAAAAGATTATCTAGTCCAACCCCCCTGCCAGAGCAGGATTCCCTAGACCAGGTCACACAGAAGCATGTCCAGACGAATGACACAGAGTGGATTTACAAAGGAAAAGTTAAGAGATTTACAAAATAAGTGTTTGTGTGGCCTTGACCTGCACACTGTTAAAGCTTGATGCTGAGGTCAGTTCCTGGCCAGTGAGCTCTCAAGTGTCGGAAGTGTGCTACAGCAAACTGATGGCAGGGTTTTCGCTAACACCAGGAGAGGAGCTCCCTCTATGACTGGAGTTTGATAGTAGGCCCTGCCACATGCCTGAGAAATTAAAAGCTGTTGCAAGTGGGTAAGAACTGCCAACAGCAATTTTAAGACAGGGCTACAGTTTGTGTGTATTTACTACTGAACAGTTCCTGTAGTTCCTGAAGTTATGCTACTGAATGATGAAAGGATGTAGAAATAATGGAAGAAGGTTGGCTTTGCTTTTTTTCATAAGCTGTTTGTTTTATCCCCCTTTCATGATTTGATCATGAGTCTGTACAGCTTGCACGTAACTTCAGGGGGGAAAAAAGGGAGGGGGGTTTCTGTATCCAGACTTCTTGCTTTTCTGGTAGGTGTCATCTTTTTTAACTCCTGGTATTGATGGAGCTATTTTCAGAAATATTTTGTCTCATTCTTGAGTGCAGAGCTGGTGGTGAGCTCTGATTTCACAGGAATTGAAGCAAATACTTCAATTAAAATTTTGTGTGTGTTCACTGGGTGACTTGGTCGAAATGCAGTTTTTCTGCTCCCCTTTGCAGCGTGCTGTTCTGAAGTTTGCTGCTGCCACTGGGGCTACTCCTATTGCTGGACGTTTCACCCCTGGTACCTTCACAAACCAGATCCAAGCAGCTTTCCGTGAGCCGCGGCTCCTGGTTGTTACTGACCCGCGGGCTGATCATCAGCCGCTAACAGAGGCCTCCTACGTCAACATCCCCACTATTGCACTCTGCAATACTGACTCCCCGCTGCGCTACGTGGATATTGCTATTCCCTGCAACAATAAGGTAATGGCTTTGTTGGGCCGTTCACAGCTGCTTCGTCTAGAGTGTGCCTTAGGTTGCAAGATGGATGCTTTCTGCAGGGGAAGCTTGACTTGTATCTCTTGTGTCTTCCAAGGTGATGAGCTAATTAAGTCTCATAAGCAAGCAGAGGGGTGGGGAGGAGGATGTGAACTGCACACAGTTGGAGCTTGGAGCTGAGGCCAGTTTCTGGCCAAGGAACTCTCAAGTGTAGGACGTGTGCTATAGTGACCTAGCAGGATTTTTCGCTGACGCCATGAGGGTCTTTGTGGCCCAATGAGTGGAGTTTGATAGTCATTCTTGCTACAGTTTGAGTATCAAAGTTAAAGTGAACTGATGAAGAAACTAATCTGACACATTACCTTGCCAGAAAACCATCTCAAAGGTAACTCTAGGGAGATGGGGGAAACTTAGCTTGGTCTCTTGTCTAGGTGTCATTCACCAAAACTAATGTAAGCCAAGTCTGAGCATGTGTGTAAGATTTGCTTATTTGGTCAAGTTTATTTCTTCATTCTAGCATTGTGATAAGCAAAATTTCTTTCTTTTTGGAAAGATTCATGTGATATAGTAAGCAGTATGAAGCTCCACAGCAGGAGAGTTCCTTGAGGCTTTGGTGTGTACAGCAAATTCTGGTGCTGGTGATGGAAGTGTGGTGTGATCTCTACAGAGACCTAAAAATGTTACTGGGAACTCAAAAAGTTGCACTTAGCTGAGTCCAAGAACATAAGTTTGGGCTTGACCTAGTAATGTCTTGTTCTTTCCGGGTAAGAAGCTTGTATTGGGTGGAAACAGGTCTTTCGCTCTTCCAAATAAAAAAAGTGTTTTCAAAGGTGTAGGTTTTACACAAATCTTACGTACCTGCTTGTGTTCCAGGGAGCGCATTCAGTGGGTCTGATGTGGTGGATGCTGGCTCGGGAGGTCCTGCGCATGCGTGGCACCATCTCCCGTGAGCACCCATGGGAAGTCATGCCTGACCTGTACTTCTACAGGGATCCTGAGGAGGTAGGAGGTCTGGGGCAGGAAGCTTGTCCCTCTCATATGTCTTGCTTGTGCTCCTTCCATGTGGTCCTGTGGCCTGCTGTTGAGGACGGGTTTTGTCAATATGATGATTGCTCTTAAAGGGTAGTGGTTGGCTAATTGTGCTGTCTGGTACGTGGTGGTGAGGTGTTTCTGGGAGACTTAGGCTACGCTCTTTCATTGCAGATTGAAAAGGAGGAGCAGGCTGCTGCTGAGAAAGCAGTTACCAAGGAGGAGTTCCAGACAGAATGGACAGCCCCAGCTCCTGAATTCACTGCTCCTCCTCAGCCTGAGGTTGCAGATTGGTCTGAGGGAGTGCAGGTCCCGTCGGTACCCATCCAGCAGTTCCCCACAGGTCAGTTTAGGGGGGGATTTCTGTGGGAAGTGGGGTGTGTGGTGTGGGTCAGAAGAGCAGTTAAGCGCTAAGGGTTCTTGTTTTTGTAATTGCAGAGGACTGGAGTGCCCAGCCTGCCACCGAGGACTGGTCAGCAGCTCCCACGGCCCAGGCTACTGAATGGGTTGGTACGGCCACGGAGTGGTCTTAACTTCAGTCCTGTACTGCTGTTCTGTGAGAGAAATAAAGACTGGTTTAATACACAGCGTGCTTGGTGCTGCTTTTTGAGACTTGTTGGCAGGTGAAATGTGAGTGGATGGGGCACAGTCCTTGGCCCAGCGTGAGAGTAACAATAAACTGCTGTTTCACCCAGTTGGGTGGAGATAGGGGCTGTGAGCTCCAGCCCTGCACACAGGAACCCCTCAGGCGGGTGAAGCTGGGCTGGCCTCAAAACAGGGCATTTCATTGCTACACCCCACGGTTTATGGCTTGAGTCAGGGGCCTGTGAGCAGGTGGTGGCCCAGCTGCATGGCATGGAGAGAAGAGCTCTTGAGTAGGTCCTGCTTCCCTGATGAAACACCAGTTCTAGTGTTCAGCTGGCCTTCTTGATACTGATTCCTTCCTCAAAAAATACTCGGGTAATCCTCAGGTTGAAAAAAAAAAAGCGTTCTCATGCAGATAAACTTTATGGAGTAAAAGCACATGGTAAATCTGCAATCATCAAGAGCTCTGCATTCTAAAGCTATATGTCATGAACCTTCTCAGGAAAGGTTGAACCCTGATAAGAATAGCAGAGAAATGTTTTTGTTCAGATTTGCCTTGTTACCGCTGCAGGACCAGGGAGTTGCTGGGGCAGTTTCAGCCTGCCCTGCAGCTTCTGAAGAGACACCGGCTGGTGTTGCAGGCAACATTTCTTTCCTCTAGCCTCAGTTTGTGAGAACCCGATCTGCACTGAGTCTGTGTGACAGGTAAAGGTAGAAGAGTGTTAGAGCTGTTTGTATCAATAGGAATGAACATCCTGGATTACCAGCTCTGCAAAGAGGCAGGCTGTGACAAACACCTTGGCATGGGTGTCATCTTGCTATGTCATTCACAGTGATTTTTCCTGAAGTTCTTGCTTCTCAGGGCACTAGTTTCTGAAGCTGGTTTTATTTGTTCTTTTAATACTTGTGTTTTTAAGAGTATTCACAACCGTAAAGTTGGGCAGGGCTCTGACCAACCTGGTCTGGTTGAAGATGTCCCTGCTGACTGCAGGGGGGTTGGCCTTAAACGACCTTTAAAAGGTCCCTTCCAACCCAAACCATTCTGATTCTATGATTTTTCTACTGTCCGACTTTCAAAACATGCAATTTTTATTTTATGCTGTTGAATGGAACTGCATACTGAAGATGGGTGTTTTTTGTCACCTCTAGTTGAAAGAAATATTTTCTGAGCTGCCTTTTAAAACCTCAGTTTATATTATGAACTGTTCATAAAACCTGAGTTTAACTAGCATGTCTTTTCTCATGTGACAGAGTCCTTGATATTTTTCAGTGTTTGTTTCACTGGCTACAAGTTTATTGTTTTTACTAGTACTCTTCAAGCGTGAATAACATAACAGGACATGACCTGCATCCTTTGAAGTAATAGCTCTCTACCCCTGCTTTGGTACAGAATCTTTTTGTTTGTTTTAAACACCATTGCACTACATCCAAAAGTTTACTGTGGTTGAGTCTTGAAGCTAACTATTCATTTCAATACAGTCTTGCTAGTGACTCAGGCAGAACAGGGGTAATACAGCACCCATGAGCATCTAGTCCTGACCACCTTTCAGCAACATGATGGGCCTGCTGCCTGTGGTGTGGGGGTCTGGGTTTTAGCAGCAGGAAGATCTGAAGAGGGAATGGCGTGTTATATGAGCCCGAGTAGGATCAAAGAATGTTTTGGGTTGAAAGGTACCCGTAGAGGCCATCTAGTTTACAGCACCTTGAAGTGACCAATGCCATTTTCAACTAGATCTGCTTGCTCAGAGCCCTGTCCAACATGACCTGGAATCTTTTCCAGGAATGGGGCTTCTACCACCTCTGTGCAACATCTGCCACTCTTTCACCACCGCCAGTGTAAAAAATTTCTTCTATCTAGTCTAAATCTCCCCTCATTTAGTTTAAAACCATTACCCTTTGTCCTGTCATCACAGGCCCTGCTAAAAAGACTGTCCCTATCCTTCTAGCTCCCTCTAAAGTACCCTTAAGGCTGAAATAAGGTGACCCTGGAGCCTTCTCTTCTCCATGCTGAACAACCCCAACTTTCTCAGCCTGTCCTCATAGCAGGTGTTCCAGCCCTCTGGTCATTTTTGTGGACTACTCTGGACTTGTTCCAATATGTCTATGTCTTTCCTATTCTGAGGACCTCAGAGCTAGACATAGCACTGCAGGTGACGTCTCACTAGAGCAGAGTGGAGGGAGAAAATTGAGGACTTTAAAAGCTAACCTTTCAGATGCTCAAAGACATTATATAGCTACCCACTGTATATATGGATTAGAGTTAGTTTTAGCTAGGAGCTCAGTATGGGAAGCAGCATGGCATGTGAAAGTTGGAGCTGGTCTGCTGTGAGATCAGTTGTGTCAATGACTGGGACAAGCTTTTACCATAACCAGGCACACCAGCACTGCTTGGTCCTGTGCCATGACTCGAAATGTTGGGGTGCCTTACAGCCTGAGAAGCTGCTGTGAGGCTCTGTTTCTCCCCTGTAATGCTAAATTTGTTGATGTTGCTTAAGAAGCTGGTTCTGGTCTCACCTCTGGAGAGCCAAGGGGATGCTGAGAGTGAAGGATATTTGCCTTTGGGGTTTGAACTACATCAGGATGACCAGACCAGCTTTTTGCCTCTCTCAGAGACAAGCATGTTAACAAAAGTGGCTTCCTGGGGGCAGGCAAACACCCCTGAGCATCACTCCTGCCTAGCAGCTCTCAGGAGGAGGATGGTGGTGGGTTGCACAGCTGCAAAACACAAAAGCGCAGATCATTTCCAAGGCCCCAGTAGATGGGGCTGTTATTCCTGGTTTGCTCATGTTTCGGCTGCTGCTGGCAGTGTGACCGGAGAGCTGGACAGAGCAGGCACTTGGCAAGGGAAGGACGATCAAAAGCTGCTTTGTAAGCACACCTGAGCCTTTAGGGTTTACTCCCTGTGGTGAAAGAGAGTTCCTGTCCCTCCTGAATATACGAGTTGCTATTCAGTGCTGTAGGAGAGACTTAATACCATTGCAAATGCCCTGGCTACTGGGACTAGACAGAACAAAAGGCAACAGTATCAAGTTGCACCATGGGAGGTTTAGGTTGGGCATTAGGAAAAAATTCTTCCCCGAAAGGGTTATAAAGCACTGGAAGAGGCTGCCCAGGGAAGTGGTGGAGTCACCATCACAGGAGTGATTTAAAAGATGTGTGAATGTGGTGCTGTGGGACATAGTTTAGTGGTGACTTGTCAGCGCTGGGTTAACAGCTGGACTCGATATTAAAGGTCTTTTCCAACCTGAATGATTCTGTGATTGACCAGCGGAGAAGTGTATTCAGCACCAACCTCCATCTCTTGCAGTTGGAGCTGAGCTGGTGCAGCCAGCACTTGGCCTGCCCCTCACCTTGCTATTTCACTTCCCAGTAGTAGGATGGTGTTCTCTCACAGGGCTCATAATACACTTCTTGTAAAAACTGCAAAGCTCTACTGTTTTTCTATATGTGTCTGAGCGTTAAACTTGTTGCCTCGATGCTCATCTGCAAACCTTGATCTTGCTTTTGATTCCCCTAAGGTAGCAAGTGTGGGATGCTTCTTGCTTCCACTACAGAGAAATGCCGCAGTCCTAGTTGAAGATGCCTTGTACACTTCCCAGCTCCTTCATCCTGCTTGGCCTATTGGTTCCAGCATTTCTAGAGCAACTTGTCTTCTCCTTACCATTCCAAAAGCTCATAGGTGTACAACTCACTACACTTGCTGGCTTTGCTTAAATAGGGAAAAGTTAAGCAGCACATGCAGAGAGGGAATCAGAGAGTGTTACCATTTTTCTTCACTTGTTATTTTGCTGTTAGAAACTTGAATTAGAGAGGAAAGATTTAAAAAAACCCACCATCATCACTTCCCTCTCCACAGCACTTTTTTTTTTTTTTTTTTTTTTTTCTGGAGGCTCCTTTAAGCCTGCTCTCAGCTCATTAAGTTTTTATGAGCCACAGGTGCTGGGGGCTGGAGTATCTCCTCCCCTTCGCTCACAAGGACAGGAGTAGGGTAGGAGTAAGCATGCTGTTGGCTTTTTTTTCTTGGTTTTGTGAGGCAAATGCATTTTGTCTGAACACTGAAAGCCACCAGCAGTTCTTCATCAACTCTTGGAGGTCTGAGAAGTCTTGCAGCTAGCGTGTTTTGATTTCAAGAGTTCAACGCTTTGAAAAGCTTTGAGATTTGAAGTCCTAATTTTGTTTGCTTAAGTATGGCCTGAATTCCTCCTTGGTTTCTAGGCTGCTTCTGCACCCTGTTTTAAAATTTATTTTCCTTCTGTGAAAGGTATGTTGTTTTAAAATTTATTTTTCCTTCTGTGAAAGGTATGTGTTTGTGGTTTTGTTTCAACATGAGCACTGGGATTTCTTGAACTGCACCTTCAATTTAGAAGCAGGAACTTCATTAGAATTTTAAATATGAGCCTTGAAATATAAAATGCTGCCAGATATCAGTGCAGCAAGCTACTAATGCTATTTGGTGTCCAGGTGGGATGAGCGCTTTGTGGAGACATTCTTTGGAGTGGCAAGTTGGTCTGTGCTGGCTCTGCCCCTCTGGGATCTAGGAGATGGAGGTTGCTCTGTTCAGATGTCAAGCCTTTGTATTTATTTAATTTTTATTTTAAAGCTTGTGAGTCTGTTCTTCTACCATTTCAAGAATAGCGGATTAACCTTCCTATCTAGTGGCATTTTGGTAGGTGCCTGTGTTAGAGCAGAGCGTCCCTCAGCTGGCTGCAGCCTGGGAAAGGCTTGGTGTACACATGTGTGTCCTGGGATGTAAGACTCTCTTGTCTTTTGGGACTGTGGCTTTGTCATAAGCAACTTTTTGAGGCTTTTCTGCTAATAAGATGATTGCAAAAATATAATATGGATGAGAATAATAAGTACTTCCTGTGGGGTGAGATGAGCTACAGGGATATAGCATAGGGACCAGGTGCTTCTTTCCTTGCTGAGGTGAACTTAGCTGTTGTGGCACCAACATAGGGACCCCAGCAGCAAGTGTGTGGCTGATATATCTTTCTGGTTAGATGAAGTTTGACAGAGGCTGCCTAGGATGTGTCTTGGTGCTATAGAGCCTCCTCATCCCAACTCTCTGATGCTGGTTGGGTGCGTTTCTCACAGGATAGGTTTGGGACAAAGCGGTTACATCTTCTCCACTAATCATAGCACAATACAATAGTTTTGGTTGGAAAATACCTTTAAGATCATCAAGTTCAGCAGTCAATCTGACACTGCTGGGTCACCACTAAACCATGTCCCTAAGCACTGCATCTAGATGCCTTTTTAAATACCTCCAGTGATAGTAGTTGTGGTGTAGGCTGGAAGGAGGAGGATCAGGTTGTGCCCGTGAGGTCTTGCTGCTTTTCTTACTGAAATAACAACGAAGAGATGCAAGCTTTGCATGCTGTCCAGGCCAAAGTCCAACCCAAAGCCTCCTATTCCAGCTATGTGTGACCCCCTTGCACTTTTAGGTGGATATTTGTTTTTAATCCTGGACTTCGGGTTGGAGGAGTGCTATGAGCAATGTATGTCAGGTTCATCCCTGATGAAGCTTTGGCTCTTCCTTGGGTAAGCAGTTCAAATACACAATTTGGCCTTGGCTTTGGTGGGACCATGGTAGTGTTGCATACCCAGGTGGTGACTAGTCCTGTTCCAGGACAATTAGATTAGTTCTTCAGAGCCAGCAAAAGGCCTTTAAAGCTATTTAACCTCCATGTTAATGGTGTTGGGATTGAGGGGGAGCATAAGTGGCTGATAGGGCATATGCCTTACATTGGCCTTTCCCTGAAGATGAGTTACAGGAGATTCCCACCGCTTCTGTGTGAGGGGACCAGCTCTATCCGTGGGTCAAAGCTCAGGGCAGTGCAAAGGTGGTTTCCCCACTGCTCTCTACCTGGTTTAAATAAATCTAATGATAACTTTCATATTTTGAAGATCCTAAACATCTGCTTAAGCACTGAATAGTTTACTGCTGCTGCTATCCAAAAAAACCCAAGGCTCCCATAAGTGTGAAATATTGCTTAATTGGAGGAAGATTTGGATCTGCAACCTTTTGCAGAAGAAGCCTTGGTTTCCCTAACAGCTTTGCTTTGAAGGAGGACCAATGGAGAAAGGAGGAAGACATAGCAACATTGAGATGTTTCTGCAGCTGCTGTTCTCCAGTAAAATGGGGTTACTAACTCATCTTTAACAATGTTCCACCTATTGCTAAGCTGATCTGCATGCTTGATCACTCTGGTGGTTTGCCCATCCTCAAGCAGCTCAGGTAACAGTACTGGGCTGCTATGGTTGGCTTTATTTATCTTCAACTGAGCTGAAGGTATTTTTTTCCTTCCCAAGTTGCCTGGAGAGAAAAGGCATTGGCAGCTTCTGCAAACATCTCTTGGTTCCCACCAGAAAAGCTCTCCTTGCCTTTGTTCCTGCTTTAATATCCTGCAGCTGTTCCTTGCAAAACTTCTTCACTGCTTGTATGCAGTGGTGGTGGGTGCAGTGTGTCCTCACCCCTGTGCTGGCCGCAAGGAAAGTGCAGGGCCACTCCATTTCTAACCTATCTACTTGCTGTGCCTGAAGCCAAACCCTCCTGATTTCTTGTGTGTGAGCTGGGATAAATGATGCTAAATCCCACTCCAGTTCTCTTCGGCATGAGCCTCTGGGGAGCATAGTTGGGCTGAGCCCTGTGGATGTGATTCCCAGAAGGTGGAGGAGGTCCTTTTTGGTTGCCTCTCTCCTCCCTTTGGCTCATCTACCACTTCTGGGTGGCTTTTGTCTATCTGGCCTCTCCATGGGGATTTGATCGTGATACACACAAAGCTTTTGCTGCTGGGAAATAGCATCTGCCTATCTGTCCCTGGGCAGCTGATGGCTCTTCTCCCTCCACCTGCATGCTGCCATGGGAGGCTGCTTGGTGAACCAGCTGCAGACATAACCCCTCACCTCGGCGCTTTCCAGTTCTACTGTCAGTCAGTTGTCAGGAGTGGTACAGAAAATATTAATCTTGAAATGTTTTTAGACCCCTTCATCTTTATCTCAGTGCCTCTGTGGATACACACGTATGCAGACTGTCTCTCAGCGTGTGGGAGCTTAGTGGAGTCCATTTGCTGAGTACATGGAGGAGGTGGTTAGTCCTGGGGGGCACCGCATGGGACCAATTTAAGACTTAGAGACAATGTTCACCACTGGTTTTGACTATTTACCGCTGAATTGGAGGGGACCGAGGGAGTTGGGTCCTGTGAGTGGAAGTGAGTATCAACAGAGGCTGGGGGATGAAAGGATTGAGCGCAGACATGAAGAGAAGGACTTGGGGATACTGGTGGATGAAAAGCTGAACTTGAGCCAGCAATGTGTGATCACAGACTAGAAGCTATCTGTATCTTGGGCTGCATCAAAAGCAGCATGGCCAGCAGGTAGAAGGAGGGGATTCTGTCTCTCTACTCCGCTCTGGTGAGAAGTCACCTGCAATGCTGTGTTCAGCTCTGGAGTCTTCAGCACAGAAAGCCATGGGGCCTGTTGAAGCGGGTCCAGAGAAGGCCACAAAAATGATCTGGGGACTAGAACATCTCTGCTGAGAGAGTTAGGATTATTCAACCTGGAGAAGAGAGGGCGCCAGGGAGTCCTTATTTCAGGTATTTAAAGGTGGCCTATAAGAAAGATGAGACGGTCTTTTTAGCAGTATCTGTTGCAACAGGTCAAGGAGTGATGGTTTTAAAATAAGAGGGGAGATTTAAACTTAATTTTAAAAGACATTTTTTACACTGAGGATGGTGAAACACTGGCACAGGTTGCCCAGAGAAGTGATAGATGCCTCATCCCTGGAACCATTCCAAATCAGATTTTCTGGGGCTCTGAGCAACCTGATCTACTTGGGGATGTCCCTGCTCACTGCAGGGAGGTTGGATTAGGTGACCTTTAAGGGCCATTTCCAACCCAGACCAGTCTATGATTCTATGAATGACTGCAGCAAAGCCAAGCCTCCCCATGTTAGCTTGCAGCAGCATAGCATTGTGCTGCTATACTCCATTTAAGACACGAAGCTGAATTCTGATTCAGCAACAATGACTATGTTGTGTGAGAAATGGGCTAGGATCTAGAAATCCTCATTTTCCAGAGTTGCCTTTTTCCTCTAGGGAAAAACAGTGTCTGAGCATTTGTGAGCGATAAAGCCTTGGCTGCAGATGAAACCAGGCTGCCATCTGCCAAAGGACAAGCTCCTGCCTCAGGGCTTAGGTGAGCAGCAAGAAAAGTGTGATTGAGAGGGGAAAAAGAATCCCCATGGCTGTCAGGCTGGAGACCTGATAACATTGCATGCAGCATGAATCAAATAAAGTCTTGAAAGTCTTTTGGTGACCACTTGAATTTTTTTGTTGGGATGTTACTGCTTTGAAAAAAGATGGTTTAGAGATGCAGCGGGGGCAGGCTTCAAAGGTCCCTGTCTTACCTGCTTTGGTGGCAGAAAAAGCACTGGATATATGGTCATGGAAAGGGGTCTGAGCATGCTGTTGTGTGAAGAGGTGGATGACCTGCTGCATCCACAACCTTCTGGGGTTAAGTCAGCAGCATGCAGGACATTAGTTTGAGTCTCAGTGCATCTTCACCAGCATGGAAGCCACTGTGGTTCTGGCACTGACAGAGGCCCTGCCTGCCAGGGCATACTGAGCAGCATGCCTTGTGGGGTGGGATCAGCTGCCCACCCAAGTCTCCATCACCAGGAATTTCATCTGGGCACGCAGAAATGGCCATTGGTTGTCTTCCTTGTGTGGATTTGTCAGTGAAGTTTTCTCAGAGTAGGTCTTTGTAGGTGCTGGAGCCATTGCAGTCTATAGCCCCTGTCCCTGTGATGGCTCTTGCTCTCAGTTGTGCTTAGTGGTATTATGAAGTTAGGAGTTGTAAGTAGAGATTGAAATAACAGTCAACTACAGTCAACAGACTGAAACAAAAAAAGGAGCAGAGCAGGAACCCAGAGAAAGTGGTGGTGAGATACACAGTGGGGTTAAAGCAAAAATATGGAAGTTTGGAGGACATAGGCTGGAGGAAAGCTATCATGAAGGACAAAATGCAGCTGATAAAACCTCCTCCTGCTCTGACCTAGCAGGAATCCTCTATACCTAGCAGGAATCCTCTATACCTAGCAGGAATCCTCTATACCTAGCAGGAATCCTCTATACCTAGCAGGAGCTACCATGCAGCTAGACAGAGACACTCACTTTTTTAAAGAATACCCAATTCCTCAGGTATAGTGACAGCAAAAAAACCTCCAACTCTTTGTTGAAATGACAGGTAAACTCACACTGCTTTTATTAATTGAAGAAGACTCTGAAGGGACTGAAAAGCACTCGCACCACACAGTGAGATCACCACGCCACTGTTGGTGGCCACTGGGCTGGATCCTGTATGTAATATTTTAGCAATACTGTGGTTGATTTTAATCCTGACTGCCTCCTGTTTCCTTCACAGTCAAAATCAGTGCAGACATTGGGGGAGTTACAGCACCAAACTACTACTAAGCTTCTACACAAAGCTGGTTTAGATAGTGTTGGATAGATCCAGAGCATCACAAGAAGATGACCAACACAGAGTAATTGTTTCCTGCTAAAACTACAATAGCTCATGCAGCACCTCTAGTTTAGTGTCAAGCAGGAGAAATGTTATGGAGCATATTGAGCAGCATATGAGTATCGTGGCTGCCCTCTCCCTCTGACAGGGACGGGCCCTCTTGGGTACCCCCATGGCCTTGGCTGGCCAGGGTAAGGTGCCCGGACAGTCAGTATTGGTGGCCGTGTCACAAACATGTGTGGCGGTGGGGCGAAAGCTGCTCCTCTCCCACCAGTCATGGGGCTGCCATCCAGGGCTGCTGCTTTGCCTTGTTTCCCGACAGGGCTGATTCTGTTAGGAGACTCCATTTTCTTGTCTAGAATAAAGATTATGAATGTTATTTTCTTGAGAGCAAACACTGCCTTTCTTCCCAATGGCTGCTGCAATAGTGTTGCTACATGCAATACTCCAAGTGTTTGGGGGGTTGTGTTTGAGCATCTGAGTGAAGAATACATAAATAAGACTATTGGCCCCTGGCCAGCAAGCCAGTATGTGTCTGTTGCCTGAGTCCTCTTTGCAGATTCTTACTGATGCATTTATAAGACACGGTAGTCCTACTTATAAGACATGCTAGTCCAAGCAGCCATGCTGGGCACACCTCTAGCCATGTGGTGGTCATGGGTAATGGCTGATTTGAGTTCTTCATTTTCAGTGCATCCACAGTGCTGCCTGTACTATTTCCATTTCCCTGGGTCTGTTTTGGGGGGAATCTCTATTGAGTTGGTCTGAACTTTCCAGCTTATGTTAGCCTCTCCAAGAAACAGCCCATCTAAATGTGAGAAGTAAGGAAATGGGTGCTTCAGACTGAACCTGGAGAGTGCCTGGACCATAATGCCAATCACAGAATCATTTAGGTTGGAAAAGACTTTTAAGATTGATACCAATTGTAAATGCTTCCTTCTGCATCTTTCTGGCCAGCCACAGACCCCCTCAGCCCAGCTTACAGCATGTGTTTATTTGCCATAAGACCAATGCAGTCCTGTGAAAACCTTCTGCTTCACTCATAATGTAAAGATTTAAGACTACTCAAAGGGGCCTGTGAGAAAGATGGGGACAGATGTTTTAGCAGGGCCTGTTGCCACAAGACAAAGGGTGATAGTATCAAACTAAATGAAGGTAGGTTCAGACCAGGTATAAGGAAGACATTTTTTACAGCAAGGGCGGTGAAACACTAGCACAGGTTGCCCAGAGAGGAGGTAGAAGCCCCATGCCCCATACTTGGAAATATTCCAGGTCAGATTGTTTGGGTCTCTGAGCAACCTGATCTAGTTGAAGATGTCCCTGCTCACTGCAGGGGGATCTGACTAGATGACCTTTAAAGGTCCTTTCCAACCCCAAACCAGGCTATGGTTCTATGACTGTGGTGGCAAAATGAGCCTTTTCAGGAGATTTGTGGGGATGTTGTTTAGTTTTTACCTTCTGCTTGTTCGGGGTGACTTTCCCTCTTTGTACTTGGTGCAAGTAAATCCTCCATATCTTGCAGTGTGGGATTAGTGCTGGCTTTATTGTTCCTTTTGTTTTTCTCCTCTTCACGTTGCTACATCAATAAAAACCATCGAGTTTAGTTTGAAACTGCAGGTGTAATCCATGAAATGTTGGCCTGGTGTCATGGTTACCCTGGCTAAGTATTGCATGAATGCAATCTCTGCCAGTTTCAAGGTGCTGAATCCTTGGTGACCAAAGGTTTTAGGGAAAGAAACTACATCCCAGGCAGGACTAAGAGGCTGGGAACAGTGGCTCTGCTTCTGTTAGAGCAAAGCAGTTGCTGATAATTGCTGCCTAATTCATATTAGTTCCAGGGTCCCTGTATAATGGCCCTCTACACATTGCAACATCTCCCACTTCTGGGTATCATGAGGTCCAAGTCCTACTCTGCTAATTCGAGTCATTGCGTCTGCCTGCATCTTGCTTTTGCTGTCTGCATGGCAGACGCTGACACTACCCTCCTTTGTAAAGTGCTTTGAGAATAACTGGTAGAAAATGTTATTGCTGTGTCATTATTTATAGGTCTTTGCTCTTCAGCTTGTACAGATTCTGGCTGTGCTTTTGATAGGTTTATCGTTGTCTCTGGGAAACCTCAGGTCCAAAATGTTACCTGAACTTTTAATTAGCTTATTTTTATAGGTAGAAAGCACAGTTTGTGGGAAAACTCACTGTAGTTTTGATGTATGGAATTGCAGGCTTCTGTGGGATGTGACCACTCTTTGCAGTTAGCCATTAAATGCTATCAGAAAGGCCTAAACAAGCACAAAATGCATCTTCCCCTTGTGTTACTAAACCAATTGCAATTTAAAGCATGTTGCACATCAAACTTTAAGTGTTCAGTATTTCAAAGATGGCTTTGCCAGATCAATACTTACCATCTGCATTTTCTTCTTCAGCTCTGTGTTGGCTCGCTGGTAAGCTGCAGCCACAGCATTCAGGTAGTAGATGGCAAGGCTACAGAGACAAATGTGTTGCTGTAGTGAGAGGATCAGGGGAGAGAGAAAGTCTCACAAAGAGGGAACATTTAATTTTTGCTTATCTTCTAATAGCTAGTTTTTCTACCATCTGTTTCCAAACCTCCTTTAGAAGCTTAAGGCTTAGGGAAAATTCGTACTGCCTTGTGCCAAGGTCAGCTAAGATGGGCTGAGCCAGTACAGTAGCTCAGTTCTGCTCAAACACTTTTTTTTTGGGCTGTGACTCTCTTGAGAGCTGAACCACTGCAAATCACAAATGCCTAATATCCTCAAAGGCTGCACAAGCTGTGTGGGTGGGAAACTGGGATGTTTGAGGTAGTGTGGACATAGGATATCTCTCAGTTTGTAGAGGGGGTCAGGGCAAAGACAAAATGCATCTCAAGAAGAGATGGGAAGGCTGTGGTATGGGAATAACCCAGATTCTGAAGGGGTGATAAGAGGTGTCTCTTCTGCAGGTAAACTGCATTTGTGTCTTTCTCTGTCCTTACTGTCTGTGGAGGAAAGGGCAGGATATTGTCACTGAACAAAACATTACTTTCAAAGGTCTACTGCTTTCCCACCACCTTTTTTGGGAGTTGCATCAAAGCTTCAGAAACTTGACCTGCAGCCCTTTTGTAAAGGTTGTCCATTTGGGATAGATTAGCTCTGCAGTTTCATATTGTGTTGGCAGCAGCATCTGCTATTGCCAACACGAACCCGCAGGAATAGAGCTAATAACTCAGTAATATGCTCTGCCATACTAGGAATGCAGTGTGAGTTGGTTTTTTCTCTTGCATGCATCTGATCTGCTTCTTCTAAGTGTAGAATCTCTCTGCAAGAGTTAAAATATCTGATCATCTTTATTTAGGTTAAAATAATCAAGTAGCTCAAGGCTTGTAGAGGGATGGCAGAACATTTTCAGTTTAATTGGGATTTTTCTCGGGCTGTTTCTGTAAGAAACTTCAACTTGGGATCTCGTATTTGATTTTAATATAGTGCCGTTATCTTCGGTGTAACCTATTCAGAATGATGGATCACGGTGCCCAAGAGCCCACATCAGCAATGTGTGTGGATGCCCATACAAGAGTCAGAGCAGGCAAGCATGTGGAATGCTTTACCCAACCCTCTCCCTGTCTCCCACTGTTTAGTCCAGGGAGTTCAGAGCTGCCCATAAAACCTGGCCACAGCTGTTCCACTCATTTTGATAGCCATGGATAACAATGCCAACAATGTCTTTCAAAAATGAAAAAAGAACTGCCCTGTTCCTAGTACTACTGAAGGTGCTAGGGTTTTAAGTGTGGTTTCAAAGCTGAAATGATCAGACAGCACTGAAACAATTCAACATGTATTACTTGGAAAAAGAGGGGAAAAAAAGTCCCAAGCCACAAACTAATGAACAAAAAACAAACCCCAAATGAGCAAAAGCCCTCAAACCAAAAAACCCAACAACAACAACAAAACCCCAACCCCCCCCCCCAACAACCCAAACAAACCCCACACCTCTTCATGTTTTTGGAATGTGTACTTTTTGAATGCTCTAGCTTGGCAGTGCTGTAAATGCCACCAGCTGTGACAGAAATTGCTTCTTGAAAAGGCACCAGGCTGAGACTGTCCATTTATTTCCTGCTGCCTAAGGAAAATATTCCATGTGGAAGTTGCGACAGCATTGATATCCATGAGGCCTCTGTCAGCAATGTGTTTCATCTACAGAGTTGTGTTTAATTGGGTCAGGTAATTAAATTTTGGGAAACTGGGCTAGGTGAAGGTGGTGGTGGGGAAGAGGTGAGCATACGTCTGCTCTAATCCAGACTGTTATCTCATCAGGAGCTCTATTTAGACCTTGCTATCATCCCATTTTTTTTTCAGCCTCCTCCCCAAGCCAGGCATGTAATATTGCAAGGAAAGCTTACACCATGAGCAGAATTGCAGGTATAATCAGTCCTGGATTTGCCACGTAGCTGAAGATCTTGGCAACAAAAACTGGGAAATCAAGCTCAATGGTCTCTTGAATGACGTCATACATCCTTTTCTTTCCACTGGAAAGACAAATGGTCAGTTAGTGTAGGTATTTGGTGGAGGGACAAAATAGCTCCTAATCTAATGATGCTAAGTAGCATGTTTGTCCTCTCAGTGAGCATCAGCTTTCTGTTAGCCACCAAAATGGCTTCATTTTAAACCATCTATTGGTCCACCTATTCTCCCCCATCTCTTATTAATGATAAAAATAACCTTTGCTAAGCCAACTTACTTCTCAAGTTAATATATTTATTTCCACCTGTGGTTCCTTTGTGAGTTCTGATTATTTAACTTTCTGAGATGTGTAAAACCCCACAGATTTCAGTAACTCTACATTTCTGATCAATATCTTGTTAAATATGGCCTTTTCCTGGTCGAGATGACTTTCCATATGCAAATTCTGGCTTCCTGAAATAATGAGCCAACTTGAAGAGCTGCTAAGTAATGACAAAAATAGCAAGCTGTGATTATTGCTTAATAGGAAACTTGATGAAAGAATCATTTCAAACCAAATTGATAAAGCAGATGAGAGCATTTTTCTGTGAAAAGAGAACAAATCTGTAAAAGGCTGGATTACATAATTGACCTTCTCTCCCCAGCAATCTCAGGGTCTGTGAATTCAACCCTATGTGTGCTCTTCTTCATCTTTAGGCTTGTTGCCTCTTGGGATCTTGCAAGATTCTGCTCAGGAAGGTGTTGGACTCTGTCCTGATGATCATAGAATCATAGAATGGCTCAGGTTGGAAGGGACCTTAAAGATCATCTAGTTCCAACCCCCCTGCCAGGGGCAGGGACACCACATGCACTAGACCAGGTCATCCAGGGCCACATCCAGCCTGGCCTTAAACACTGCCAGGGATGGGGCCTCCACAACCTCTCTGGGCAACCTGTTCCCGTGCCTCACCACCCTTTGGGTAAAGAACCCCCTTCTAATCTCCAGCCTAAATTTCCCCTCCTTCAGCTTGTAGCTATTCCCCTGTGTCCTGTTGCAATCTGACAAGGAGAAAAGTCTCTCTCCTCCTGCCCTATAATCCCCTTTCAGGTACTGAAAGGCTGCTATAAGGCCCCCTCTAAGCCTTCTCCTCTTCAGGCTGAACAACCCCAATTCCTTCAGCTCCAGTCCCCTGATCATCTTTGTGGCCCTCCTCTGGACCTGCTCCAAGAGGTCCACATCTTTTTTATGCTGAGGAGCCAAGAACTGTACACAGTACTCCAGGTGTGGCCTCACAAGGGCACAATAGAGAGACAGAATCACCTCCTTAGACCTGCTAGTCATGCCTCTCCTGATGCATCCCAGGACANACCTCTCTCCAAGTCATTAATAAAGTCATTGAAGAGCACCGGTCCCAAGACAGAACCCTGAGGGACACCGCTCGTCACCAGCCTCTACCTAGACAAGGAGCCATTGACCACAACTCTCTGACTGCGTCCATCCAGCCAATTTCTTATCCATAATGATAATAATGATGAGAGTCAATCTTATCCATAATGATGAGAGTCAATAAAGACAAACTTGGCTAAACAATATCCCAGCTTCATCAGATGCTGTAAGCCCAGGAGAGCTGAGCTTTCAGTGTGTGCCAAGGGTCTGAATCAGGTTGAGTGGCTTTTGAAGGCTTGATTGAGAATTGAAATAGCTCTTTCACATTGCAGATTAGTCATCTCCAAATAATAGCGTGTGTGCAACAAGTTTCTTGTCACATCTTCTGACACTGCTCATTGACACCTGTCCTCATTATAGAAATGAGGGAATGTTGGTCTCTTACCTTCTCCTCTGAGTGTTTTAGCTTTCTATTGTCATTTTCCATTATCAAGTGGATAACCTAAACCAGTGCATCTACAGGAACAATTTGTTCCAAGCTAGCTCCTTGCTGAGTCACACTCAGCAGGCCTATGAAATAGCGTTATTCAATCAAATTAGACTTTATTGGCATGTTAATCTGGTTCACTGAATGCTCTCTGCAGTGCCGATTCTGTCCTAATTAACAACCAAAAAAAGACACTTAAAAATTTATTTAAAAAAAGGTGCAACTCTTCAGGCTCAGACGTATCAATTTCCTGTTTTTTTTCCAGCAAAATTCAACACCTAAAATAGATCTCATGCCTTGTCAGTTCTTGGCTCTCTGGAAGGTCTTAGAAGGAGGCTTTGGACCTGCCTTGCTCCCACGATGTTTCTAAGAACTTTAGGGGTGCTCCCATTGCTTTTTGACTTTCTTTTTTACTGGGGGCTGCACCTTGCTGTCCTCTGCTTTCATTGGTTTGTGTCGGGGAAACTCTGGGAATCGTGGAGAAGGAGGCAAAGCAGCCAAGTTTGCAGACCCTGCTGGAGAACAGCAGACAGGAGCTCAGAGCAGGTCCAGTGTTCCCAGTTTGCACCCCACAGCTGGGCATGGCCTGTTGCCCCACTTTGCTAAGGACTTAACTGGATGGAGAATAGAGGCATTTCACCATCTCTACTGGCGTCCAGACTTTCTAACTTATATAGAAATAATCATGTGTCAGAGGAGAAAAGCAGCCTTTTTGGCATTCAATTAGTACCTGAAGGGTCCACAGTCAAAGGAAGGAGGCAGGGACATGATAGTATAAGCCACAGGCAGGAGGCTGAGGAACAGAATCAACAGCAAAAGTCCCATGTAGAAATTATTAGACTTGGATGCTTTGAAGACTCGTTCATGAGGGACATTGCTGCTCATAACAGCCCAGCACTGAAAATACATGGAGGTTAATAAGCGCAGCACGTTTATACCCACGAGCCCTGGTGCGTAGAATGATCCCATCCTGAAAAGGAAAGGAGAAGGACAGGTGCTACTTTTTTTGACAGGCTGGAAGACTTATATTCAGAAGAAGGTAACAAAGTGTTTATATGGTGGCAAGTCTGCCCACAGATGAAGTCTGACTGGGCTGGCTTATAGTATCCCCATGCTCCTGGAGAAGTTGCATGCATCCATGTTAGGGAAAGGTAACTACGCATTGAGGACCAGCAAGGTCTCAGGCCCCTCAGTGGTTTCAAAGAAAGATTTTAATTTTATGACAAAAAAACGCTTGGTGATAGCTTGAAAAATGTCAAATACTGTGTTCAGTTTTGGACCTCTTGCTACAAGAAGGACATTGAGATGCTGGAGTTTGTCCAAAGAAGGAAAACAAAACTAGTTAAGTAAGCTCATGGTCTTCCCAGAACCCTTTCTGATTTCTCACCCACCACATGAGCCATCTTAATACATTTTTACCACCAGAAAAAAATGACCTTATAAAAGTGGGAGTGGGACAGGGTTTGCACGACTGATCTCTGTTCCAGCTGAGCCACTGCCACTCCTCTTGGATGAATAAGTAACATTTTTATATTTCCACTTTAATAGTCAAGCACAGAAAGCCAAAGAGAAAAACCCAAATGTTATTCTAGATGTCTTGAAAACTTTCTAATTCTCCTGACAGGTTTTCTAACTAATGCAACCAATAAACAAAGAATTATCTTACCAAATCATTCCCTGGTTGAAGACCAAACCCAAAACATTGCCGCTGATGTCGAACTCTGCATAGGATGGCTGTGTGGGCAAAGAGAGGAGAGTGTGTTGTCACTAGAGGTACCTGCAATTGTTTACTGCAGGGTGTAAGGGTGTCTTTTTGAGGAGTGGCTGAGGGAACTGGGGTTGTTTAGTCTAGAGAAAAGGAGGCTCAGGGGAGACCTTATTGTTTTCTATAACTGCCTGAAAGGAGGTTGTGGCAAGGTGGAGTTTGGTCTCTTCTCCCCAGTAACAAGCAACAGGACAAGAGGAAAGAGCCTCAAGTTGCACCATGGGAGGTTTAGGTTGGACATTAGGAAAACTTTCTTCCCTGAAAGGGTTGTCCAGTGCTGGAAGAGGCTGCCCAGGGAGGTGGTGGAGTCCCCATCCCTGGTGGGATTTAAAAGACATGTCGATGCGCTTCTGAGTGCATGGCTTACTGGTGACCTGACGGTGCTGGGTTAATGATCTTAAAGGTCTTTTCCAACCAAAATGATCCTATGATTCTGTAAGGATGCTTATTTAAAGCTGATATGAAGGGATTTCTGGGAAAGTTACTGCTGTGTGCATGCTGTTTTAATGACCATCACTGGTGTGGTGAAAGCAAAATTGGAGCTTCCATGATGTGGGCTGCTGCTTCTTTTTTGTCTTGCTAAAAACTAGAAAGGTCTATGGAGGTGCTTTGAGTTGCTGTTCTCTCTCCCTGCTAATATAAAGCCAGCTGTGAGCAGAGGAGCCATGCCATGGGACTAGATTTTACACTCCAGCTGGCATATCTGGCTATGAACTTACAGTTCCACCCTGGTAAAATATTGACTGTTTAGACGGTGATAATTACGAGCTGGAGAGCAAATGCTTTGCCAGACATAACTGTGTCCCCAGGTCTTATAGCAGCAGACTGCTAAACAATGGAAACAGAGGGTAATGGGAGAGAAATATAATGGAATATATGACCTGATGGGTATCTGGTGGCATTTTACTCTGTACTAGCCAGTAGTTAAAATACTGCTTTGTATGGAGCCACGTGTTTGATGTGGGTGCTAATGGTGGCAAGTTCAGAACAGGTTGGTCTAATCTATTGACAGTATTTATTGGTTTATAAATTATTATTCTGCTAGATTTGCCTATGATGAAGCTACTGTTTCTTGTACATATATCTGCTTTTGTTCACGCAAGACTCAGGTGACTTTAGGCAGATTAAACTCTATATAATGTTTTTCTTCTACATTTTCTTTAATTTTTTTTTTTACAGTAATGCTGAAACCACAGTTCTAAGAAAGGAGTGATGCCCTGATATCTTTGAAAAGTCCTGTGTGGTACATCTGGTTTTTGTGCAATGTACATGTACCTAATACTGTCAGCAGTTCATGAAGTTACTCTTTAAGATGTTTGTCTTTTTATCGTGGAACTTCAAAAGGAGCTTAGTGAGAGTTTTGCTTAGTTGACTGCTCACAGCTTTGGGAAAGGGTGAGTGCAAACCTTGTTTTTTTGTTCTTTTGGTTCCATTTCTACTTCAGAACTTAAGCTAGAGGTTAATATTGACTTCCTATGAAAATAAAGACAACTTTCAGTGCCTGCTGTCCTCTGCCTTCTGTTTGAGAAGACTGGGTTAAACAAATCTTGTTCACTATATACACTAGAAAAACACCTATACAATTGTGCTGGTGATATAATAGGCTGGATCAGATGGCTGTTACCAACCTGTCTTTCACTCCTTTTTTATTCCTGGGTCAGGGGGAACAATAACCCAAAACCAAAAAAACCCCTACTTGAGGAGCAGTGAAATAATACACAACATCAGGAAGAACATGAGAATTTCCTAAAGATGTAGGAGGAAAGGAGGAGGGAAGCCCCTAGTGCTTTCTATTTGTGCAATGGAGATCTTAAGAATAAAGAAAGCACTATGTAGTGTTTCTAAAGGTTGTTTTGAGGAAAGCACCTAAAAAGAAAAGAAAAAGAAAAAAAAAAGCAAACAAAAGAACCCCCAAAACCAAACAAGGGCAGCTAACAAAGTGAGAGGAGGACATGGCCAGGGGGAGGAAACTAGAAGCTTTATGACTGTAATCTGTGAACATAGACAATGTGAGCAATTTTGTGTTGCTTGGGTACCAGGACAGTCCTCTGAGCTTCAAAATCCTTTGGCCACACTGGGAAACATCCTCTGCCTCCCTCAGAAGAAATACAATGAGCTCCACAAACAGCAAAATGCATGTTGTACCCTAATTGCCTTTGGTTGACCAGGCCCCTGTAGACACCTGCAAAGCCCTTCTCTTTGCTCTTCTCCAGACCCCTCCTGGAAACCCTCCCAGGCTGACAGCTAGGCAACTGGTGCACTGTTGCAATTTTTATCTTGCAGGGTGTTTCCATCTCTGTCTGAATCCTTCAGGTTTTGTCACTTCTTATGTGAAACAATGGACATTTTTTTTCTTCCATTATTTACTTCTGTATTTGTTCAGCTCCAGTACTGGTTGTATAGGGCTCTCTGGAAGGTATAGAGGGGCCCAAATGTTTGGAGTTATAAGAGCTGAATGAACTTCAGATTAACATTCTTTTAACACAACTGCCTATTTTAAAATCCTGAGGTGGGACTTTGAGCATAGGTAAAGCAATATCCAGAGAACTGCCTTTTTGTGGAGTTCTTTCAGAGATGGAACTGGTTGGTCCAGAGAAGTGATGCAGAGACTAACTACACTAATTAAATTATCAGACAAGGAGGACTACTGGAAAAGTTCAAAACCGGCCTGTTTGTAATATTTGTACCAAGTGGCCCTAAATTGCTTCTGTTTTCTCTGCTATAAGACACTGACTTACAAATCCAGCCTCAAGGTCCCAGCACCAACAGTAATTCACAAATCTGACAAAGCAAGCCCGGATGAAGTCCCCCACCAGGATGGTTATATAGGTCACCAGGATGTCAGACACAGTGAGTCTTACGAACTCCTGAAATTTAAAACAAGGAAAAAAACATTTAGCTCCTATAATTTCAACTGTGCCTTTGAGAGTCCTGAAGAAACTGCTGAAATGAGCTGCAAGGAAGCGTAGAGAAGCGGAGATGTGCAATGCAAAAAGGGTAAAATTGCAGGCAAAAGGAAGACTTGTGGGATAGAGAGAGCTGGTGTCCTGAGAATTCAAAAGGAAAAACTAGAAAAGGTTTAAAAGCCTGAGAGGGATGAGGAAAAACCCCAAGGATCTGGAGTATGACAGCTTAGCTGCACTGAGTATCAGCCCCATCTGAGGAGTAATGGTAGGTTGTCTTTCCCCACTTGGCTGAAAACTGCTTGGTTAGTGAAGACCCATTAGGTTCACACAGTAATGCACGGCCTGCTAGCTTGGTAAGCCCCAGCTATCTATGTCACCTAACAAATTATGGTTTTGTTTTTTAAGTTGTGCATAGTCTTGCTGAGGAACTTCTTGGTTCAAGGTGTAGGTTTCAGGGTGGGTTTGTGGGTGAAACTCTGAGAGCTTGAAGGTCATCCTGCATGCATTTTGGGGGGGGGTTTCACCTAATTCTGCTCTTATCTGATGGCCTCATGGTGTGTTAGATGTTGGGACGTGTCGGGAGGTCAGCTTCCAGCTGGGGATTTCACCACCATTGCTTCAGAACAGTGTCCAAGGACTTGAGCTACCTTGGTGCTGCTCTGTGAGAGCTGGAATTTGTGAGAAAAAATTCAAGCCTGGAAATACTAAAAAATGTGAACAAAAAACCAAACCCAAACCAACCCAGAGACCTACTACGTAACAAATTCCTTACAATGCCGACAGTTGTTTCCCAGCAGGGTCCCCTGGGCACATCTGCAGGATCAAGGGGAGGTGGGGTGGCAGTGCTGCCATTCCCTATGGACAAGTTGTGGTGACCGAGGAGTGTCCAGTGTGTGATGTTCTTCACCACATCCTCTTCAGCAAGCTGCAAAGAAGAGAAGCCCCCCAGCTAAAATAGTCAGGAAATAGTGGTTCCAGAGGACATGTTTGGAGACACCCAAGGCATTGGGCCCCCCACTCCTACCCAACCAGTTACTACCCATCATATAAGCATCTGCTAACAGCAAAATTGCAGAACTGACAATTGTCAGGAGCAGGGGAGCAGCTGCTTTTTCCAGACCTAAAGCAGATCAGGGCACCATGAGTTTTGGGGAGCTAGCAGCCTGCTCGCAGAGGAACCAGATGTCCTTCAAGACTACTGCAGGCAGAGGGAGCTTTTACCCAGTCCTCCTTTCTCACTGGCTTCATAATTTTTTAAGGCAGAGCAAATTGCCCTGATTCCTCCAATTCTCAGCTTAAAACAGAATTATTTTTTTCTGTGGGTCATTTAGACATTTATCCTTTTATGCAGTTATCTGCCTGCAACACGCTGCCAGGGTAATATTAGAGAGAGGAGGGCAGGGGAAGACGATTAGAAACTATATCCTCGGGGTCTGTGTTAATAGAAATTGCCAACAGTGCCAGTTGTGTGGAGGGGAATTGAATAACCCTAACGTGCCATGATTATAGGGGATAATAACCACTCTCTTCAGGGCTGCAAAGAGAAGATGGAGACTCCCTAGCAGCCCTCTGGTTGGTGAGTCTCCCCAGGGTGCTGCAGATGGTGCTTGAGAGGACTGGGAGAGGGAGGAAGCGTGTGCTGCAAAGGGGGTGATCGTCCCCACTGGCTACAGGGAGAGGCTCTGGATACTGCTAGTGAATGTGGCTTTTCTGCTTATCTCTTACTTTTTCATTGACATCATCCATCAAGGCCAGCAGAAAGGTGTAGAGGTTCCCAAGGAAGAGTGCGAAGATTCGCCCCAGCTGCCACTTCAGCCCAATGCGGGGGTGGTAATTTTCTAGCGCAGCGATGGTTTCAAACAGTGGAGGGCAAAACATGCCCAGCAAGGACATCACAATTTCAACCTGCCACAAGAGGAAAACGAGATTACCACTAACAGTAACAACAGTGTCTGTCATACCTGGAGCAAACCAGGGGCTGCCAGCAGCTGGCTGGAACATTCTGAAGGATTTATAAAGGGAAGGAGGTGAAGGTGAGCTCAGCTTCTGGTTTTGCTTAATGTGCAGGCAGCACAGTATCAGACTTCAGGACTGGGTTGCATGAATTGCTCTTGCAGGAGCACTTTTGCTGTTATCTCAAAGGGATGAGCTCCAAAGAATTTGTTCCCTGTCAGTCCAGACTCATGAATATTTAAGTCCCTCAAGTCCCTCGTAGTACTGCTTGCATCAGCTCCAAGGTTCTTATTTTAGTTTCAGAGGAAGTGCAAGACTTGGCTTGTGCGCATGGAAATAATTAGTTGATGCTAATTCTTATTTTCCCTACGTTCAGCACCTTTGCTTTTGCAATAGGCGATTACAGATTTGAATGGCAGAACATAAAGGACTTGGCTTTGCAGCTCAAGGAAATATAAAATCATAGAATTGTTTTGATTAGTAGAGACTTTTAAAATCATCTAGTCAAACGGTTACATTTTTTTTAAGGGCTGCTTTTAATTTTTTTTAGCGTGTCCTAGCAGTATTTTTATTCCTCTGTATAGTACGAGATGCTAAGTTGTACTGTGGCCCATCAGGTCATTGGCCAGTTGGTGTTAACTCAAGCATAACTTGCAGGCTCTAGGGGGGTTTTTTACAGCCCTGCAGTGCCTGTTGGCCTGCAGAGAACTGTGTCTGTACAGCTACTGACAGACTCTGACTCACAGTTTTCTTTTTGTTGCTTTTCTTTCCAGGAGAGGAAGCAGTACCCAGAACTATATATATGCAGATCTCAAGGTACAATCAGGGAAGACTCAGACATTAAACATATTTTTTAATGAAATTTTTTTTTTTCTTTGGGAAAAGGTCACTGAACTAATCAAAGCATTGTGAGAAAGTGCTCTCTTTCTAAGGTTTTTCTGAGGGAATTATGAAAATGCATGGTTTTGAATTTAATTTGGCTTGGAGATATAAATATACACACACATGGTAATGTAGTATACATTGAATTTAAACCTTTCTGCCATTGAAACAGTATTTTTCTGTGTGTGAAGAGTTTCCTGATTTGAATTTCTCATTCCAAAATCAGACACAGAAAATTTGACAACTAAAATCTTTTTGCAGATTCTGAAACCTGATTCCCATAGGTCAAGATCTGAGTTTAGCTTTTTGTCTGATCATGGACATTTCCAACACTCAGAGATCTTTCTAATACAACAGTGTTTGTAAGCATTAATATGCAACTTGAGGTAGTATCTTTAGAACCCACTTGTAGAATTGAGTCATTTACTTTTATTGTGATTTACTGTAAGATTATTTTCCCCTCTCTGCATGGATCTTTAATTTGCCTTGGAAACTTTCAGTGAGACCAAAGTGCTTCTTGGTTAAAACAAGGACAATAGTACTGAAGGGGACTTCTGAGCCATGGTAGAGAATCTCTCTGTCTTGGATGCTCTCCTCAAGCTGTGGCAATGAATTATGCTCATGTCTAAGGTAAATTAACAGAGCAGAAAACTGGAAGTGAAGTTCCCTTACCTCATTTCTTTCATACCACCCAACATTTTGCATTTTGGAAAATGTCTGGGAGCGTTTCACCACAAAATAAATGAGGTAACCACTCCCACACAAGCAGCATATGATGAGGACATTGGCCAAAACTCGTAGAAACCTCCTCAGGTGGATGTTCTCATCCTTATTGCTCTCTTGCTCGTCCACGATAGACTCCTGAAAAAACACGTGTGCTAGCAGAAAGGGATCAAGTATTTAGCAGCACCAAGCCTAAGGCAACAACAGCTGGTTTTGTACCCTATCAAATGCAATCCTGTGCTCTTCTGGCTATGCTGAACTTGGTGATTTGTGTTAAGATCAAAAGAAGCTGATCTAATGGAAAGACATCAAGTAGCAAACAGTCTGCTGTGTCCCCAGGAGTGTGGTGGGGAAATTGAGCTCTGAGGTAAACTAATTTTTTTTTCAGATCCTAAAAAGGGTGTTAGGGTGACCCAGGGCACAGGAGTTGGAGCTTCCATGGTTCAGCACCGTATCTGGTTCATATGGAGAGTTGCTGTACAGGTTCCCAGATTTCCCATTAAACCTCTGTCAAGGTAGGTGCTTGGAGCATCCCCAGAAACAGAGAGAGGAATGGTGCTTAAGGTTACCTTGAAGCTGGTAGTGATGGATGCAAACTTGTTGTCTGCTGTCTCTGGGTTGCCAATGAGGTAGTCCCAGCTGGTGAACATTTTCCAGCTGAAAATGAAGTTGTCATCATCCCCATCTGTGGTACTTTCATTGGCATTGCGTGCCATCCTGTGTAAGGACATGCACAGTGACAAGGTCAGATGGTGTTTCACGGAGCCACCACATGTCCTTCAGCTTTGCAAAGCCTGGGATTGCTGATGGGTAAGGAAGGAGCGGGATGACCATTCTTGGGGTTTAGTGCAACCATCTAACAAGTGTTGCACGTTAGGTTCAAGGAAGTCTGAACTGTTAAACAAGGTCTTTAGGGCCATGAAGGTTATGTATTAAAAAAAGTAATGTAGAAAAAAACCTAGAATAGGTAATTAAAGCCTGTTAAGGATTGCTTCCACCAGTTAGTGCATGAAGAAAGTCTATTTACAGTGCTTCTGGGTCCTAAGGTACAGTATATGATTGTGGCTACCTTTAGTTGGTTAAATTTAGTCAAAAATCACAGATCTGGTTCAATACACTCACTGCAACACAAAGTTTTAGCGAGGCTTCAGTAGCTGCACAATGCTGGAGTCAAAGACCTTGCAGCAGGTCATACAGGGAGAGAAAAAGGATTAGTCTTGTTAATAAGCATAAGAGCAGATACGGCTTCTGCTGTTTCCTCTCTACTATTTGATCCCCGAAATCCTCTTGTAACTCCCACAGGAGTTCCTAGCACTAGTCCCTCAAGGAAGGCACGACAACAGATGCTGCAATTTCATGGCAAATGTGCAGCAAATCTCCGTGTCCCACTCCAGCCAAAGGCTCAAGAGGCTCTTTCTGCTGCACAGCAATAGAGCCTGTTTCAGCAGCAATACAAATCCACAGGCTTATCCTCTCTTGAAATGGAAGGATAACCTTTGCATGATGTGCCCTCCAAGCAGAGAAGGTTTTTTTATTGTTATTATTTTTGGCTTTACAGAGACCATCTGTGCAGCAAGAAGTGCCTTGGATGCATCCTGATTGCCCTGGGGATGTTATGGGACACTCACTGGGGCTAGGAGACAGTGCACTAGAGGGTCATGGAAGCTGGAGCCCTGCTTTAAAACTTTGCTGACTAGCTTGAGGATGCACCAAAATTTCTACAACAACCTGAAAGAAGGTCGTAGTCAAGTGAGGTTTGGTCTCTTCTCCCAATGACAAGTGATAGCACAAGAGGAAACAATCTCAGATTGTGCCACAAGAGGTTTAGATTAGACTTTAGGAAAAATTTCTTTCCCAAGAGGGTTGTCCAGCCCTGGAAGAGGCTCCCCAGGAAAGTGTTGGGGTCAACATCCCTGGTGGGATTTAAAAAACCTGTAGATGTGGTGCTGAGGCGTGTAGTTTAGTGGTGGACTTAGAAGTACTGTTAATGGTTGGACTCGATGATCTCAAAGGTCTCTTCCAACCAATAATTCAGTGATTCTAAAAGCAACCTGATAGTGTTTGGCTCTTTTCTGTACCCCTCACAATATCTGTGCAGCTCACATTGGCTTTCAGGAACGGATTTTTTTGCAGTGAAAGGATGGGAAAAGGAGCCTTTGAAATTTACTGTAAGTCAGATTTTCCTTCATGTACAAAATCCACTTGCTTGACAGCCCTGTAGTAATGGTGAAGAAAGAGTTAAAGTGATCTAGAGAGAAGGAGGAAAAGGAGATGGGAGGGGGAGCCCAGCTGTGAGACACATCTGGGTGGGTTTTGCAGAGAGGGTAATGCTAGCTGTACTTACGATCTTATAACAACCATCAGGCTGTAGCCGAAGACACTGATCCCAACCATGAAATAGGCCATCGGTAGCCTGTATTTTAACCAGCCGATGGTCCGCTGGTTGTTGTAGTAGCCATAGAAGAGTGCCGAGTACTTGATGTAGCCCTGGAGGAAAAGAAAAGCAAACCTTTGTGTAAGCTCTGTGGATTTCCGTCTGCAGGAAAGAGGTTTCTGGTGAAAAGTGAAAATTCAAAACAAGGAGAATCAACTTGGAAAAATTTTTAGTGTCTCATTCTCAACTGTTTGCTGCCCTGTCACCTCTAAGACTTATCCTCCTAAGAGAGAGGAAAAGAGGGGAGAGCATGTCAGAGGATGCCAGCTCAAAATAAAATCTAGTTTTTACCCATCTCTGTTTCATCCCTCCCAGAAAAAACTCCTTTTTGCTCTTTGTGGCTGTAGCCCACCTGCTGCACTAAGCCAGTATCAAGCAGTCAGATCTTGTAGAAAGGCTGTAGCAAAGGAGTTTCCCACTGGGATGTGAAACTTTTCCTTTCAGCTCAGAGGCAGCTGATGCTTGCTATCCTGCAGATTTAGTTCCTTTTACTGGCTACCACCTGCAGAGCAAATATAACTAAAGACTAAAATCAAAGCATTACTTTCCTGTGGAAAGCAGAGCTCAGGCACAACATCAACCGTGTTGTCTCAAGTAGATCTATTTTTTGTTGTGCAAACTGTTGGGCATTCAACACATGTGCAGATGTCCTCATCTGCATTTCCTCATCCGCATTAGCAGTCTCTCCTGGTTTTCTGTTATATCTCATCCAAATTGATGTGTATCATTGCATATTGTACTCTAATTTTTTGCCTGTTCTATTTTAGTTTCTAAGTTAAGTGTAGCCAGTCTGGCTGTGATAGTTAGCCAAGCTCACCTCTGATCAAGCCTTTGGAAAGATCAAAATTGAGACATACCTTAAAGCTTGTACCAGAGACTGTGTGATGGATCTTGTTTAGGGATTCTGAATAACATGGGATGGGACCTTCAGACACCATCTAGTCAAGGCCCCTACTCAAAGCAGAGCCAATTTCAAAATTAAGTTTGTATACCAGAGCCATATCACAGAATCATGGAATGTTTGGGTTTGGAAGGGACCTCTGGAGATCACCCAGCTAAGCAGGTTCATCTAGAGCAGGTTGCACAGGATTGTGTCCAGGCAGGTGTGGAATCTCTCCAGAGAAGGAGACTCCACAACCTCTCTGGTCAGTCTGATCCAGTGCTCTGGCACCCTCAAAGGAAAGAAGTTTTTCCTCATATTCAGAAGCAACTCCCTGTGTTCCAGTTGGTACCCATTACCTGTTGTCCTGTTGCTAGGCACCACTGAAAAGAGTCTGGCCCTATCTTTTGCACTCCTACCCTTTAGATATTGAAAAGTATTGATAAGATTCCCTCTCAGTCTTCTTCAGACCTCATTTATGCTTATAAATATGTGAAGGGTGCGTGTCAGGAGAATGGGGTCAGGCTCTTCTCAGTGAAGCCCAGTGACAGGACAAGAGGCAATGGCTGTAAGCTGAAGCATAGGAGGTTCTGTGTGAATGCAAGAAAATTTTTTTTCCCAGTTGAGGTGCCAGAGCACTGGAACAGACTACCCAGAGAGGCTGGGGAGTCTTCTATGGAGGTATTCAAAACCTGTCTGGATGCATTTCTGTGTGACCTGGTCTAGGGAATTCTGCTCTGTCAGGGGGGCTGGACTGGATGATCTTTCAAGGTCCCTTCCAACTCCTAACATTCTGTGATTCTTTAAACAGCCCCAGGGCTCTCAGCCTTTCCTCCTAAGAGATGCTCCAGTCCCCTCATCATCCTCATAGCCCTCTGCTGGACTCTCTAGTTGTTCCTTGTCCCTCTTGAACTGAGGAGCCCAGAACTGGACAAAAAAACCCAAAGACCAAAACCAAACTAAACCTAAAAACAACAAGTAGCATATCCTGCTGAGTTTTGAAAATCTCAAAGCCACAGTTGTTTTGGGCCTCTCTTCCAGTGTTTAATGAATTAGACTAACCTCCTCCAAAGCACTACATTTTTAATTCCTAACCTAATAAATGGATTTGGTGTCCATCCATTAGCTGTGCTTGCCATGCACAAAGCTCAGTGCCACAGGTACAGGATACTGTTTTAGCCAGTTCTGCTGAGCCACTTGGGGCAATGCATCAGGCCCACGGCTGGCATGATGCAGCTACAACATGGCTGCTTGGGAGTCATAGCATGGTATGTATAATGTGTGCTGGAGAGGTGTAATGAAAAAAGCTTCATAAAATGTAATATTTCTGGAAGGTGCTAGAGAAGGCTGATGTGTTTTCTGGTATTTTTTTTTTCTTCCCTCACGTTCTAATGCTAAACCTTTGTCTTTCGGATTCATCAAAGAGTGGATAATGAAAAACGAGTTTCTCTGCTTACATTATCTAATACATTCTCTAAACTCCATTTGAGACACATGGTATCTGGTGTCCAAGTGAGATTTACTCCTTTCTACTTTTCTAGCCATCCATGATGTGACATCCTTGCTGCCAAAGGATACATTTCCCCAGCTCCTTTCTTTTGAAATGTATTTTTCAGGATCATAGTATTGACTCTTCATTTTATGCCTGCTCAGATATGTTTCCCCACTGCACCTGTCCTGTGGAGCATGCAGGTACTAGCATCTATTCATTTTCTAAAGGGCAAACCTCTGTGAAAGGCTTAATTTGACATCTCCTGGCTGCAGAGATGTAAGTATACATCTTTGCTCCACAGCTGGAGATTGCTTCTCAAGCTTGTGTGATTGCTCTATGGTGTCAAGCACCAAGGGAGTAGGTGCAGGATAGAGACCTGTATGGCAGAGGAATTCAGAGGATAAAGCCCTTGGTGATAGCAGGGGAATGTAGAAGTAGCTACCAAGCCACCAGCAGTAGACTGGCAGGTCATAGTAGCTGGCCTTTCATGCAGTGGTACAGCCTCATCCAAGAGCAGATTTCCTTACTGATTTGTGTATTGTTTATGGTCCCCCAAACAAAATCAGTGGGTGGGTTTTTCTGAAGGGCTTTAGAAGGTATTCAACTGATCTCTTATGATTAGAGCTTCTGTGCTTACCTCAAAATCCCAAAGAACTGAAAAATCCATAGCTGTTGCTTGTTCAGCCCGAGGTACAGTTTTCCTTGGCATGCTCCCATATGGCATTCCCATCAGGACCTGGTGAACATTAATAACAATGATGCATGTGTAGTAGAACACACTGTACAGTTTTTTAAGTTTGCTTTTCTTAATGAGTCCCTTTTGGTTTCCTTTTGTTTGGTTTTCCTTTTTGTTGATTATAAAATATATTTTATTTCTCAATACAGAAGCAGCAGTTTAAAATATTTAGAATTCATTTTACTCAGTTAATCAGAGGATTTCCCATTCCCTGGTAACATCCATGGCACAGGAAGTATTTTGCCAAGGAACGGTATCCCTTAATGAATAACTCCAGTTTAAATGTCCTTAGTTTAGCAAGAAGTTCTTTGCTTGAGCTTCATGGGTCTAATGCACTAAAGGGATTAGATTTATCTATTTATGCAGGGCTCCTCCTTGGAGAGAAGTCAAGGGCACTAGGTCGAGTTTGCAGTATATTTTGTATTACATAGTCTTGAATTGAAAAATGATCTCAAGGTGAGGTAAAGAGCAGTTAGGTTTGGGCAAAAAAGCATTTAACAGAATGATGCAAAGAACAGCCTTCATGGTACAGACTTTCCTGATGGTACACCCAAAGCAGGTCTTGCAGCAAATCTGGCAGCTATTGAAGTCTAGACAGAGGACATCAGTGGCTATGGAGAGTTAATGAAATATTTACAAGCAGACTGTGGCTGCTGCCTATACCAAAATATCTCATCAGCATTCATAGCCTAGAAAGGTCCTAGCATATAATTGATCACTTATTTTTTAGGGCTATCTAATTAATTTCAAAATCATTTGTTTGAATGTTTATTGTCTGTCTACTCTCCATATTGTAACAGCTCAGTAGGCAATGAGCATGCATACTTTAAAGATAAAGCTGTTTAGTCTTCCACCATATGTATAGCTCCTAACAAAATACATTTGTATAGTTCAGTGCTAATGGGTTTATGTCTCCTCATCCTGGGAGGAAACGGAGCTTTTACTTTTGAGAGTGTGAGCAACAACATTAAGGAGAACAAAAGCACTGGCCTCGGGAGAGGCTCTGTGCTGCATTTTTGCTCCATAAAAATCTGCATTGAACAGAATAGCTGCCACTGTCTGAAGATTGCATAGCCTTTAAAGACTGCACAGAGTAATTTAGCCAGAGCTGTAATGGCTACATGAAAAATCTGTTCAATAAAGGATCATATAAAGCTGGCAATGAGATACTTTTCCTTCTCCAAGAACAGTGAGAAATAGAGAAACTAAAAATAAAACTCTTATGAATCATTGGAATTAGGAGTGTAGAAGAGAGAGATTTCCCAAATAAATGTTAGTTAGTGGGAAATTTTGTTCCTTTCCTCAAGGGCTCCTTCAGTGAGACTGTGCCCCTTGGAGGGCCCAAAATCAGGGTTTCTTAATCACTTTCAGAGCACAGTATATTTCTTATGGTTCTTATGGACCTCAGCTTGAACCTTGGATTCGTAGTTCATGATTTTCACAATAGTCAAAATATAAAACTAACCTTAGATTAGTTTAAAGCACCAGTTTTAGCCCATCTGTCTGTCTATCTATCTCTGATAGCATTTTAGATCTCCTGATTTGAATCTGACTTTTGGTCCTGTGCCAGTAACAGCCTTTTATGTTCTTTGTAATTAATTGTCCTTACACATTTCATTTTTCCACAGGACTGCTTGTTATAAGACACTTTTTTTTGTGCATTCAGTTTCATATTCATATTAAGCATATTACTTATATAATAAGTAATTACTTAAGATATTACTGAAAGGAGAATTAAGCACTTACCTCTGGAATTATAACCAGTCCAAATATTAACCCACAAAGGACAAGATTTACTCCATACATCCACCGTAGAAATATGAAGTAAGAAGCGACTGATGAGCCGAAGTGGCCTTAAACCAGAAGACGCTTTGTGGTTAGGAGTTTAGGAGGGTTAAATTGTCCTCAGCAAGACTTGGACCCCTTTACCCTCAGGTCTCCCCAGCATGTTGCCCAAGACCCTCCCGACAGTCCCCACCACTGATGGAAACAGGGAAACCTGGAGCTGCCTGAGGGGTCTGCTCCTTGTTTGCCGTTGGTGCCCAAGATGAGCAGAGGGAAGAGGGAGATGGAGCATTGTTTGGATGAAGGCAAAGCTGTCTTATAAGATATCTCACTGCTATCATACAGCAATTTTCACTTACTCTCCACTTCTTTTATCTTCATCTCCCAGGGTATGCACTGGGTTTTAAAATTGTCAAAGTCTCTCTTAAATTTCACCCATTTCTGAAACAAGAGAAGATGGCAGGAAGTAGAGAGGTGTAAAGAGAGGAGCTGCTTCCTCTGCAGGGCTTTCTAGTGTCAGGGTTTGGTAGCATTGCTAGGAGTGGGTATAAAATCCAAAGCAAAAACTCTGGTCTGAGTCTGATCTTTTGGACTATTTCAGAAACTGCCTTTTGTTAAAAAACACACCCTCCCCCACCCAAGAGTTCATATTTGTTATCAAAGTTTTAACCTTCCCAGGCTTTTGGAAAGCTGCAGGGGTGGAAAATTCAGACCTAACTCTGGATTGAAAGAATCGATGCTGAACCCAACTCTATTTAAATCAAAATTTTAATCAGGTAAAATACTGAGCTTGAGTCCTTCCTCATCAGGCTAGGGGCTCAACTCCCACTGATTTCATCATTCCAGGCCTGCCTCTGTTTTTCACTTAATATAATCTTCTTAACACCATGAGGCTCGGCTACCAACTTCAGTCTTAAAACATAGCCATCATTCTCCTCATTATCTCCTCATTACCAGGCACGAGTCCATGGGGCAGTGCAAGAGTTTGGCATGGCCTCTCTCCCTTTTAGAGGTGCCTTGTCTTGCAGATCAAGGTTTTGGAAATTGCAATCAGAAAGCCAAAGTGGTCTCTGCTCCACAAACCCATCCCTTCTGGAACAGTTGTGATGAGAATCAAGTCATAGAACCACAGAAAAATTTTGGTTAGAAGGGACCACCTATTGCTTGTTACTTGGGAGAAGACACTGCCTGCCCCCCACCTTGATACAACCTCCTTTCAGGTAGTTGTAGAGTGTGATCAGGTCTCCCCCAAAGCTCCTTTTCTAAGGAGAAATTTCCCCCTGTTCTTTCTGTAACAGTCATAAATTTGAAGCTGGCTAGTATTTTTTCTGAATGCAAGCTGGATGTTTTTTTCTTTTTCTTTTGCCAAATATAGGTGAATAAGTTCTATCAAAAATGTGCTGAATACATAACCAGATATCCAAGCTTTTCCCTGATGTTCTTGCAGCACTTACCTTTGCCATCATCATCTTATACGCATATAACTTTTTGCCCTTCCCTTTTCCCAGAGCTCCTTCAAACTTCTCTACAAAAGCTTGTGCCTCCCTAATTGGAAAATAAACAAGCAGATTACTGGAAGAACAATGGGATCATTAGCTTTTCACCTCTGTCTGCACCAGGGGGAAAGCAGCTGTGCTTCTGCAAAGGTGGGGGTTCAGTCTCTACAGCTGGAGTTCTGTCTGCTGGAAGTGTTGCTGTGCCATATAGAGCTTACATGCCCACCCTGGGGTAGACAACAGGCTCCCAAAGCACTCATGTTTATGCAAAGATGTGTCCCAAATCCTGTAGCACACTTCTACTTGAGTATAGACCAAAAGCCTGGCTGTTCATAGAATCATAAATTAGTTTTGTTTGGAAGACCTTTAAGATCAAGTCCAACCATTAACCAGCACTGCCAGGTCACCAGTAAACTGTGTCTCTAAGCACCACATCTACATGTCTTTTGAACCCCTCCAGGGATGGTGACTCCACCACCTCCCTGGGCAGGCTGTTCCAGGGCTTGATAACCCTTTGGGGGAAGAAATTATTCCTAGTGTCCAACCTAAACCTCGCCTGATGCAACTTGAGGCTCTTTCTTTGTCCTGCTGCTTGTTACTTCAGAGAAAAGACCAGCCCCCACCTTACTATGATCTCCTTTCAGGTAATTGTAGGAAGTGACAAGGTCTCCCCTGAGCCTCTTTCTCCAGACTAAACAACCCCATTTTCTTCAGCTGGTCCTCATAAGACTTGAGCTCTAGACTTTGTGCTCCTGATTCCTCTTGCTTCAGAGCAATCTTACCCTGCCATGGCTGCTATAACTTCTCTCTCCTGATGCATTAGCCAGGAAGAAAACAACATTGTCTAGTGAAACAGACTCCAAGACAACGCAGAATTTCCTTTCATGAGCTCTTCTTTGGATAAATATCAGAGATGTTGAATTGGCCCCATAATCTCAGTGCCAGAGAAAGGAGTCTACACTAGTCAGGAGTAAAATCAAGCTGCAAACTGAGATTAGTTTTAGAATAGGATTTCTAAGGGAAATACAGAGGAATGAACCCAGATAGTTACTGCTGGGGTATATTGAGTTTGTGAATAAAATGATATTTTATATCAGTGTTGCTAATACCTCCCAGGAGCTGGGAGGCCCTTTGCAGTCCTAAGCCTGCAGAAAAGATGGACTTCTAATTGGTAGAAATAATTGCTAGTTTAGCCCTTAACCTTGGGAAAATCACCTGCAACTTTATTTGTAAACCTAAAAGTGACATTTCTCAGTCTTGAATGTATTGTTTCTCCCTGTTTGTCCTAATGCTTTCTTGTCTCAAGGTTGATTTTGTTCAGGCAAAATGACTAATGAATGTACAGTACTCAGAGAACATTTCTGGATATCCCTGCACAGAAGACAGAACAATTTTGCTTGGGTTCGTTAGTGGGTGGTAATGATTGCCAGGGTTCAGGGATGAGTTGAAAGGATGGAAGTATGTTATCAAACAAGATCCTAGGCAGAATTTTAGCTGGAATCCTACCCCACAGGGAAAATACATCAGAAATAATACTACTTTGCTGCTTTTAATTTTTTTTTTTTTGTAAAACTTTGGACTTTTAGGGTCATAAGATTTTATTTGTAATGAGCTCAGTCTTGTAGCATGCCTGTGAGAAAGAAAAGCTGCTCTAATACAGTTTCCCTGTATAGATCTTTACCCAGATTTTTAGAAATAATTGGCAGTGTTCAAGGTTCCTGATTTTAATGGGAGATGGAGCAGGTCTTGGCCTTTAGGGGATAAAATTGAGAAGTAGAGACGTGTGATGACTGCTAGCTTTCACAGCATGGTCTCTGCACCTCTGAGCAGCATCTTAGCAAACATGGAGGGGGTCATCACCTCACAGAGGTGGGGCTGTGCATGCCTTGCAACACTATTTTGAAAGCTCTCCTGGTAGAAGTGAACTTCAGATGATTTTTGACCAACAGAGCTGGGATTTGAGTTGCTGCCTCGATATGGCCTTCCCTGTTGACCATTGCAGTTTGATTTCCCTCCTCCACTGCCCCCCATTGCCCTGCACTGACAGGTCTCTGCAGTCACCCGAGTCACTCCCACATTCAGCGTGGGCTAGGTAGCAAGATTAACTTTGTTCCATAAACCTCTGCAAATAACACAACATATTTTCCAAGCAGCCTTGTGCTGGGGGTGTGAAGTAACATGGCACTTTGCTGCTCTGATTTCTCTCTGACAATTGGCATGAATAAGCAAACCAGGGCACAGAGTTAGCTTTAACAAGGAGCCTGACAGCAGTGAGTCATTTGGTTTTAAACACAAGGCTAGAATGACCTGGCTGTTGGGTATCAGTTGAACAGATTTGCACCTTGTCTGTTCTTTGGTTACAGAGGCTGAAAATCAAATTCCACATTTTAGCTCTGACCATTTAAACCCAGACAGGCTGGCCAGGCTCTGCCAGCTGCTTGTTCTCAGACTGGGGTGTTCCAGTAGCAGCAGCAAAGGTGCAATTTCTAGGAAAGACAAAGTGCATCTTTACAGTCAGCAGAGACCCTGAGGATGTTGGTTCCCAGCATGACAGGTACCTGAGCACCGACAGCTTCTTCACCATCCTCCAGGGCTTGTTCCTCATGGTGGAAATCAGTTTTTTCTTTTGCTCCACCTGTTCCATCAGCATTGCGAGTTCTTCCTCTGACAGTGACTCCTCATCAGAAGAGTTGGAAGAAGCAGAAGTAGTACTGGAAGAGACACAAAATAAGGGACGCAAAATAGAAACTTGCAGGAGTTAGCTGGAAGGTCTTGCCTGGGGTGGGCACAGTGCCTCACCATCCCTCAGCTCAGTGTGAAGCCAGCATGGACCCTTTGTGCTCAGGACAAGGCTGCTTCCAGGCAGGAAAACAAAGAGGCAGTTGCACCCCACTGTAACTCGCCTGCCATTGTGTTTTGAACCATGCTTTGGCTACAGAAGTGTTCACACTTTCAGAAGAAACAAGAGGGTTGGGACAAAGATTATGAAGAGGAAGAGACTTGGAAACATGAGAGATCCACGTTAGACTGAAAGTTTCCATAGATCAACCAAAAAAATGTGTGCAGAGCTGAGTCACACAAGCTGCCTGGTTGAAAAGAGCTTTCTTACACCCAGCTGTAGGCACTATATGCACAGATCTGATCCTGGCTGAGAAATGACAATGACAGAAGACCTTTGGAAACAGTTTGGTTGTGTGGCATGTTACGCTACCATTTTCCACTGCCATAGCTCTTTTAGGAGAGCAGTCACTTGTTCACAGTCCAATGCTTTTGCCTGACCTGCATGCCACTGGCATGTGGACACCACTACCAGTCTGACACAAGGCACCATACCCAGGGACTGTTTAATTACCTGTTTTTCCTGTCTGACTTCTGTTTGTTCTCCTCCTCTTTTCCTTTCTTGTTTATTTCCTTTTCTTTGTTTTCTGACTCCTTTTGATCTTTGTTAGGAGTCTTTTTGCCTCTCTGCTGGCTTCCTTCCTCTCCTGCCTTTTTTCTATCACTGTTTTCTCTCTGGTAGTTTTTTCTCCTCGAAGCTGTGTTTTGTTGGCTGCAGCTGTCTTCCTCTTCACTCTCTTCTTCTTTGTCTCTCTCTTGTTTTTTCCTTTCAGGCCTGCTTTTTCTGCCGGTTTCCCTGAGGGTTTTTTTCTTAGGTGTCTTCTCCTTTACCTCATCTTCTGCAAGGGATAAAAAAGAAGATACTTTGGGAAATCAATGCTGACAAAATAATGATACATCAGAGAACGACAGGCAGCCAGGATGCCTGATGCAAACCCTGGCCAAGTCAATAAACAGATACTTGTTCACCTCAGTGAGCTTTGCATTATACCCCATCCAAGAACCATGTCTAGCTCTTTGGATATGCAACTCCCATTTAAGACTATATGGCTCATTTTAGCTCATCACTGACTTGCATGTGACCACAAGAAAATTAGTTACAAATGCAGAAGTCCATCCATCAGAGAGCACAGAGAGGTATCTTCCCAACCTGTAAACACACAAGAGCAATGGAAATGGAAATCGCAGTCAGTTATACAGTATACAGTTGGTGCAACGTCCTTGAAAGAGGTTTATTTTTCAAGGCTGGGGATAGAGGTCTTCTATTTACAGAGGAAAGGTATGGCTTAGGCAACACTTGGTTTTGTTTCTCTGAGTTTTCTTTTGTATAGGCAGGTCTATATCCAGAGAAGAAAAAAACATTAAAAAACCCAGATAGTCTCTAATGCACTTTTCATTATTTTTGGCATTGCAAGTTATAAGCTTCTTTTGTCCAGAAATCAGAAGTGCTTCCAGTTTGAAGGATTGAAATGAAGCATGATTTAATTGCAGAATATTATGGAAAGGGGAAAAACCCCACCCCTTTCATAAGCCTGTAAGTCTCTCTATCCCTTTTACCACTAAGTACATTAAAATCAATAGTAAGTTTTCCAGAGTCTTTTGGCTTCTGACTTTCCAAAATTTCTCACTGATGAAAATAATATGTCCAAACAAACAAATAAATGTGTACTTTTGGTATTGATTTTTTTCCTTAGGCTTGGAGAAATTGTAATGGAAGAAGGAAATTGTGCTGGAACAGGATCTAGAGTGAAAAATGAGCAGCCTAAAAGGTGAGAAAAATAGAAGCAAAAAGAATTTGAGCTTGCTATTGTTAAAAAATTGGTAGGAAATGGTTATCACTTGTTGCTGGGACTGAGAAGGAGCTTTCCACTCATTTCTCAGGAACAATACATTAGGTAGATTTCAGTTACCATGTAATGGTCTACCACAGCTGAATGTTAGTTAGTGATCTAGGTCAAAGCACCGCCCACTTTCTCTGGGAAAATATTCATTTTGGGCAGCCCACTGTCACGGATTTCATTTGCAACCTATCAAAGGTTAAATGTGGAGCATTCATTTGTTACTTTTATCTTATTACCTTGTTTGCCTGTAGGAGAAGGAGGATATGATTTAAAAAAAAATAAACGAAACAGTCATTTGCTAATTACTTTCTCATATTTTATGGATCATACAGACATGCTTGTAAAGGACTTTTGCAGTAGCATCTACATCCATATCACCTATCCAGTGCTGTTATTATCATTATGATGCTGTTATGTTACCTCTTAGCTATGTCTCTTTTAATATTAATAATCCTACTATTTAACTCTTTCTCTTTATTTACTACATACACAGGTTAAAGCTGGATTTAATCCCATCACTGGCTTTTCCTGATTTTCCTCACAGACATCCATTTTTATCTTTTCATGGCCACAATTAATGAAGACACCAGTGTGTTATGGTCTAAGCAAGCATTATAGGTAGGATAGGCAGGACCTTGTTGTGCTACAAAGTGGTTCCAGCCCTGCATAAAGTTGTGTTTCACTGCGGTGCCTGGTTTTACAGGGATGACTGCCAAGGAATGTGGGCTCTGACAGCCTTCTACTCTAGGAGCCTCGATGAAAGGGGACAGGCTGCTTAAGAATGGCATTTTACATACCACTATTATAAGTCAAACCTCAAGGGAAAAATCTACTTGCAAACAAGTAGCTCGTGAAACGGTTCCTGTTGTAGAGCAAGTCACAAAAAGAAAAAGTATTGCCTCTTATATTTCAAACAAGGCTACGTATTTTAATCTCTACATTACCTTCAGTCTCTGTGTCACTTTCAACTTGTCCATCAATCTCTATTCCAGCTGCAAGACAAAGAAAAGAGTAATTGCATGATGCTTTCACATGGCTAGTCCTTAAGTGCCAGCTGAGCTTGGCAGAATGTCCCTTTTTGATTAGACATTATATTATTTTCCTACTGTAATACTCTTAATATTTACTTTAGTTTGGGAGGTTGACAAATCTCCCTGTGTGAGCAAACTGAAATTGCATGATCTGTGAGGGAAGCAAAATGATATGTTTGGGAAGTCCCAAGATGTTTTGTCAAGTATTTGGCAGCACCCAAACTGAAATGATCTCATAATGATACCAACCATCCTCCATGATGACCTGCAAAGCACATTTCTTTTTCTTCCCCATGACAGCCTCCCGTCTCTCGCACAGACACTGTAGTTGTTATGCTGTCCACGCACACCCCAATCAAAGATGGTTTACTCTCTCTTCCAGTGCCATCAGCTTGTCTCCTTGGCATTGCAGACAGATGGACAAGTCCAGCCGTTGGTGACCTCTTGCTTGTGAGACATGTGGGCAGGGAGGGGTGGGAAAGGCAGAGGAGACCCCGGCTCTGCCTCAGCCCACCCAAACACTTTCCCTTCTGTTCCCTTCTCCCTGTGAAAAAAAACCACCCGTCGGCATTACATTGCATTTCATTATTTAAACATGAAGGAAAGCCCTTTGGTGGATACTCAGTGGTATCATATGAAACACAGACACAAGTCACGTCTGGTTCTGACATAAGCATGTGGCCAGAGGCTTTGAAAGGATCAATTTTCTTAATGTCATATTCTTTACTGACCTGCGTCAATCTGTGTAACCCTGTTAGTCATTCTCCTGCACCTTATTAAACCTTACAGTCAGTGGCTCTCAGGGCATGGCTGAAGGTCACCTTTTCTTCTCCATCCATGGCCTTTGTAGGGGACTCATGAGCTAATAGATGCAAGGAGTCAGGAGTCAGGACACTGGGATCTCTCTTTCCTTTGTTCCTCTGTTCTGTATGACCTTTGCATCCTCTTTGCACTTGCTGGTAAAATAGGATAGATTTTCCTTCTGGGTGCTCTGAGGCTTAATTAATTAATGCGAGACCCTCATTTGGAAGGTCCTTTAGTCCTGCAAAGTATTGTATTGCACACTGCAGCTTGCAGTCTTTCAATGGGCCAAGAATAGCTTTGTCTGAGCAATCTCCAGTCTAAAATCTGCAGCATCTGTCCCAGCCATAGCTTCCTCGGAAAACTTGTGCATCCCCAATGCATGGTATCTCCTGCAGGTGGATTAAGCGGGACGGTTTCCCAAGAGGAGAGCTTCTCTGAGGCTTCACACCATCTCTGAAATCTGTTGAAGACTCCTGGCTTGTGCAGACATCCCTTGGAGGACCTGGTGCGGTGACAGCACTCAGAGGCCTCTTGTCCATGTTGGAAGGGAAAGTGTTAATTCACCCCTTCCCTCCCCAAACAGAGGAATGTTGTGCAGATCATCATGAGGTTACTGCCACCATCTACTTTTGCACCCAAGGAGGTGCAAGCCTGAACGGAGAGTCTGCTGCTTTTTTTTTCTTGGTTAATTTTTGGTCCAAAGGCACCTTTCAATTATTTTAAGTCTGAATCCCATGAATTGTTTGATCTGCCTATGACTTTAGCTCAGCTTGCCTGAACTAAATACATTATGTATAGTATATGCCCATACATTATTAATGATTCTAACCCTACAAGTGCATTGTACAGGGCATTTTCACTCTGTTCCCCACACCAGTGGGTTTGACTGGGGCTGAACACAGCTGTAACAGGTTTTGAAGGTCTTTTCAGCGAAAAGTTTCACCTGTAACCCTCTGTATTGATGTGGTAGGTTGAAAAGTTGTTCTAAAGGTGATCACTCAGTCACTGCATTAATACTCTTCCAGGCAAAATGGAGCAATTCACAGCTGGTGGAGGCTTCTGTAAGGGATTTTTGCAGGCTACTTCGCTTGCCTCAAGCCTCAGCCCTAAGCATTTCTTTCTCAAACAGAGAATCTAAGGACTAGATTTTCTTTGCTAAAAGAAAGCCAGGTCTCTAGAGAATCAGGTGGCAAGAGGCAAAAGAGATGTGGATGCCCATCACACCTCCACAATACTGTACACATTGCTGGCACTGTTTCTGCCTCATGGCACCTTTCTTCCCCACCAAGGCATACTTGTATGCTTTTTGCATGCTCAGAGTGAGCTCATGTAAACATCTCAGTGCCAGAGTTGAGTGTCCTGCTTTTTACTTCCCCACATGGTCAGTAATTCAGCCATTATCTCTGCTGGAGGTAGGGCAGCCACAGGTACCAGATCTGCTTTTGCCACTTGGCATATCCATAGGTACTGGGTACATGAAAACCAGCTGGGTAATACCTCTGTCTCCTGCTTGGTGTCAAAACACCTATCCTTTGATTTTATAATCTGTTCACCGTCGTGGTGGCAAGGTGAGATGTTTATATGGCAGTCATAGGGGTCCTGGGCACCCCTTGCCACAGGAGGATGAGATCACCATTTGTAGTAGGAGGGGGTGATAGCTGAGGGGTGCCAGCATCCCAGACAGAGCAGGAACAGTAGCTGTTTTGTGCAGTGCTTTTGAGGAAATGCATTGGCATGGCTGTTGTGGATAATGATCTCAGTATAAGTGAACAGTGTGCTGCTGTGTTAAAGAAAGCTAACAGAGTGCTGGGTTGCATCAACAGAAGCATCACCAGCAGAGATCAAAAGTCATTATTCCACTCTCCTCAGCACTTGTCAGGCCATACCTGGAATACTGTATTTAGTTTTGGTCCGCACTGTATAAAAAAGATGTGGACAGGTTGGAGAGTGTCCAGAGAAGGACCACAAAGATGATCCAAGGACTGGGAAGCTGCTATGTGAGGAAGGGTTGAAGGAACTTGTTTTTTTTTCAGGAAAGTTGTTTGTTTGAGGAAAGAAGGCTCACAGGAGACCTTATCAACATGTTCCAATATTTAAAGGGTGGCTACAAAGAAGATAGAGACTCCCTTTCTACAAGGAGTCTCATAAAAAAGACAAGGGGTAATGGGTACAAGTTACTTCTGGAGAGATTCCAGGACACAAGAGGAAAATTTTTCATAAGGACAATCAACCACTGGAATAACCTCTCCATGGAAGTGGTTGAGTCCCCAGCATTGGTTATTTTAATATTCAGCTAGACAGGATGCTTGGACATCTTGTCTAGACTGTTCTTCTGCCAAGAAAGGCTGAACCAGAAGATTATTGAGTTCCCTTCCAACCTGGGATTCTATGATTCTATTTAGTAGCTGAACTCACTTGCAGTAAGCTCTGCATGGATGTTGCTTACTGCCCCATACCTACACTGTCAAACATGTTAAGATTGACCTTGAGGATACTACACTCTGACAGGCTGAGTGGCAGCATTTTACCCATGCAAAGTAGGAATCATTATCTTTCACACTTTCAACTTCATTGGACTCCATCCCATGGAGGTAAAGGAGGTGCATAATGGTTGGCAATTTTTTCCTAATGAAGAAGGTTATTGAAGTGGCTGCCTAAGAGCTTACCCTTAAGGAGAAATCCCTACGTTACTTACCTACAGTTGTGCTTGATGATCTTAAAGATCTTTTCCAACCTAAATGTTTCTATGATTCTACCTTTCAGACTCAGCCTATGGTCTGACAGATCCCTTTGTATATGATCTTGAGGTATTTAAAAGACGTGTGGATGCGGTGCTGAGGGACACGGTTTAGTGGTGGACTTGGCAATGCTCTTAAAGGTCTCTTCCAGCCAAAGTGATTCTATGATTCTATCTGCTGTTCCTTTTGTCTTCGAGCCTCAAGTCCTCCTCCAGAAGCAATGGCTTACCTGTGGCTGATATGCAGCCACATGAGCATGGTGAGAGACCTTGTGATCTTTGCCCTCTAAGCACGTGTCCTCGCAGGGAGAGGGAGAACCACCATCACTTTTGAGGTGGACCAGGCAGTGCCAGAGGATGCAATGCAGAAGACAAGCTGGGCAGCTCAGCCTGGAGAGTGGGGTTCAGTGCAACAAAGTGGTGACATGCAAGCTGAGACCTTGAAAAAGCACAGCAAGGTTAGGCCAACCCATACACCTGCCAGCCTTGTTTGTCTTGGTTTTGGTAAGTGCTTAGAGATGTGTAATTTTCCTCCAGAATCAGGCTGGTGGAGATCTTGCTGCCCCTATGTGCTGGTTTTGCCTGTGTGATACTGTGCCTCTAGTACATGGATACTGAAGAGCGTTGGTCAAAAGGGAAGGTTAAAGAAAAGAAGTTATAGTTGTTTATATGCCACATCGATTAATGATGGTAAAAATTAAGGTGGGGTAGTCTACAAAATGCTGTATTTGAAATAAGAAAAATGTACTTCATTTCACATCCTTTTAACACCCATCTGTCTTTGATGGTAAAATCATAGGATCATTTAGGTTGTAAAAGTCCTTTAAGATAATTGAGTTCAGCTGTTAAGGTAACGCTGCCAAGATGTTTCATCAAAAGAAACATATATACCAGAACATTGCCATAAGGCCCAGCATGGCAGACCTGGGAGAGCAAAGAGACATCTTGTGTGCTGCAAGAGAGGTCACACATGAGGAATTTACATGTCTCTGTGTGCATCATGGAGATGTCAGATTCCAAAATAGCTCCATGTAGGGTTAACCTGTGCTTGCATAGTCCAACAAGAGGAAATGCTGCCATTCTTCAGCAGCAAGCACTTAGCTGTCTCCAGCTGGTGAGACTGATTTTCCTAAGAGGATAAAGTGTCTTTCAGGGTTTATGATTTCTTAGGAATATGGAGGGGGAGGGGACACAATTAGTCTTTTGCCTCTGAGTTATTTCACACAAGATATGAATAAGTAATGCACAACCACAAATCCAGCTATTACTTATGTAAATGTCAGACTTTGTACGTACAGTGTAAGCAGTTTCTGGAGGTTTTTTTCCTATACTGTTTAGTTTGTTTCTTCTCACATTGGTGACCAATGTTACATAATTTGACAATTTTGAGGTTTGACATAGGAGGATGTTGGATGTCTCACACACCTCCAAGTGTTAAATAAAAAGCAGTTGTGTTATGGAGAGAGGGTAACTGGATCCTGGAAGCACATACAACATGCTTCTAAATGCTTAATGAGCTAATGTTTCTCCCTTTCTTGCTTTCTGATTAACATAGGGCTTTAGCTAATTAATCCATGGATTACATTTGTTCAGTATTCATCTCATCTATAAGTAATCTTTACTTGAGAAGGCTTTTCAGTAATAACAATAATACCTGACGTGTGTGTGGATATTTTGATGAGGGTGTAAAACTTGCACATAGCCAGAACCAACTTTGATGCTGTATCTGAGACAAACATTTAAAAGTTAGACATCAATTCCAAGCACTGACTTAGTTCTGTTGGGCTGACTGTTAAACTATTTTTTTTCTGAAAACAGCACAGTCCTGTTTTTCAGGATCTTTCACACATGCTTCATAAAACTGGACTCAACTCAGCTGTGATCCAGCCTGGCTTTTGACCAAAATCTGGATTTAACTTTGAAAAACACCCTAAACCTGTGATTAAGCCATGGAAATCTAGCATGGGCTATATGTTAACTTGAGCACGTATATATGCAGAGGCCATCCTCACCCTCACATCATCTCTGCCATGCCGTAGTGTTTCTCTGTATTTTGGTACAAGAGTCTGGAGTTTCCTCCTGTTTAGCCTGGAGAAAAGGAGGCTCAGGGAAGACCTTCTCACTCTCTACAACTGCGTGAAAGGAGGTTGTAGCAAGGTGGGGCTCAGTATCTTCTCCCAAGTAACAAGCGATGGGACAAGAGGAAAGAACTTCAAGTTGCTCCAGGGGAAGCTTAGTTTGGACATTAAGAAAAATTTCTTTGCTGAAAGGGTTGTCAAGTGTCAGAAGAGGCTGCCCAAGGAAATGGTAATGTTACTATCCCTGGAGGTTTTTAAAAGACCTGTAGTTGTGTCGCTGAGGGACATGGTTTAGTTGTGACTTGGCAGTAGCTGGTTAATGGTTGAACTTGATGATCTTAAAGGTCTCTTCCAACCGAAACAGTTCTATGAGGTCCTCGGAGACACAGATAATGCTTTTTTATTTCTTTCCTGTTGTTATTTCACAGTGTTCTCTCTTTGGCTTTCACTCACCTCATGCCTCAAGGCTCAGCTGGGAGTTTCTCAGGAAGGAGTGCAACAGGCTCTAAACATGCTGTTAGTCTGTGTTTTAGCTGAAGAGCAATTACTGCCAGAGGGCTGCTAATTCGGGTGGCCTGTCAGGGAGAATTAACCAAAACAGGGTGAGGATGTACACTGGCAGCTCCTGGAGATGTACTAGCTTGGGTAGAGATCTCTGAAGGTCAGATCAATCACAGGACACAGTCCATCAGTCTTCTGCTGCTTCTTATCATGTAGAAGGCAGTAATAATAATAATAATAATATGAGGAGGAGGAGGATTGTTATTGTTATTATTATTAAAGATGATGCTTATATTGACCAAAGGCATGAGAATAGAGTGCTCCTTGAGCAGCAGCCTTATGGGAAACACTGCAGTTATTAAGTCCCCAGGCTTAGGACAAAACATAAGCCCAAGTCTACCAGCTCACTGCTATCTTCACCAACTCCACATCTCAGGCTAAGCACATGCTTAGAGCCAGTGTGTATCTACATGAGCTTGTGAGTGCTCTCCAAACATGGCATGCAGATGTTTGGTGATGGTGCTGGCCAGATGCTGTCTGTTTACTCCTGTATTATCCCTCTTCGTCACTGGTCTTGATAGGCTTTGAAGGCAGGGGGCTTTTGTTCATCCACTGTGGTCCCAGCACTATCTGAGTAACCAAGTGATGTTTTGAAAACCATTGTGATTTCTAGCCACAGACAGAAACCTCTTGTCCATCTTCCACACTCTTCGAACAGAATGGACACTGCAAAACATTTGTTTCAAGCCATTAATTCCCTATCTGAAGAGTTAGCAAAGTCCATAAATAAAGGTTGTAAAGTTTCCAAGGACAAGGGAGAATCTATGTGGAAAACCAACAGGAGGGTATATTTTTTTTTCTCAAATTCTGGAGTAGTAGAGGAACATTTTCTTGTGGAGCAACATTTTGGTGGGCTTCATTCTTACTTTGCACACCTGCTCAGCCATGGTCTGGAGGGTAAATTCCAGCATAGTCCCCTCAGCCTTGTAAGATGTGCCTGAAAGGCCAGCAGTGAAGGGCACAGTATGAGAAGATCAGGAGAACATCCTTCACTGCAGCTGAGCCTTTTTTACTGCCTCATATACAGCCCCTCCAGACACAGAGAGGATGTTGCTGCTGGACTTCTTGCTCTTTAGTTCTGGATCTGAGAGGATTTCTGTAGGAAAAATGTCTTTCACTTCTGTCTAGAATGTCTTTGCCTAAAAAACCCAATATTTTTTTCATATAAAGTTGCCTAACAGTACAATCATGGCAGGAGGATCTTCCTAAAATGTGCAAAGCTCTCAGAGGAGCTCTGTCTGAAGCTGCACAAGCCAGCCCCTCTGTTGTTACAAGCTTTTTACGCTTTAGTGATTTCCACAAGGCTCTGACAAGTTACACCAGCCACAGAATTGTGACAAATTACCCTAAATTTTCTGATGGATCATGGGCTCAGAGATGAGCAACCTGATCTAGTTGAAGATGTCCCTGCTCACTGCAGCAGTTTAGACTAGATGACCTTTAAATGTCCCTTTCAACCCAAACCATTCTATGATTCTGTGTTTGCATACACAGGAGGTATGAGGGGTTTCCCCAGACAGAACTTCTCCCTGTTTCTGTCAGAAGAGGCAAGAGGGTGATTAGAAGTCAGAAAAAGAATCTCTGTTTAAAACTAGCTCAAGGCCCTGTGCACAGTTGCTTTCTACTGGAAAAACAAAACAAAACAAGAAAAAACCCACAAGAAAACAAACAACATGCCCATTGTTAGAGATGTAAAGCCATATTAATGAAATGCTCTGAATTCATAGGTTTAAACCCAGCATCATGGTAATCCACAGAACTGACACAGCGTGAGAGGAAGCTTAGACAGAACAGAGGAAATTTGTTTGGGGAAGAGACAGAATGAATTGGCATCTTAAGTAATTCTTGTAGTACATTCATATCATGCCATAGTAACCTGTCTCCTCTTCTGCTCCTACTGCACTCCCAGATAGCTGAGATCTGGTCCAGGGCAGAAGTAATGTACACTCAAAATGTCTTTTAGCCCGTGGATGGCTTCTCCACACAGGCAGTGAGAGACGTGGTGAGGAGAGGGTTTCAGGGGGATGGCATCTCTCATCTGCAAGATCGGCTCAAAAGACAGGAGGGAAGGACAAGCAGGTGGCCGCTAGGCTTTCATGGCAGGGGGATGTAAGGGATGCTCCATGCAGCAGAGATAAGCAAGCACTGTTGCAGTGCAATGGCACCTCCCTCTTGTGGTAGCCGTTTTGCATAGCAAATTGCTCCTTTCAGCAGATGTAACATCCCTAGAAGCATTCAAAAGAGGTGTAGATGGAGTGCTGAGGGACATGGTGTAGTGGTGATTTGGCAGTGTTGGGTTAATGGCTGGACTTGATGATCTTAAAATGATTCTATGATTTCTCATGTCAGCCTCATCTGTATTCAAACCTGAAATGTTTACCTTCTCTTTGGAGCCTCAAAAAGCAGAACACAAGTAAAAAAACAGCAAGAAAGGGTCTGGGGGCCTTAAACATCCTTTATATCCTAAATTACACACATATTGACATGCCAGGCTTTTTGTAATATTAGTTTCACATTGTGTAAGTCCTTAATAGATGACTTCCAATATTCTGTTTCTTTTTTTTGCAAGGACTATTACTAAACATCTTGCTGTTGAAAGATGAGTTTGCTTTCTTGCTTTTTTGTTTGTTTGTTGGGGTTTTTTTTAGATTTGTTTTTCCTGTGTTTAACAGAATAGTGGTGGGATTGGAATTCCTGCTTTGTAACAAAAGCAGATTGGAAAACAATCTCTTAGGAGTATTAGCCTGAAGATTTTTACAATCATTTATCACCAATATCTTTAAGAAAAGCCCCAAACTACTGGGAGAGGGAGGGGCTGGAAGGCAATAAATTAATCATTTCCCAGCAGGTTGAGGTGATGAGGCATTTGTCACAGCTGAGTTCAGCAAGTCAGTAAGTGTGATCAGGAGGGCTGAGGCTACTATCTGAGGTCAGTAACTCAACATAACAACGTAAAAGTATTTAGATATGATGTTAAAGTTATGCTAATGTGTAAGCTAAAATTTTGCAAGTGTGTAGGGATTTATTTTCAAGCAGCTAAGTAATTCAGGTGATGTGTGTTCTGCTGTGTAAATGGTTTATGCTAGGCATAGTTTCAGAAACTTAGTGAATCTGAGTCTTTTTTATTGGTATCCAGGGGAAGAACTGATACCCTGCTCATTTCTGATGTGATTCTACTGATGCAGGAAAGATCTAGTTCAGAGGTACCTGGGGCCCTTGCTCATCTCAGTTAAAAATTCTGTGTTGTCTCTCTGAATTGTTTTGGTTTATTTTCATGACATTTTCATGACTACTAATGCACTTTCTTATCAAATCTCAAGGCAACAAACCAATATGTCTTGAGAAAATCTTGTTACATTTTCACTCACAGCAAAGTTCAGTGGAAGCTTTTGTCTATGGACCAGTTAAATACATAATAAGTGGCAAAGGAATAAAACCTCCAGTAAGCTATGTGCTTTTGAAGTGTTAGTTATTTCTATGCTTCTTACTAAAAATGACTGTGTTATTAAATAGTGACTGAGAAAAATGTATTGCTAGATAAAGGTCTGTCTTTTACCAGTCTAGAGTGTGTTGCTGATTTAATTGAGTTATTGCTTTTATCTGAGTTTTATTTAAAGCTAGTGAGTATCTTCTGGTGCATTTATTCCCCTTAGATGATCTGTGGAAAAGCTCCCTTTGTTTAGAGATGTAAGAAATGGGTCATTTGTTATTAATATGTGTGTTTATATATATATGCTTATATATATAGATGACCATATCATCTTCTGTTCAAAGTATCAGAGAGTCAGTAAGTTCTGGTAGGGCTGGGTGCTCTGAAATTTCATGTCCAGCTTTAAGTATATAATGCAAAACATACCTGTATGTATCTTCTACTGTATGGTCAGGATAGTTAGCACTTTTGTATTCTCTCAAGCTTACAAATAAGTATGTTGGTTACATCTTCTGGAGGGTTTGTGTTAGGAGTTGGGTGGATCCAGTGTTAAAACTAAAACTGAGCTGCTATGGTTGAGCAACCTTTTCTATCATTTTGGACTGAGTTACCACCTGGGACAAATCAGGATCTTCCAGCAGCTGAAGCAGGCTGGGGTTAGGCTGGCCAAACTGTTCCTGGTGAATACTTAAGAAATGTTGTGATGTTGGCTGGGCAGATTAACCTAAGTGTTATTCCTGAGCCCTTGCTGTCAAATGTGGCTCATGTGATAGCATAACAAGGTGAAATTTAGTCTGAGGTTTTAAATTTTATCAAGCATGTAGGTACCGGCATAGTTCTTTGGGTACTCCTTTGATTGGAGACTTCTATTACAGGAACTTCATTTCTTAAATCACTGCTGGGTGAGTTTGAGATCAGGTGAAGTGAGATCTTCATCACATGCAAAATGATGGAAAGATAAGTTATTTAAGGAAGACAAAATACTGTTGATTCCAATATCAACTTTTTGTGTGGAATGCAGAATAAATTTTTGGTTTTTATTGTTGCTTTTCCCTCTAGATGCATTGGCCTGTTTCTGTTGTAATTTCTTAGCAAATGCTCGTTTATGGTGTCACAATACAGTCACATTTTTGGCTTAATAACATGCCTTCTAGTTTGTAGTTTCTTGCTGAGACTGCAGGCCTCTCATCAAAAACAATATTAACTTACTTTAGCCATAGAAAGGAGAGAAAGAGCAATCTGTGTGTATTTATTAAGAACAAATAAACAAAGTCTTAAGCAACCTAGTCTGACTTCAGCTTGGACCCCATTTTGAGCAGGGGTTGGGCTAGAAGCATTCTGAAATGCCCCTTCAGCCTGAATGATCTTATGATTACTGAAAAATATGACATGGTTTTGAGTTAATGGGGACTGTGCTGTAGGGCACAAAGGTCAGGCTTTTAGAATATTTAATCTAGACTACATAGTCTAAGCCTTTAATTTGGGCTGGAGTTCTGAATCCCTCCTTTTCTTTGCAAAAAGTATCATAAAATCATAGAATATTTTGGGTTGGAAGGGACCTTTTAAAGGTCATCTAGTCCAACCCCTTCCTGCAGTGAACAGGGACATCTCCAACTAGATCAGGCTGCTCTGAGCCCCGTCTAACTTGGCCTTGAATGTTTCCAGGGATGGGGGCATCCACCACCTCTCTGGGCAGCCTGGGCCAGTGTTTCACCACCTTCAGTGTGAAAAATTTTTTCCTTCTATCTAGTCTACATCTCCTCTCTTTTAGTTTAAAACTGTCACCCCTTGTTCTGTTGCAACAGACCCTGTTAGAAAAGCTGTTCCCATCTTTCCTATAGGCCCCTCTAAGTACCAAAAGGCAGCAATAAGTTTTCCCTGGAGCCTTCTCCTGTCCAGGCTGATCAACTCCAACTCTCTCAGCCTTTCCTCACAGCAGAGGTGTTCCAGCTCACTGATCATTTTTGTGGACTCCTCTGGATGCACTCCCATGTGTCCATATCTTTCTTGTGCTAAAATTCACTCTGGGTCATTGCTGTCACCTCTGATGTGGCCTGTGTCTGACTCCTGTCTACTTTTGAGACAGTTAGCAGAAATGCACAATCTTTTCTCTCTGGCTGATGTGTTGAATATTTAACAAGCTATCTGGCACTTCATCCACTTCACTGTGGAGGGAGTATTTACTGCTTAACTATTGATGTGGTATTCTTAAAAAGGAACAGAAATAATTATAGTATCCCATATTTCGAAATACATGCTGTCTAGCATGCCTTCTGAGATGCTTCTTTATTCTCAGTAGAGAAATGCTGAACCTCTGATTGTAGTTGAGTGCATTTAATGCAGGCATGTCTCTTTCTCAGGAGAAGCTTTCATGTGACACTTGCAAGTTATAGAAAAGAGGAAAATGTTGGAAAGACTGCTGCTATATCTTGGGTTTCTTCCTTTCCCTTCCCAAATGTTTGGAAACAATTTGAGTTGAAGAGATGCACAAAATATTTTGTCTTGTCTGTAGGTTCTTCCATATTAGGCCACAAAAGAAAACATATTGCATATATGTGCCAGTGTTCATATTTGTGCATGGTGCTTTAGGAAAAAAAAAGCAAAAATGGTAGGCTGAGGTATGGAATTTAATGCACAGATTTGCAACCCTTTTACTGAAGAAATTTCTCCTAATTTGCGACTTAAACCTCCCCTGGTGCAACTTAAGGTTATTTCCTCTTGTCCTATTGCTTGTTACTTGGGAGAACAGACTGACCCCACCTTGCTACAACCTCCTTTCAGGTAGTTGGAGAGAGAGAGTTGGTCTCCCCTGAGCATCCTTTTCTCCAGGCTGAAGAACTGCTGTTTCCTCAGCTGGTCCTCATAAGACTTGTTCTATGCACGCTTCACAAGCTTCATTGCCTTTCTTTGGACATGTTCCAGTACCTCAATGTCCTTCTTGTAGTGAGGGGCCCGAGACTGAGCATAGCACTCAAGGTGCAGCCTCACCAGTGCTAAGTATGGAGGACAGTCACTTCCTGCATACCTCCCCTGATTCTTCCTGTATTCAAGCAGATGAGTTCCATAATTATTCTCTCCATCACTGCCTAAATACCCATGTAGTGGTAGCGTCCCTGTGTATGGAGTGGTATCAGCTGTGCATGCAACCGGTCAGTCAAGTGGAAAATAAGGAACATCTGCATCAGGTGGAAATGGTTAGAAACTGAAAATGAAAGGAAAATAAGGCTATGGAAGCCTAGGAACACATTTAAGGAGTGCTGCTGTGTTTGGTGTTACACAGCAGTATGTATTGGCCATACCACTACTGTGCGCACAGCACTTGCCTGTGATAGCCTAGCTTTCATGGGCATTTTCATATTCCTATAAAGGATAGATGCTTCTTGTTAGCTAACAAAACATGCTGTGTAGTTTAATTAGTTTCCTGGGGAGGGAAAATCCCCGTGGGTTTAAATTACAAGAAGACTCACGGATTTAAACAAATTCTGCAAACACAAAGCACATTTTTGGCTACTCTCCCAACTTCTAGTTACGCAGGATTGCTTTTGCTCCTCTTACCAGCACTCTGTGCTGCCACCCTGTGTTTTAGGGTGTGAAGGAAATGATGCCTTTAACTATAGTGTGGGGGGTTTTTGTCGTTGTTTGTAGTTTTTTTTCTTTTTTTTCAACTGGTGTTCTTGACTGCAGTTAGCAGAAGCCTCCACCTTTCTGCCCCATTGCTTTCAATTCTTGTGTCCTGGGAGGAGGCTAACTCTAGCACATTACTGCCAAAGTCATGACCTGATCCTCTTCTTTGGGAACCCTACCCTGAGAATCCCACTTGTTTCTTAAATATCTGGCATCAGATGATGGTTAGCTACTTTTTCAGCAGTTAAATCCAAAGTTGCCTGCCCCAGGAGACTTGGAAAATATGGAGAGAGCATCTGTTAATTTGACTTGGGCCATGCTGTGGCACTTTTATGGCAATTGGTTTCTTAATTATGAAATGCAAAGTCAGTGTGCACAGTGTAACATAGAATCACAGAATGCTCTGAGTTTGGATGTTAGGAAAAGGTTCTTCACCCAGAGAGCTGTGGAGCACTGGAACAGGCTCCCCAGAGAGGCTGTCATGGCCCCAACTCTCACAGAGTTTAAGAGGCACTTGGACAATGCACTTAGGCACATAGTGTGACTTTGGGGTTGTCCTGTGCCTATAGGAGTTGGACTCGATGATCCTTGGGGGTCCCTTCCAACTCAGGACATTCTGTGATTCTGTCATCTAGTCCAATACCCCCTGCAGCAAGCAGGAACACCTTCAACTAGAGCAGGTTTCTCAGAGCCCTGTCCAACCTGACCTGGAATGTTTCCAGGGATGGGACTTTACCACCTCTCTAGGCATCCTGGGCTAGAGTTTCACCACCCTCAGTGTGATCTAACAAATGTACCTTATATTTCTAGACAGATGCAATTAAATCTACAAACTATAATCAGAACTTTATCTGGACCTGATTTGGTAACAATCTTTCTAGGCTTACAAAGAAAAGACACATCTATTTACAGGTGAACCTAATCTGTCAGGTAAAAGTTTAAAAAGCCATTCAGTGACAGAAAGATTACTCTAGTCTTATTCAGGCTAAAATAAAGGAGAAACTTTCTCAGTTGATTGATGGAACAAGCTGGCTCACAAAGTTTGGATCTGGACTATTCAAAGTCCTTAGTTTTCAGAAGAGAGATTCTTGGATTCAGTCAAAATTCAAGCATTAATAAATAAAATGAAATTATATAACCTATGCGACAGGGAAAGTCTAATTCAAGGACCATAATGATTTGTCTAGCATTTAACTGGACTGATCTCTGCCTCTCTGGGAGTCAGGGTTAGGACTTCTGCCAGGAGAAGTTCCTCAGGGGTGGGAGGTCCTCAACCTCTGGCTACAGTGGGAAGCCCTCTGTGAAGGGGTCCCAACGGATTTTTGCTTCTTTTAGCACCTTCCTGTTCATATGTATTAACTTACAGCATCCTGGTTGTGAAAACCTCTTGTCTTTCAATGATCAGGGAGCTGCATGGAATAAGGATTTCTGCTATTCCCACAGGGACTGTCTGAAATTTATCCTCTGCTACATTTATGCAATTTTGTACAAAAATATCCAGCTTTTTTCAGTGGACCATAGATAAGTGTCTTCTCTGGTTAAGCAACCTGACACTTAGGTATTAACTATTTCAAAGAGAAATTGTGTGAAACTGAAGCCATGTACATGTACTAGTAGTGAATGTCCCAAGAAATAAACTTTTAACCATTGATCAGAGAAAGAAAACATCTTCTGACACTTTCACTAGAAGCAGAAGTCAGATCACAAGAAGCAATACTCAAAATCTAAGACTGAAGAAAGGTTTCTGACATGAACCACAAAATGAACAGGATGATAGGAATGGACATACCTCTCTGGGCTCTGTGATCACTACACCCTTAGATTAATGTATTCATCAATGACACAATATAGTACTTAAAAAGGGCCTATAAGAAAGATGGGGGCAATCTTTTCAACAGGGCCTGTTGCCACAAGACAAGGGGTGATGGTTTCAAACTAAAAGAGAGGAGTTTTAGACTTGATAGAAGGAAGAAATTTTTTATGCTGAAGTTAGTGAAACACTGGCACAAGGTGACTCACAGAGGTGGTAGATGTCCTACCCCTGGAACCATTCCAGGTCAGGTTGAACAGGGCTCAGAGCAGTCAAAACCATTCAGTGATTCACCATCTCCTTCACTGGTGTGTAATAGAAATGTTTGCAGCTTACTTCGACCTGGGGTGTTCTCACCTGTCCCATGCCTGACTTTGTGATCTGTATTAGGGTATTTTCCCACCTTCTTCGCAGCTTTGCTGGCCCCTTCAAATTGTGTTCTACATAATGACAAAACATGTAAGTCTCTTCTCCCATACAGAGTGTGATGTGGGGCCATGGCATTGGCAGCTCGAACTGGGCAGCTTTGAGCCAGTGAAACAGTCTGGGGAAGGTCTAACACAAATGCATTGCCTGGGTGCATGGCTCCCTGGTCCTTGCAAGCACCTGCACATGTCACCTTGTCTTTTGCTTTTTAACGTGTTTTTGCTAATGATGACCTGCTTTAAGTGGGTATTGCTAAGTGACTGAACTACCCACCATAGGTATTGTGTAACAACCCCAGAGGACAGTGATACTTTGGGCCAAATTATGCTGTTTAATAGTGGATTAAACCCAGAGAAGCTTTGGAGATGATCAAAATTGTAAAATTTTAGGTCCCTGCCATCCTTACATTGTCTTTCATCCTTCTTTCCTATTCTCTGAATAAAGAGATAATATATATAGTATCTATACACTATAATATAGGAGAGATAGTTGTGTTTATTTTGAGCCTGTGCTATGGTAAAGATGGTTGTTTTCTCTCCGTGTGACATGTGAAAGGAGCACCTCACTCTTGCAAGAGGAAGAGACAACTGCTCCTTTCACACCCCTCTGCTGCCAGGTCCTCAGTGCCACAACACCAATGCAAACTCAGTCCTTTAATCTAGGACTAAGTGGTAAATCAATGCGGAGGGCCATGAAGGAAGCTCACAAATTACATAAAATGTTGCTCTTTACATATATGAAGATAATTAAACCATCATGACTAATTCATAGAATAATAAAATATTGACAGGAAAAGAACCTTCTATCTGTAGATTAAATAGCAGGAAAGTCCAATTCCCCTCACCCTTTCTGTCCTAATGGATCTGATTAAAGAAAAATGTGCCCATTTTTTTTTTTAACATAAGGGTATCTTTCTTGAGTCTGCAAGAATAAGACAATGGACATCAAGAAGACACTTATTGTTGCTTATGTGGCCTTGTATGAGATGCCAAGGGCATAATTCCTATTGCATCCCAGCCTTGTTCAGCAATGAATTAAACAACAACAAAAAAATCATACCACAGCTTTTTCTTCAGCAAACAGTGCAGCAATCATATTTGTAGGGAGAAGGTTTCTGTTATTTGTACATTGGCTGCATCAAATTCATGACAAGGCTCTTGTAAGTGGATATCTGTTTTGCACAGCTCTGTTTCCATGACAGTAGCCAGCAGTCGACTGTGTTGTGATAGGCATGAGAAGGTAGCCTTTCCATATAGAACACCTTTATACTCATAGTTATTACTAGAGAATTTCTTTCAGATTCCTAATTGTTAGCCCTTCTGAGCAGGTCCAGAAATGAATACTTTAAAAGATGTGATTATTCCTATAGAAGTATCCTGCTGTAAGAAAGAACTTGAAAATAAATTTCTCCTTCGTTTTTAGTGCCTCTCTATAGGCTGATCTTAGACATGATATAGATAGAGCCTTCTGTGCCATGAAAATTGGAAAGAGGAAAGGAAGCAAAGTAACAAAACCTGAAGTTTCTCTGCCTGTATGGAAAAAACCCAGTTTTACTAGTAATCCGCAGTATTAGATAAGCAGTGCATGATATATATCAGTGGCTTTTTTTCCTTTCTTATTTTTAATCCTTCTCTCATGTCCTAGAAGGACTGTGTGTTGAGCTGTATGAGCTGACTGAAATGCAAGTTAACAGTGGCAAACCACTTCTGCCTTAAGTGAGAGGCTGATATGCTCTACATCTTGCCCTCTGTCATCCATTGTTTTGCTTCACAGTTGTGAACTCTCTTATACCAGTTATCTCTGTGAGATAGATTGTCCCTAGTATGGAGTGGAAATTTGAAGACCAGGGCACTAGTATCACCACAGGCCACGCTAAAAATTCTGTTCCCATCTTTCTTACGGGCACCTTTAAGTACTCAAAGGCAGCAATAAGGTCTTCTTGGAGCCCTCTATTTTCCAGGCTGAGCAACCTCAACACTCTCAGCCTTTCCTCACAACAGAGGTATTCCAACCCTCTGATCATTTTTGCAGCCTCTTCTGAACCCACTCCAACAAGTCCATGTCTTTCCCGTGCTGAGGACTCCAGAGCTGGACACAGCACTGCCGGTGAGGTGTCACCAGAGCAGAGTAGAGGGGCAGAATCTCCTCCCAGATTAGTGTTAGACAGACTAAGGAAGAAATACTGTGAATGCTGAAAGCGAATTTTCTTCCCACTAGTGCCAGGTTTAATGTGGCACAGGAGGAGACCACCTCAGTCTTGTGTAGGGAGTGGGATTTTCACTGGGGACTCAGGCAGCAGCACAGGAGGGTGCTCCCTTGAACAGTTCATCTGGAACACATATATTTCTTTAAATAAGGAGCTAGTGTTATGAGAGCAAGTGATGCCATAGGTAGAGAGTGATGGGCTCGTTGCCATGGGAACTACTTGTTCTACTTGAATAGCAAAATCAATAATTGCATTAAACCTCCACTGTGTGTCTGGAGTTTGGTCCCTTTTCATCATGTATGTTTTGTGAGAGGGCATTCTGCAAGAAAGCAAATTCTCTGTGGATGCTCTGCACTGGTTCCTGCCTGTCTTGGACTCTGAGAGGTGATATATTAGCATCTTACTTTAATTTAAATAAATGGAGGGTTTATCCTGCTACGCTGAAGGCCTAGTCCTTTAGCTCTTGCCTTTATTTTAGGGGAACACAGACGGAGCTTCTAGGAATGGTAACCAAATACCAACAGGACTACCAGCACTGGCCAAACTCACTGGCATCGGTGAAGACTATGTAGTTTGACCACAATGTGTAGAGCATAGGGGCTGTTGAGTATGACCCAAGTAGTCATGGTAGCTACCTGTAATTTTGAATACTTCCCTATGGAAAAATCTCCTTGGGAACAGGTAAGCCAGGTTCTTCCCTTGTGTCCTGGAGACAATCTGGGAGCTGGCATTGCCCAGTCGCCACTTTGGTCAGCAGCAAAATACTTCACAGTGTTAACATTAAGTTAGAGACTTGTTACTGGAAATAAAGATAAGACTGCACTGGGATGAACAGAGGTGATTCATCCTGCTCAAGACTGTTGGGCTCTCTTGCTTAAACTCAAGCTGCTAATGTGACTGCTCGGTTACATCCAAGGTTATCTTTTATTCATTGTGAATTTCCTTTTTTGATTATTTGTGGGGCCTTAAAGGTATCCATTTAATTTCTGCATCTGTTTTGTGCATTGTTCTAGCCACATGAATAGATGCATTGATTTATATGTAAATATTTGTGCGTAGCAGTTTGATGTATTCAGCAAAACGATTTAATGATGACAGGATACAGTTTATGAACATTCCCTCCCTCAGCTACTTTCAGTAGGGCTGGTCTCTCACACCTGGAAACCCCAGGGATCTTTCTCATCTCTGCAGTTTACAAAATATATCAACAACTTACAAACAAGAAAAATACTTGGAAGAGAACTTGGTTAGTCTTCCTTCTCATCATAACCAGCCTGTTTGTATTGTTGGTTTTGGTTTTTGCCAGATTGTAACATCTTATGCAGGAGTTATCTACTGTCCCAGATTTCTTCTTATTATTAATTTACAGAGAGAACAGATCTTCTTGTTTATATATAATCTTACACACAAGGAGTCTGAGGAAGGCCTGGAGTTCAATTAGAGTCAGTAGACACAGTGTGATCATTGTACTAGTGCAGATTTTAGAATCAGACAATCACAGAATGGTTTGGGTTGAAAGGGACATCTAGTCCTTCCCCTCTGCAACAAATAGGGACATCTTCAACTACATCAGGTTGTTCAGAGCCCTGTCCAGCCTGACCTGGAATGCTTCCAGGGATGGGCCTTCTACCATCTCTCTGGGCAACCTGGGCCAGTGTTTCATTGCCCCAGTGTAAAAAAATTTTCTTCCTTATATGTAGTGTAAGATGTAGGTGTTGAGACAAAGAGGCCACTGAAAACAGCAGCAAGTATGAGCACACTTTTTCCAATAGATTGTTTTCCTGGGGCATGGCCTGGGAATGCAAACACTTGATATGAGCCATCACTCAGTGTCTTAATGTGTACCGGTCCCAATTTTACCCTACAAAATTAATGCAGTTTGGTCTGACCATTTATTTGGCATCTACAGTTGTAAGATTCAGCTAGTCAGTTTTTCAGGAGTTTGTTTCCAACTTAACTTTGTTAACCTTAGACAGGTTTGTAAGTTTGAAATTTGTTATATTCAAAGTACTATGGTCAGAAAAATGACCTTGGACTGAGTTGGTAATAGTGATATTGAGTACAGCATCAAAATACACAACTCTATTTTAGTGTTGGGGAGAACTCATTGGGTTTGTGAACTGGAAAAGCTAGTAAATTGGAGTTTAACTTCCAGCAGACTAATTAGTCATTATTTTAAGTAATTTAAGAGGTTGATGCACTTGTGATTCAGAGAACGTTGGGTCTCGATCTGTTGCACAACTCGCTGAAGTCATGTGAGACAAGCCTTCACACGGCATGAGCCAGCAAAGACCTGCTATGGTGTAAATCTGTGTCAGGAGAATCTTTAAAACCCAGCAGTGACTTTAAATGATTTCTCTCATTCTGGGTAAGCAAAACTCTAGTCCAGGAATCTGCTTTTTCTGGATGAGTGAGTAGAAATGGAAGCCCTCTTCTTAGAGGATTGTGCTTTGGATTTGTGGGTGGGGTTTTGGGTTTGTTGGGGTTTTTTGTTGGTTTTTATTTTAGCTTATGGGATTTATTGATAGATTTATTTCAGCAAGAATGTGACTGTTACCATTGATTTGTCCTTCCATTCCCAGTCAATGAAAATGTTATATCCTGTCCCAAGTTTCTTTCTGGTAAGGGCAGGGGTCCTCTGATGCCTGATCCAGTGTCTGGTTTCGTATTCAGGAATATTCCAACATCTGACTTCATATCCCACGTCCACCATTTCCCTTTGTCTAACAGTGTTGCCAGCTGAAACATGTCCTGTTGTTTTTAGTGATTTAGGTTGTTTTTCAAAGGCTGCTTAAGCTTCCAGAAGGTGAATGCTGAGGAGTCTCAAATGTGCAAGAGCCTAATTGATTTATTTTTTCTGTCACTCCAGCTAAGATGTAATTCAGTGTAATGCATGCACAAAATAAACAGACATTTGTATTCAGGTTGCACCAGCCATGAAAATCATGAGTCATGATAATTGTTATTTTGAAAAAGATGACACCACCAATTTGGAAGAAGCTGGAGCTCTTTAAGTGCCGATCTCCAGCTTCCTCCAGTTCCCTATGCCTACCTGAACTCAGGACCTCCAGGAGCCAGGAGATCTTGGCTCTCTTTCTAGGAGACCAAAAACCACTTTGAAGAGATTATAGCAGAAACTGAGACTTGGTTTGCTCCTGTCTCATACCTGACCAGCATCTCTGTACCAAGCTGTTTCCTTGCACTTGTCCAATCCAGGGTACAGGGTTCTCTTGGCACCATGGGCAGAGATGTCTCCTGTGTGCCGAAGGGGAAGAGGCAGGATAGAGACATTTAATAATTACTCTTTCCCCCTTCTTTGTAAGACAGAGCAAGGAGTATTCCTTTTCTGATTTCTTTACTTTTCCTCCAAGAATAACTTTCCTTTTCATTTTGGTTATTTACAATCGCATTCTTGTTTCCACATCCTGGGAGCCTCTTCAGGGGATTTTTGATGTGCTGACTTCAGCCTTGGCCAGGGCAGAGTCTCTCAGGCATGTCCTCGCTCTCCCTCCTTTCCCCCTCCTTTCTTTAGTTTTTTTTTTTTTTGCTGTTACAGAAGCTGTCAAGTTTGCTAGAAAAACAAACCCTCTGACACAAAGGGCGTAAAGCTGACGCAAAGCCAGTGATGAGACCATATGGTACTTAAACCATACCCCCTCCTGGATAACTGGGAGTAATTGAGGCTTTGATGGATGAACTCTGTTACTCCAGTCATTCTCTGCCAAACCTTTGTGCCTGCTTGAAATTCATAGAAATTCCTATTATCGAGCCTGTTTACTGTGTAGATGATGAATATGGGCCCAGCTGGCTCTGAAACACTCTTGCAGTTTCTCTTATACTTTATTTAACTGTAGATCTCTCCCTTTTGTCTCGGTGGTTGGCGATGAGCCAGTGGCTGGAGGAGGCTTTGTTTCTGGGCACCATCAACTTTGATTTTCCTCTTATGCACTGCATTTCCAGTGCCTGCATGCTGGAAAGCTGTGTTATAGTCTCTAAATCAAGATGATTACTATCTCTGCTGCTAAGAGGAGTTGCTGCCAAGCTTTCCAGCACATTGCTGTAAATTAGAGAAATTCCCATCTAAATTTCTGTAGGGAATGGAGCTAAGATAACTAGAGAACTGGACAGGACAGTCAAGGAAACTGGAGGTGTGTTAGCCTGGGAAGTCAGCAGTTTGAATAGTTCCCCTCATTATAGAACAGGAACAATGGATTATATCCATACCTGATAGAATAATAGCATGCTTCTTGCATATGTTTCATATTTGCATATTGCTGAATTTATCAATACAGAAATGGAATTAAGTGTTTGCAGAATACTCTGCAGTAGTTTGCTCCACTGCAGTATTACAGTGAGAAGCAGAAAAGAGCTCTGTGATGCTTGCTGGAAGCTGATGAATTCATATCTGCATGGGATCTTAATGCATGACTATACGAATTTGCTGATGGGGTTTGACACTGGCTGGGTGCCATATGCCCACCAAAGCGACTCTATCACTCCCCTTCTCAACTGGACACGGGGGAAAAAAAATAACAAAAGGCTTATAGGACAAGATAAGGAGAGCAGTGAGTTCATCTTGGAGCTTGCTGGCATTGGATATGGTGGAAGCTTCCACCAGCTTCTCACAGAAGTCACATGTATGCCCCTGCCACCCAAATCTTGCTATGTCATCCCAATACAGCTGTATATTTAGGATTGTCTGATGTGCCTTTCCATGTAGAGCAAAATAAGATTTCAGGCAAAACTGATAGTATCCTATCCAGGTCAAATTGTTTCACTGAGGCATATTTTTGCTTACAGAAATAATACAGAGGAAGTCTAGCAACTATATACCATGCAGTAGCATGGTTTAAAAGTAGGGGTTTCCCTAATTCCTACTAACAGCATATGAGAAAAAACTTTGGGGACAGGAGAAATAAATGATGTGGGAAGTCAGTGTAGTGTCCTGTAACTCTAAGGCCAAAATATGTTCTCTAATACAGACTGTGCTCAATGACATTTTTCAGCCTACTTTATACAAGAGACGTGACTCCACTGAAGGCAAGATATTATCACCTTCTATGAAGTGATATTCATAGAAGCATAGAAGGGTTTGGGTTTGAAGGAACCTCAAAGATCATCTAGTTCCAATATCTCTGCCATGGACGTTGAAATCTTCTATTAGACAAAGTTGCTCAAAACCCCATCCGACTTGGCCTCGAATATTTTCAGGGAGGAGGCACCCACAACCTCTTTGGCAGAACTTGCTCCATTACCTCACCACCCTCATCTTTCATGTCTTATCACCTTTATAGAGTGCTTCAGCCCTTGCTTCCTGGGAGAGTGAGAAGTGAAGCACTTCTGTGGACTTGTCCTGTTCTTTCACTTTGCTGTAAGCACTGTCTAGAGCAAAACCCCTTTGGAGCTGGGTGACCTTTGGTCCCACACAGTACAGCCACTCCTGCACTTTCCCTTTCATCTCCTGACCTAGATCTGTGGGGACGACTGCTTACAGTCTGAGTTAGCCTGTAACACAGGACTTTCTACAGCTACAGGTCTGAGCCTCTGCTGCTGTAAGCCACCACAGGGAGTAATTCCCAGCATCAGTGGATCTAGATCCTCTTTGGGGTGAGCTGTGCATGGCTGCAACCCTCACTGCTGCTGTTTTAGAGACTGTTTACAGATAATATAAAGGTTGTAAATTTGAAAATGTGATCATTCAAATTATTTGGCCTCTCACTTATTTTGAATGCTGCTTCAAAACTTAAGTGCTCTAGTTTCCAAGCTAGATTTATTCCTGGCCAGTTTATACTGGAGTGTGTCCAAAGAAGAGCAACGAAGCTAGTGAAGAGTCTGTAGTACTAGTCTTATGAGTAGCAGCTGAGGGAAGTTGGGCTGTTTAGTCTGGAGAAAAAGAGGCTGAGAGGAGACCTTCTTGGTCTCTACAGCCATATGAAAGGAGGTTGTAGTGAGATGGTGTTCAGCATCTTCTCCCAAGTAACAAGTGATAGTATAAGAGGAAACAGCCTCAAGTTGCACCATGGGAGGTTTAGGTTAGACATGAGGAAAAATTTATTTCCCCAAAGGGTTATCAAGTCCTGGAACTGGCTGCCCAGGGCTGTGGTGGAGTTTAAACCCCTGGAGGGATTTAAAGGATGTATAGTTGTGCTGCTGAGGGATGTAATTTAGTGGTGGACCTGGCAGTGCTGGATTAACAGTTGGACTTGGTGATTTTAAAGGTTTCTTCCAACCTAAATAATTCCATGATTCTATTCTATTAGTCTACCCTTGTGTTGTTCTACTAAGGGCAGCTCTGCACTTCTACCCCATTGTTTATTACCCTTCTCTTTACAGAGGACAGTCGTGTGTCCACTCAGTCCTGTCTCACAGCTAGAACAAATGAAGCTCTTAGCTAGCAATTGTCAAACAGCTTCCTCTTCCCTGCTTTTCCTAGGATCCAGCTGAGAAGTATCTGATTCACTATAGTATTTAAATGCATGATCTGGCACTTTTTCTAATTAAATTTCCATTTTTCCTCTCTTCAGGGTTGTCTAGTTTTTCTTAGACAATGTTCTTATTGTCCTCTTTGCTAACAGTGAGTTTTCACTTTGAAGTCTTTGTAGAAAATGTGCTGATGACACAATGTAATTAATGAAAATAATAATGGATATGAAAGGAAAAATAGAAAAGATTGATCTGTAATGATTTCTGTTGATAATCTTCCTCTGGCTTGATGAAACTTTTCTTCAACCCAGCTGGTTGCAATCACTTTAAGCACTTGAAATTTCCTGTATTAATTCTCACTTTATCTAATAATCTTCCATGGTGGTTTAACGAAGTTCCACTAGGTGTAATTTACCACATTTTTCCTTTGTCTAGAAAGTAAGCTTTTCATCAAAGAAAGGGGAAATTCTAGTCTAACTAACTTGTGTTGGATAAATACATGCTAAATGGTGTCCTGTTTTATGTCTTTAAAGACTCTTTTCTTCCTAGCTTCATTCTGAACACTTGTGTGCTGATGAGGTCAGACTTAAATCTCAAGGTTGTTCTCAAAGCTCTTTTCCTCTCTTTCTTAAACAGGTAACTGTTTGCTCTTTCATGTTATGCTGTGCAATGCCCTACATTGGAGGTCAGCGGTGCTGCCTTTGTCTCTCTGACACTGTTGTCCTGGATGGAAACAAGCAAAAACACCTTAAATTTTGGGTAGCATCTAGGTTTTTTTCTTAATCTTTTCAGCCTTCAAACCCCACCCTTGCTTTTAGCAGATTAAATGCTCTGTCCTCCTTCCTTGTGGAAGCCCTTTCCCACAAGCTTCTCCCCTGGCTTTAGGTGGAAACTCCAAAGACAGCTTCTTTTTCCCTCGTACATATGGAAATGTCTTTTGCATTTCAGAGACTCTGAGTTTTTCAGGCCAGCAGACTTGTATTTCCAGAAGTTCTCCTTATTTCTCCACTTGTGCCTTTTTGAGAGACTCCCATTTCTCTCTTTGATTCTTAAAGAGAATCAATTTGGGATTTCTCCATCACAGGTTATTTTCTATAAGCAGCTCTTTTATAGTCTCTTCATTACGTGCCAAAAGCAACTTTAAAATAGAGTCAATTCTTGTTGGCTCAATGACTGTCTTTTGATGTCTGTCAGCTCTTGCATCCAGATACCTATCTCTGAGATGAAGCATTCACAGAACAAAGTCCATTATGCCCAGCCCAATAGCTAGGCTTGATCATAGAATGGTTTGGATTGAAAGGGACCCTTTAAATGTCATCTAGGTCAACCCTGCTGCAGTTAGCAGGAGCATCTTCAGATGGATCAGGTTGCTCAGAGCTCCATCCAACCTGACCTTGAATGTTTCCAGGGATGGGGCTTTTACCAACTCTCTGGGCAACACATTCCAAATACTTGAAGCACTTTGTTTCCTCAGTAGGAGTGTATCACTCTAGTGACCCGACAACAATGTAAGCTGAAATTACTGTTATGCACTGCATACAAATGATTGTTTTCCATTCCAAGTATCAGGGGGTATAGTCCAGAGTCAAGTGTCTCAGGTTGAGGACAGGAAATAAAGCCAATTCGGTGATGGTATCAATTACGTCAATTGTGATGAGTAAACAAAACGTCACAGCTTCTTGGCAAGGCTCCTGGAGCGAAGTAACAGAAGTGGATAAACTAACTTGAGACTGCTGGACTTGTGAAATAGCGTTATGCTAATTTTGGAGAGGCAATAACATTAACTGAAGTCTAGTGTTCAAAGGATTTGTTGAATTTGTCAGATTAGGGCACTTTGCTGAAATGATTATATTTTGATTCATTATAATTTTGGCTTGAAACATTTAATTTCATGCATTTATTTAATCCTGTATCATAGCTGAATCTTATCTTGCATATACCCAACCTAGATTCATAGGTCTTCAGCAGAAAGAGGATATGATTTTCACACCTGACCTGGAAATTTGGATATGCTGGCTGCAGTTTCCAAAGTTTTTCCACGATCAAAGACAGAGAGTCCTACTCACAGGTTTTTTAATGGGGTAGGTGACTGCTGAGAGCTCTTGAAAAATCCTCTGTGTTGCTTTCAGTGATATTAATACTATTAATACCTGTCAAATACCTGGCCCTGTGGTTAGCTCTATAAACAGCATTCTGGTAGCCTGTGCATGGGGGCATAAGGAAAAATTTCTCTCCTATAAGAGTGACAGAGCACTGAAACAGGCTACCCAGAGAGGTTGTGCAGTCTCCTTCTCTGGAAAGATTCAAAACCCACCTGGATGTGACCCTGGACAACCTGTTTTAGGTGAACCTGCTTTAGCAGGGGTTGGGGGGGGGGGGCGGGTTGTACTACATGATTTCCAGAGGTCCCTTCCAGACTAACATTCTGTGATTCTGTGTGTACTGCTACAAGTCAAATTACATTAACTTTCCCATAAACTGTCAATGTGACACTGATCCTCTTGGGCTGCTGAGCCCGGATCACTTGGTATTTAGATAAGGTGTGTTGGCTATGCCTAGAGACTGGCTCCTGTCCTGTTTCTCGTTCTCACTTTGATTTGGGCAGCACCGTGTTTTGGATTACTCTTGACAATAAGCAACTTTGGTGCCATTTGCATTCAAAGTACCTTATGACATGCATGGAGATGGATCCACTTCAGTCCAAGGAAAGCACCCTTACCTCAGACCAGGTCTAGTTGCCTTTTGGGAAACAGATAACTCTTGATTTCAGAGCTGTAGGAAGGAGGGACAGCCTGGAGCCTCTGTCCCCTCCTGAACAATGGAGTCGCCATCCTGTGCAGAAGACTGGTCACCCAAGCAGTAAAAGCGAGAGCTGGTCCCTCCTTTCCATCAGAGAGGCTGCGTCATAAGGGAAATGCGAAGCACAAAGCTTAGTGGGTGATGTGAAATGCAAGGCTTAAAAGCATTTTTTTTCCCCCCTGGAGACTCCTGAAATAAAAGCTAATGTCTTTTGGCCTGAAAGAGTGTACAGCTGCAGGGCACTATAAAGCTAAAGCATTATGTTCCCTTGAAATAAAATTCTGCGCAAAAGCAGCTTGAGTTACACTTCTGCCTGGGCACATTTTAGAAACCATTCAGAAAACTCTTGTAGTTGCTTTGTCTGCTTTTCCACCATTCCAGATCTAATCATTGTTGTCAGTGTAGTGACAGCAGTTGCTCAAAGCTTCATGTGGTCTTCAGCCAAAACCTCTGTTATTTTTGGCTTCTGTTGGTCCCTAAAATCTGTGGGTTTGGATCAGGGAACCCTCTCTTCTACCTATGTGGGTAGAGTTCACAGTCACTTCAGTCATGGAAAAGTCATTTACATGCCTACTGAAGCCTGAACCCTGCTGAACCAGGGTTACAGCCCTTGATCTAGTCCTTCTGTCTATAGAACAGAGGTTTGCTGCCGTTGATGTAACTTGAATATTCAGACATTACCTTTCAGGGTATTTCAAACTTTGGTATCTGCAAATTTGAGCTGTGTGAAATCATTAATTACTTCTGGTATTCTGTTATGTGTCCCCTTTACCTTTCATCATAAAATGAGATTTACTGCACAAATTTTAGGGTAAAAAAAAGAAAAACTGAGAATTTTATAATGGACTCTAAAATCAGGGCTCATTTCAACCTGATGCGAAAATTGCAACTGAGATCTAAATTGATGCCTCTAGGTTGGAATTTCTCTTAGGAGTATCTTTACACTAACACAGAAAAAAGTTTGTCTTTATAAGGCAGACAACAGAAAAGTTTCTAGATTTGAAGCATCCAAGATGATTTCGATGTATAGCCCTGAAATAGGAGAGGCTGGTGCCTGTGCATATGTCCTTGCTGCTTCCACAGGGAGGTGTGTGTGCTCCCTGCCTTGCTGTGTCCCAGCAATAGGCACATCACTTGGTTAAAATGCCATCTCCTCTTGCGCTCCTGCCTGCTGTGTTACAGTTTGGTAAAACACCATAATAGAAGTGGATGTTATTCTGCCTCCCAGAGAGCACCTCTTGTCTGGAGAGCTATGAGGCAGCAGTGATAGGAATCCAGTATCGTGGGCAAGTGGGCATAGCCCCTTCACTGTGAATGCTTGGGTAGGGTTGCAGGAGGCAGCTTCAGCTTCTCCATTGCTCTGGAATTTCCCCATATCCCTTTCCAGGATTGGAAGAAGTAGCTGGTTGTATTTGACTTGAGACTATGCACACCTTTCTTCTGGCAGAGCTGTGGCCAGCAGCGTTTGCCCTTGACTTGATGCACTGCCCATATTCTATCTGCATGCATTTAAGTGACTATTAAAAGAGTAAAAATTGTTTTCATAGAATTGGAGCATGCTTTGGGTTGGAAGAGACCTTTAAAAGCCACCCAGTCCAACCCCCTTGCAGTGAGCAGGGACATCTTCAACCAGACCAAGCTGCTCAGAGCCCTGTCCAACCTCATCTTGAATGTTTCCAGGAACGGGGCTTCTACTGCCTCTTTGGGCAACCTGGGCCAGAGTTACACCACCCTCAGTGTAAAGGGAATTCTTCCTCGTATCTAGTCTAAACCTCTCCCCTTTTACTTTTAAAGCTACAACCCTTTGTCCTGTCACAAAAAAGACCGCCCCTATCTTTCTTACAGGCCCACTTTTGAGTATTGAAAGGCTGCAATAAGGTCTTCTTCCAGAAGGAGTCACTAAGAGTCAGCTGCTTATTCTCTTAAGGTATTGGGTGTTTGTATTTTATCTTACAAAGTCACTTACCAGCAGAGGAATCGCTTCAGTCTCACATGAGTACTTCTGCAGACGTTCTGTCCAGAACAGAGTTCTCCATTTCTTTTCTTTGCCTGCTGACAATGCTTTATGGAATTTGTGAACTTTGCCTTCTCAGTTTTCTTCCACTAGTCAAATTCAAAGTTGTGCTCTGAAATTTCAACTACTAGCACCACTTTACTTGACAGGATCTAATGATTCTTCTTGGAGGCTTCTGTATCTGTGGATTTTGTTTAACTGTGTAACCTTTACTCAGAAATAGGTTAGCTTAGAAAAAGTAGCTACATTCTTTATGGTAAAGCTTTCTAATTGATGATGCATACATTCTTTTTATATGACACTGAAGTTGTGTGTATTTACTGGTCAAAAAGAATTTCTGAGTACAAAGAATTAGCTAATCACCCCTCCAATGACTAAATAAGTCATCAACAGGTGAAGCAATTTAATTCAGCATGTGTCAGGGACGGTAAGGCAGTTACAGGACACTCTGGATAGAGTTTGTCTCCTCTTCAGTTAGCTACCTACACGTTTGAACTCACCATCTTTGTCTCTATTTCTGGTCAATGTTGAGAGAGAGACAGTACTTCAGGTGATTCAAGCTCTCCACCATGCTGACATCTTGAACTTGTCAGGTTTTGAGGCATGGAAGTTTCTTGCTTTCTCTGCTGACCTTAAGGTGTATCCTTAGATGCTTGCTCAGACATAGACATCCATAGAATGAAAGTGAGTGAACGAAACTGATACAAATCCTATCCTGGATATATCTTTACAATAGCATTGTAAGGGTCTAATTTTAATGAAACTCCTCCCAGACAGCATCACTGCCTCCACTGGTTAGTAGGTTAATGCAGGCATGTTTCTCATGCAGTCTCCTGTCAGTGACACAGATGCTTATTGACTTGGCAGCATCTCTTCAGGCACAGAAAGGCTTGAGGTGTTTCTCACGCACTTAGCTAAAGTAGGATTATCTACAAAATGTTAATTTGGCCTCTTTGGGCTTTGATAGAGTCAAGGCAGTAAAAGAGGATTCTTCAGAGGGCAAGTCAATGTATTATAGACCAGCCTCCAGTCCTTTTACACAGCAGCAGAGTTCAAATACAGTTTCAAGAGATGTATTTATCAAAGTCTTAGCAACGGACCTACAGACCACATTGGCTTTGCATTGACATTAAACAGCCAAACTAAGGTCATGAGAAAATATTATAGGAAGAACACAAAAGCAACAGACTGAGCTAGGGATTTCCTGAAAGCATGGGCAGCTGAAGGGGACTTATCACCAATAACCAGATATGTTTGCTCTATGTGTGGTAGGGTAGCTTTATTTTAATAGCACAGCTAATAATAGAATAGCCTCACTTCTGGGTGAAACTTGTGTTTCTGCATTGGTGTGTGTGCAGGTTCTTTTCTGCAGACAACTCCAGGTTTCCACAGAGAGTTTAGAAGGACTTCTGAGTTCACTGCACTTAATTTCTCTTTCACTATTGATATGACTTGTGTCCACTCATTGTGCATTGCAGATACTGCATTTATTGCTTATTGACACATTAAGAAGCTTAGTTAAGATTTTGTGTCAAGTGTACTAGTTGTTTGCCATTTTTCTTTTTAAGGTTGTGAAAAGTTGTTTTTCTTCTGCTGGAAGGGATCTCATGAAATTGTGCATGCAGGTCAGCAGAAGGTGCTGACCCTATTTTGACATCATGTGGTCCAGAAACAAGTTCCTCTTCCTTCACTGGTTGGCGGAGACGAAGCCCAGGGTTATTAGCCTTGTAAATCTGTGTGAATGTACCCAGGCAGGTGAAATAATTCTTAATATGTTTATTCACAGTTTAGCTAAGACAAACATAGAATCATTTAGGTTGGAAAAGACTTTTAAGATCGTCAAGTTTAACTGTTGACCTAACACTGCCAAGTTCAAGCAGCTAGGCAGCAGCTTGTCTGCTGGTTGTGTGTGCCAGGCATGGGAGCCTGAATGAGGGGGTATAGTCCCCTTTCAAGCAGCAGTTCTTCTCCATCACATCCCCGTGTCCTGGTGGGTGGCTTCTGAGGGTGGGAGGTTAGCAAGGGTCAGCTATGTAAAGAAGAGCTGATACTGCTACCTGCTGGTACCCATTCTTTGGCTGGGATGCTGGCTGTACACTGCTGGTTCTCCATGGTGTAGGGTGGTAACTTTGCAATGGCTAAGGCTTCACAGCAACATCTTACCTCTACCACTCATGGTCCTTACATGCCTGTCAGTGCTGTTCCAAACCAAGGTAGAGCTCAAGGGAGAGATTTAAAAATATTTATTATTTAAATCCTACAATAAGATACATGTTGTCTCAAACTAGTTAGTATTAATGACTAGACTTTATTAATGATTTTGCAACACATGGCAAGAAAATGTGCTTCAGCAACTTTTTCTTTACCATATGACAGAATAACAAGTCCCTTCAATTGCTTTATCAATTGCTTTATCTTGATTAATCAGTGTAGGTCTCCCATCCGTCCTCTTAACACTACATAATAGAAGCAAGCAAAGGAAACTGGTTTACATATACTGATTCATCTTGCATGCCTCAGGCCTGAAAAGGCTATATTTTATTCTGCTAAGGCCGAAGGTTTTGGGAATATCCAGAACTGAAATAGCTAATTTCATTGCTTGCTTCAAAGTGCATCCACCAAGCTCTGTTCTTCACTGCTTAGTTCCATAGATGTGACACATATGCTTCAAACCTTCAATAACAATCATGTTTACTGCAAACAAATCAAATATTCAACAGCAACGTGTAAATAAGAGCAGTAGCAGCAGATGTCCAAACAAAACCGGCACTGTGCTAGCCAAGTTTCAGCTTGGCACACATCTCAGACAAGCTCTTCCCGGGAAAAGGTTATTACAGCTACAAAAGCTATGTTAAAACAATGAAATATATCTGTCCAGCTCAGATTTTGCCACTTTGGATGTTGCTGCTCTAACTGTACTAATTCTTCTGAAGTTCATCATCCTTAAAAGTAGCTTTCCAGTACATTAGCTTAACTTGCATAATTTTTAACATTAACTTTCTCATTTTCTCATTCATGTTGTTCAGCTGTTTCCCCTTGACCCTATCTGTTACAGAGTCCACCAGTATGTCTTACTGAAGCTGACTCTATCTGAAGTCTTTCCAAGTTCCCAAAGCACAGACAACAAAGAGAGATTAGAAAAAGCTTCAAGATAAGAGACATAGTGGAATGAAAAATGCAACTTACTCCAAGAAAGTGTTTAACATGCAGGTAAAAGACATGTCTGGACTGTCTTGTCAATCCAATCTATCTATCTGCCTTTATACAAGATAGATTTTAGTGACAGCACAGGGCAAATAGTCACACAGCTTTCCTGCTCTTAAAGTCTACATGTGATGTAGTTATAGGATATGATTTACAGTCATCTCTTATAGGTATGTGGTGTTACCCAAGCCACTCTTCACTAAACCTGATTACAGACAAGAAGAAAGGGAGGACTGCCATGAGAAAGTGCAGAAGGACTTTGGAAAGGGAAAATCCTAAAGGCAGGTGTTGGAGAGCATCAAGTGGAGTGAAGCTTCAACTGAAATTTTGCTAGTGGTTTAGACTGAGTTATTAATAAAAACAAGATTGAATCTTAGCTGTTCTTAAAGTAGCACAAATACAGTTGGTGCAGTATTCAGTGTTGTTACACTGAAATATATGGAGAATAAGACTTTTATTTTAAGGTCTCTGTGCTGTATTGAGGGCTTTACAGTAACTCCATTTCTTTTTGCAGTGTATTTCTTAGTGTACCTACAAGGAGGAGTTTTGGCTTTCAGTTCGGATGGCTGGTTGGTTTTGTTTACCAGGTATTCCACCAAATTCTATTCACAGCTACTCTTAGAGACATGAGTGGATCTTGATATCCCTTCTGCTAGTATTACCCTCATGGCATCCCTCTGAAGCCCTTGGCAAAGCTTTCAGTTCACAGCAGGATTTTTTAGTTTTTAAATGGGAGTACTGACTGTGTGAGACATTGACATCAAGCCTGACTCCAGCTGTGTTTCTTTAACATGGGCTTAACTCTCCTGACAGTAGCTATGTTATTCTTCATTTTGATAGATGTCATTGGAGTAAGGTATAAAGATGCTATAAGTTTAAAATCAGATTAAAAATCTTAGATCTTCTGTTGCATATCATTACACACTACATCTTTACAGTCATGTTCTTATACACACACAAGATTTGTCACTTCTTTGGGTTATACTCTGTTTCAAAATTTTCCTTAGAAAAATATTGTGAAACATAATTTTACATTTCAAACACAACTAAATTTCTAGTCCAGACTATAACTGTTTGACTAGAGACACTCTGTATGAGGTTTGGTGAAAAGAGCTAAATTACTCTTTTAGCTCACTGGCAGAGAAGCTGTCTAGGAAGAGATGCAGAGAAGGAACATAGTCTGCTCCTGACCTAACTTTGCATGTAAATCATGTCTGTTCTTTGTATTCCTCTTGATTCCAGAAGCATTGCTGTGTTGCTGGCCAAGGCATGCCTTGTGGAAAATGCAGCATTTGGAAGGAAATAAACCTGAGCTTCAACTCGGGCCTATTTGCAGCCCATAGAGAAAAGTCTTCCTTTCTCCACTGCATTTAACCTTACCACCTCTCCAGTATCAGAAAAAGCTCTTGCTGTGAATCCCTGTTTGCTGTGAAGAAATCAGCATTGATGGGGATTCACTGCTTCAGAGCAGAGCTCTTGTTCCTCCTCTCCCCCACTGGTTTACATCTAAAACATAAGAAAAAATATGATGGTGCATGCTGTGCACATTCTAGAACACGACAATAAACACTCTCTAGCGGATTACCTCAAGAAAATTTCTCCTACAAACGCTTTCTGTGTGTGTACTGCATGTATGCCCTCATCTCCTTTCTCCATCTCTGCTTTTTCTGCAGCTGATGGTTCTATTGTCTCTTATTTTATTGTTTAAAGCTAGAACAGATGGCGATACGTCTATTAAATACTAAACTATGCCATGCAGGAATCATTATCACAGCTGAATTGGTTCCTTTTAAGAGTGGTTTTATCCTTTGGAATAGATTAAAGGACTCAGAAGAAATTCACTGCATTGCTGGATGCCTGTGATGGGCTGAATGGATGACACTCCACTCTTGGCCAAAAATGTAGTGTAGAAAGACAACTAGCACCTTTCCTACAAAAGCAGATTTACTGCAGGTTTCTGCGTCCTCTGCAGCAATTCAGAGAAGGGTGCTGAGCTTAGCAAGGCTCAGTGCTGGAGAACTGCCTCTGGGACATGGGTAAAAGCCCTGCCAGCTACTGAGCTGCTTCCTTGCTGTTTTTCCATGGACTGATTGATGGGAACTACATGATGATACTGCTGCAGGAACCATATTTTCTTCTATTTAACACTATTTTCCAGGAGTCCTTCTGCATAGGTTTGAAGAACTCAAGGTCTTTGTGTCAGGATCTATTTTCTTTTTTGAATTTTTGGAATATACTTTGGCTGGGTCAGCTTGCTTTAGTTTATTCTCATGGTCTCTCATCACTCCAAATAACTAATGAAAGGACTGTTTGTAAAAAGCCACAGGAACTGCAGCCCTCTGAAGTCATTCATTACAAAGTAGGACTCAGTGGTCCTGGGTTTGTCTCCCTGAAGTATAACTGTCTTGCTCTTCACTGATGAAATGGATAAAAATGTTCTTTAAAGTAAAATGAAGATTTTTGTAATGTACAAGACTGTACTTTTATCTGATGAACCTTGCCAGATAAATCTCATTTAAACAGTGAGATACCAAATCCTCTGTTCTTTCTCTTGCCTCAGTAAAATCCAGTTTGTTCTTCAGGCACTAAAAATGTTCTTTCCACGCTTACCAAGTGACATCATCCAGTGAAATGAATACAGCTGGATAGCTTCATGCTGAGGATATACTGTGTGGAAACGTGTTCTTCTGGAGTTTCACTCTCTGATGGGGATGAGATGTCAGACAAGGGCCTCTTGTATTGCAGTCCAGCACCTCCCAATTCAAATAGCTCCAGTATACTTCTTCAAACACAGACTCTGCTGAGGGCTTATTTCCATTCTCTTATTCTTATGGTCATCTCTGCTGAAGCAGCAGCCAAGCTGTGCTATGTACCCTGTGTAAACCTGGAAAAGTTCCTATTTGTCCTGGAGCAGAATTATTTTGTTGCATGGCTGTTTCAGAAGCTCACAGAAGAATGGAGGCTGTGGCTGTTCCATCTGCCACCCCTTCACTGCTGACCATTTTTCAGCAACTCTTTTTTGAAAGCTTTGGTGACTTTTTCTAAGCAAGTTTGAAAATCTTTTTACTGGGCTAACACTGTGTGTTTCATAGCCACAACAAATGAAAATATATTTTATTGGGTCACTGACTCAACTGTCTCTCAAAGCAATCCTCTGGTGGACCCATAAAACACTTCTGTTGTATGTTTGAGAAGAGGAAGAGAGGCATCTTGTAGGTAGCTGAACATCTTTCTTATTTCTTATCTGGAAATGACAAACCCTGGCCAGGACAAAGATCATTTGCATTGGTCTCTTGAATCAAAGATCTTTGCACAGGCAGTCAGGACCTCATTTCCAATATGTGAGGGAGATGGGAAAGATTCATGACAAACTCATTGTTTTAATTGCCCGTTATTCTTATGTCAAAGGGTCCAGATCAATCTCCAGCTGAGGGCTTGGGTGACAAAGTAGACCTTGGCATGGCATGCCAGATCTAAGTATAGGCAGTTAGAAACTAAGGATATCCACGGGGATGTAACACTGGCAAGCACTTTGGGATCTTTACTTCTCACCTTTAGTGTGTGGCTTCACCAGCTCTGCATCACCGTATTGATTCCTGTTGGAATCAAACAAATAAAGGCTCAGTCTGAAAAATCTCTTATTTGAGATACTTTGGATTCACCTGTAGTAAAATTAAGTTGTGTTGTTTAAAACCTAGATTTTGGAGCTGAGCTGTAAATGTTGATTGATTGTTTGATGGCTTGACTTTCTTGTGGATCTGATGAAATCTAGCAAGCAATCTCAAAAGCTTCTTTCTCTTACTCCTTTATGGCACAGTAAATTACATTTCTCTCCAAAATGAGAGCTCTCATTTCATTTTCTCCTTTACATTTCTCTTTGCTGTGCCCTCCCATGGAAGGGAGGTCAGGCTGGCTCCCACATGGTTGCTTTTGTTGGCTTCTGTAGAGAGAACACATGCACATGGAGGGTGCCAAAGGAAGCCACAGTTTTCTCTCTCAGCACCATGTTAGCTCTACCCCTCATAATGCTGTACCTGCAGGTCAGTAAAATATATTGTTTATTGTTCACAGATACAACCCTCATCATCAATGGAGTGTATATGGTAGTAAGAAAGAATTTTTCAGGGTGCATACAGAGGAAAAAGTATTGTAGAAATTTACTGATGTAACTCTTTGGGAGGAGAAAAATCACAGAATCATAGAATGGTTGAGGTTGGAAGGGACCTTAAAGATCATCTAGTTCCAAACCCCCTGCCATGGCAGGGACACCACATGCACTAGACCAGGTCATCCAGGGCCACATCCAGCCTGGCCTTAAACACTGCCAGGGATGGGGCCTCCACAACCTCTCTGGGCAACCTGTTCCAGTGCCTCACCACCCTTTGGGTAAAGAAATGAAAAATGAAAGAATTGAGAAGAAAATTCTCTTTGGGACTATTCCACACTTCTAGATCCAACATCACAGAATTAATTATTTTATTGGTAACGTTTAAGAAAGGTTTCTCAAATCAGAAATATGAGCCAAACTCTTCTTGTTCTAAACACTTCTACTAAGCAGGCAAACTTTAAGCAAAATTAGAGCCTGGCAGTACAGATCTTATCAAAGCTCGAGAGAGTCACTGGAAAATGTCAGAGGAATAAATTGCATTATCTATTGATGAATGACATCTCCACAGATAGTTCAAGCTAAACAGACTGTTTAATTCATTTTCTTTGCAACCAGAAGTCCTTCTCTGCAGTGAAATGAACTTTTTTCCCCTTCTAAGCTTTTCTTATTAGATTTTAGTTTGGCATTGAGGGCTAAAAATTCAGTGAGTCATTTGCTCAGCAGAGAAATTCCTAAGATAATCATGATTTGTTGAAGTATAAATAAGTTCCTGGCCTTGCCTAACAGTTGACATGTTAGTGAAGGCATATTTAAGCCAGAAAAATAAATAGCTGCAGCTGGAACAGTGGCTGCATCCAAGCAAGATGCTCATGGAAGATCCATGTAGACCAGATCATTCTTCTGTGTGGGCCATCTTTAATGCTCAGTAGATGGTACCAGCATAAATATAATCTAAGAATAAAGGCGTCATGGTGTATCAAAGCTTCCTTCACTGTGTGCTGCAGCACGTTTAACCAAGATCTGCATTCCTTCCAGAACATCAGCCTGGAGGAATGCTTTTTAGATGCTGTTATGGCAAGGAGGTCAAGGTCAGCATGGGCCTGGGGAATGCTGAGGTCAGACAGCACTCATCACAGAGGAGAAGTTGATAGCCTTTTCCCTAGCAAGTCTTATGAGAAGTAGCTGAATGGAGCTTGGATTGTCTGGTTTGGAGAAAAAGAGGCTTAGCGGAGACTTTCTCACTCTCTTACAATTACGTGGAAGGAGGTCGTAGAGAGATGTGGGGTTGGTTTCTTCTCCCAAGTGACAAGAGACAGGACCAAGAGGAAATGTGCTCAAGTTGCACCAGGAGAGGCTTAGGTGGGAAATTGTAAAAAATTTATTTCCTGAAAGTTTTGTCAAGCACTGGAAGAGGCTGCCCAGGGAAGTGGAGGGGTCACCATCCTTGGAGGGATTTAAAAGATTTGTAGATGTGGTGCTGAGGGGGTTAGTGATGACTTGGCAGTGCTGTGTTAATGGTCTCTTCCAACCAAAATGATTCTATAATTCTTAATCTGCAGCCTGAGTGGACAAGGGTATAAGTGGAAACACTGTTTTTCCAAAGAGCAGTAAGTAGCTTATTTAGAAACAGAGCTGGGTCTAGCATTAGGGCTTCATGCAAGCTCAGGTGGCAGGTGACACCACTTTTGTCATGGTGCTAAAAGTTGCTCTGCCTTTCTAATGTACAAGGAGGGAAACCCAATCTTTTGGGCTCACCCACAGGTGTGAGTAAGGGTCTGGGGTGAGAAGCTCCTATCAGTGTATCTGCAGGCTGTCTGCCTCAGTTTGGGAGCTTACACTTGCTCTTTACCCCTTGGTTTTTCCTACGGGAATGGGTAGGATGCCTGGAGCCATGCTCGGATACAAATGTTTAAATTGTCTGTGCTCTGGTCATGTTTAAAATCTGTCTGTAAGGGACAAAGGTTTGGCCTTGTCATTACAACTAGTCATGTCACTCTGTGTTTTGACAGCAACCCATGACTGTGCCAGTCTCCTCTATTTTACTAGTTTAAATGGAGGAGTGATTAGCACAAGGTGCCACTTCTCAAAGCTCATGCTTAAAACGTCTCATTGGCATAATAGACTACAAAATATACCCAGAGTATAAAAGTGACAGAACTCTGGAGCATCAGAGAGTGGTAAAGCATAGAAAAAAACTATGCTGGATGGTATATGGATCAGATTCAGTCCAGTGAGACAGGTTTGTCCCCACTGTGGCTCATAACTTCTGAAGATGCCTTTGATTTTCACATTTAAGGAATTTTGGTATAGCATTAAGCTAAAGGCTTTCCTTTGGCCTGTATTAAGCATAAGGAAGCAAACCAGCCACAAATAGTGTGTCTTTTCAGTGACCTTTATTTTGTTTAAAATTTGTTTTTTTCTTTAAAGTTTATTTGTCTGAGTTGTGAGAAACAATTCATATGAAAATCTGGAAAAAATGTCAGATTTGTCCAATATTTTTTTTAGATACCAGATGACTTGCTCTCTTGGCCTATTTCTCAAATACATGGTATTTCATTGTACAAATTCACCTCGTCTTCATGCTAAGGGAAGTGATAATTACTTTAACAGCTAAAATCACAGGCAAGGTCTTTATTTTTGCTTTGCATCTATCCTGCATTGCACTGCTGGTATTTAAAATGTTTGAGAAGACGAAGAGAGGCATCTCGTAGGCAGCTGAACATCTTTCTTATTTCTTATCTGGAAATGACAAACCCTGGCCAGGTCAAAGATCATTTTCATTGGTCTCTTAAATTAAAGATGTTTGCACATACAGTCAGGACCTCATTTCCAATATGTGAGGGAGATGGGAAAGATTCATGATGCTCTGCATATGTCAGAAAAAAGAAGTGAAATGGTGGCTAGGGCAGCCACAGAATTTGGCTGCAAAATAGCACATGCAATTCAGATTCAGAGAAGTTTGGGTTTTAATCTGTATTCTTTAATTTGGAAAAAGCAGCTTTATAAATCTGATCAAAAGTTTGCTAGTACCAAGAGACCTGCAAAATACTGATAGCTGTCTGGTGTATATGCAGTTGTGACACCAATTTTTCCACATCAGCATCCTCAATCCCATTTCTCTGATCTCCAGGAGCAGAGTTTTCCTTCTCCTAACCCAGGTTTGCTTGGCAGGTCCCTCAGGGACTCTGCTGAGACAGGCAGAGCACCAGGTTATTTTCCAAGCTTTGCCTCTGACAAATGCCACAGAAACACCAAATAGTGCTGATGTTGATTCCTGAAAATGCAAACAGTCCAGCAAGGGAAATGGTTTCTGTGAAGCATAACACAGCGGTAGCAGAACCCTGGGGAGCCTGACATTGTGCATTAGGATGAAAGTAACTCCATGGCTGCATGCAGGGAGTTGTCCCCACCACCAGTGGCTACCTCTGGCCTTCTTCATCCCTATATCCTTCTCTCAGTGGGAGAGATGTCTGGTATCCCATAGGAGCATCTCTGAATGCTTACTTATGGTGGTTATTTGTCGTACACCTGCTCTCAATGGCATTTGGGAGAAGACAGTCTGAGTTTTTTGAGGTTTGTATTAGAAATCTTTCTCCTCTACTTCATACTTTTTCTTCACATTCTAAACTTTCTCAGGCACTGTGAGTGCCTGTTTGCTTTAGCTGCTTTCTCCATTTGTCTTTTCTGATATTCTTCACGGTGCTGTCACATGTAAAATAATTCTGGGCAAAAAGTACACTTGTCTGATGTGTTGAAGGAACAGCCCTAATTGTGTGTGACACTGCAGCACAGTGTAAGATAATTGCTAGAGGCAGATCTTCTGTATTGTAGATACATTCACAATCCCAAATCTGTAAGTGCCTGTAATGATAAAGGAAGCAAACTTCAATGAGAGCTGATATTTCTCCTGGTTTGGTCAGGAAGGAGGTTGACCTACATGTCAGTCATGCCTACAATCCCTACCTGCACTTGATCTTAAAGGTCTTTTCCAACCTAAACAATTCTATGATTCCACCTCTTGGGAATCGGTTCCTAACACTCGAGAGATTTGAGGTCCCTATGGATATTATTTGTGCAGTTAGTTTAAAATGTGCAATTACTTTTACTTTCCTTTAAAACAAACAGTGCTAAACTGCCATTTAAAATCACACTCTAGATTTAAATAGATTTAAGAAAATGTATGTACACACAGGGCCAGCTCATCAGTTTGAAGTTATATCAATTACTACTTGAATTAAAGCAGTTGTGTTTCACATAGAGCAAGTTTCAGACACCAGACCTGCTCCATGCCCTGTGTTGTTGGCTGAACTAAGCCAGTATGAGTTTTGATTCAACTGAAGCCTGTTCATGCTTAGCTCATAGACACATATAGAAGCTCCCAAGTGACCAGATGGCCCTACCTGAGTTCATAGCATGGTTTTGGTTGGAAGGAACCTTCAAAGGCTATCTAATCCAACCCCCTGCAGTAAGCAGGGACATCTTCAAACAGGTCAGGCTGCTCAGAGCCCTGTCCACCCTCACCTGGAGTAGTTCCAAGGATGAGGCATCTACCACCTCTCTAGCCAACCTGTGTCCATATTTCACCACCTCAGTGTAAAAAAATTTTTTTTTTGTAGTCTAAACCTCCCCTCTTTTCTTTAAAAACATCATCCCATGTCTTGTCAAGCTATGTCTGTCCCCGTCTTCCTTACAGACCCCTTTAAGCACTGGTAGGCTGCAATAAGGTATACCCAAAAGCCTACTTTTCTTTCAGCTGTTGCTGCAGAAACCAGCCTCGTGGTCTTTCCTACCCTCACAGGAAAGCATAAGCCCATGTGTTATCATGAGCTGCAGTCCTGGCAAAGGCTGGAAACATTCATAAATGGATTATGGCAGGTTGGGTCACAATCAATGATGTTACAGCATGGGCTAGGGGGAAGAAGCTTCCTGGGAGAAGAGCTAAAGGTAGTGATTATGCAGATGCTCATGCTAGTGAGGAAGAAGAGTGAAGAAATTAGGATGTAGGGAGTATCCTCTTCTTTCAGGTCCGCCTCAGCCAATGCAGAGAATATGGCCACAGCCTCACATTAACAGATTATCTGTGATCATGTTCTCACCACTGTTCATTTCAAACTAGATGCAGGAACATCTGTCAGTTTACACCCGAGAGACACCCTGGAAGAAAAGAAAAATTGGACTGTGCCTAAAGGTAGTGTGAAAGCAGTCTGAGATTATGTTCTTAGGTTTGTACTTCAAACATCTGTTCTTCAGTGGGTCTGGTCAGCATTCAGCTAACAAGTGCTTTTGGTAGATAAAATGTTACATGATTCCAGTATGGGACTGGTACCAGTCCACATATGTTTGCAATTGTTGCTGTGTGCATACAGGCTGTGTATATTCAGATAGTTTTGCCTGTGATCGAAATTCCCCAAATGTCTTAAAATGTCTTTAAATGTCATGTCTTATGTGTTATGGAAAAATTTTTCAAACTTGAGTGTTGGGGGGTCTGAGGTTGAGAGGAGCAAAACCCACAGCCTTGACACTGTATCAGCCTGCCTAGGCTAAAAAAAGCAGCTAAACTTGGTTCTCATCTCCTAATCAAGCTTGAGTCATGTGAAAGTTGATTTAGAAGCAAGTTCATACAATATAAGTTAGAGTGGATAGAAAGCAGGTGCTTTTGGCCCCTACCACTTGTAGAAGACTCAGTGGTTGCTCTGCCACGTGTAAATTGTTGATGATCTCCAAGGTTGCAATATAAAAAGCAGTGCAATGCAGGTAATGAGATACAGGAGGAGGACACTCATGTCCAGAAAGTAAATTTAAAACTGTTTTTTGTTTCTCTTTTGTGGATTCTTGGCACCACTTCTGCTGAAGAGTGTGTTCAGCTCAGAGGGCATAGGTGTACTACTATGTAATAGCATCTCAGCCCCACTTTTCAAATGCTTCTGACTTGGGAAACATTTGTTTGCCTTCCTAAGCATTTTGAGACCAATTGTGACCTCCTCTTCAAGCTCAGGTAGCACCCTCTGTAAGGGGAATGGGAAACCTCAGAGCTATTATGGCTTCCAACATGATTCAATTTGATTTTTAAAAGTTTAAATTCTAAGTTCAAGATTTTAATTGAGCTCTTGACCCCTTGTGCTGCTCTCAGTAGTTTATTTGCTTTTTGAGAACAGGAGAAAATAGAAAAGTTTCCCTTCAGTGACATTCTGCCTTCTCAAATATCAATAATAGGATTTAATAGCTGCTTCTCTTTAACTCTGGTGTGTTGTGGCAGTTAAACCACCATCATGGTTCATGTCTGAACCAGTTCTGCATCAGTGATGGATGGAGCATTGCATTTTAATGTTCTGTATCTCAGCCACAGATTGTAAATTCTGTACAACCCTTCTGGGGCAGAAAGCACTAGGTAATGGTAGGTATGAATATTTTAATGTAATATCTAACCACAGTTATTACTGGTTTAGAGTTTCATCTCACGTCAGCACATAGATGTTTAGAAGACAGGCTTAAATAAAATAAAATTAAAAAGAAAGGTACTTGTTTTAAGAGTTTGCATCACAATGTTTTTTGCATTAAGGTAGGTAGATTATTTTGTAAGATTCTCTGTTAGATCTTATTTCCTACTTGGGCTGATATGTTTTCATTTCGTTCTGGTCATTGTAATTCTATTTCTAAATAAAACTGAAAAATAATTAACCCCTTTCTTCCTCTAATGAACTGACAAAGATAATTATATTCTTATCTGGAAGTTACCTACAGAATGGTATTTAAAGGAATAAGTTACCAAAATGTCCTGTTTGGGTTAGAACAGAACTAATTCTGTTCAGAGATTTTACCTTTTTATTTAGAGCTCCTCTGAGAAACTGCACTTTCTGAAACTAACAGCATGTTTTCATAGACAGAGCCAGCTTCTAGTAGTGATAAGGCCTAATGTTTAGATTTACTACTAGGGATTGGTAGGTAGAGCAAGGTCACTGCTGAATCTTGTGTCTCACTTTGGAGAATGCAGGGCGAAGGCTGCACCATCAGAGAGGGGCAGACAGGACAGGTGACCCTAAACTGACCAACTAAAGTGTTCCATCACATATATGTCATATTAGATATATAAACTGGGGGTCAGTTCCCCCTTTCTAGTTTCTGTTCTTGAGAAATTACTCTTGATTGATAGGTTGCTGGATTGCTAGATTATTCTCCCTTCTTGGTTCCCACCGTACCACACTTAGTTTAACAGATGCTGTCAATCCTGCTCTGGAGCTGCTTTAGCAGAGGGGTTGGGCTAGATTATGCCCAGAGGTCCCTTCCAACCCCTACCTACCATTGTGTGATTCTCCAGAACAGGAGATGGGGAGAGCTGGGAGAAATGTCCTCCCTAGCTGTCCCAGCAACAAAGGCTAGAGCTGATGGGCAAGCCGTGGGAGGTTTACTGTGGGGTCTTCACCCACAGACAGGTTGCAGACGTGTGAGGGTGTCTTCAGCTCATCCAGTGGTGTATGGGGGGAGATGACCATCTTAGCCTGGTGTGCAGGAAGAGCAGGACCATCTTACTACTGAAGCATGTCAGCCTTTCACTTGCAAAATGTGGCAGACAAATCTGCTCTTAGTGATTGTTTAAGTTGAATCTATTCATGTAGCACTCCTAGCTTGCACCATGTCTCAACGTTCTGTAAATTAAATTTTGATTGGATTGTCATTAGAGCTCTTAATGGACAAAGTTGTATTTATTTGATTGTTCAAAGAAAGGGAACATTCTGAAATCCACTTAGATTGTCACTCTTTAGCTTATTTCTATCAAACAGGTTTGTCTGTAATTAGGGAATTGGAAATAATTTTATTTATACATGTTTCTAGCTTCAATTTCACTACAAAAGGCACAAACCCATTTTTATCGCTTATACTGTCCACTACAGTGACATTTGAAGATCATAAAATCCACTTATTTCATTCTTATCTTAATTTAAGAAATGTTGCTATTCACTTTCTTCTGACTGAAAACTCTTATTTTGCTATTATTATTATTACTACTTGTTTCTTATGGCAGAGATTAGAATCTGAAATGTCTGCACGCTTTTTCTTTAGAGCTAGAGGTAATGAAGGAATGAAATCAAGCAGGACTTCTTACACCAGGGCTGTGTTGTCTGCTTTTTTATTTTTCCCCCCAGACTTTGTCTGGCAAACTAACCATCCAGCAAACAGCCAGAGATGCTGTATGGAGTATCTAAAATCTGAGTTCATACCAAAGCAGTGAGTGGCTGGGCAAGAATCCAGTGCTATCTGATTGGCATGCAGGAGGCTTGCCAAGATGTCAAGAGGAAAAAGCAATGAAAGGGGGATGTTGGAGTAGATGGGGATGCAGTACGGCTGGGGAGCTTGTGGCTCTCAGATTTGGATGTTGATCCCATGTGAGTTGAAGCTGAGGGGCGTGGGCAGACCCTCCCAAGAGGGGTACCCCATAGAAGATAGCTGCTAATTTTATATCTGAGAGGAGGAGACCTGATATGGGACCTGCAGCCCAGGGGAGCAACCGATGGCACCCCATGCCTCACCTTGTCATCATGGTGCTCCTGCCCACCCGAACATCTCTCAGCTCCCCTGTTTGAGTAGGGGATCAGGAGGAGGTTGAGCAAGGCTTTGTATGGGAGCTACAAGCTCATAGTCCTGTAGCGTCTGGTATTGTGGCAACAAGTTATTTGGCCCCAAAACAGTTTTGCTGGGAAAGGACAGCGTGGAGCCCTTCTGTTGTTTATCAGGATTATTAGTTTTAAATTTCTGTTTGGCCCTGTTGGATGGTAACACATTGCTACACAGTGTAGCTGAAAGACCAGTAGTAATGATTTTAAGCAACAGTAGCCGACGGTATCAAAGGAACAGCTGTGGCCAAGAGCAACGCTGGGTATGCTAACCTGGCATAGGGACTGCGCCTGGGCACAGCAAAACTCTCAGCATACCAGCTCATTTCTGAAGTGTGGCAACCTAGCTGTCTCCTCTTTCCATGAGGTTTTGGCTAACTGAGTTGGGGAGGAAGGCGAGTTTTTGGACGGGAGAGGCTGGCTGCCAGACTTCAGGGGCTGAGAGGTTCATCTGCAGGTGCTTGGATTTAAGCTATGCCATTGGCTGGGAAAATCTGCTTCAAGGGACTGAATTTAAGAAGGAGCAAAAATGAAATTTTTTTTCCATGAAAAACCACAACGTTCTGCTCAAATATTGTGTTGAATGCTACTTGCACACCTGCCTTGAGACAGCTCTGCTCTTGAAATGGGAGGGGACATCAAAACCCACAAGCAGAGTCCATAGCAGTCTAAAGCAGAGGCTTGGACTGTGTCATGCACTTGTTGAGGATGGAAAAGACCTTTGAGATCATTGAGCCTAACCATTAACCCAACATTGCCAAGTCCACCAGTGAATCACATCCCTCTGCACCATATCTACTCGTGTCATTAAAAACTTTTTATAAGCAGGATAGTCTTGGCTTTAGTTTCGTCTCCTCAGATATATTTCTACTTGTATTCCAAGGCCTGCTTTTTAAAACCTTTGGGTTTACAGTGTTAGGAAGGATAAGAGCTTATTTACAGTGGAAGTAGTGTGACAAGATGGGGCTGTGAAACCTCTTCACATAATTCAGTGCAATGTACAGAATTGCATATTTACTCTTGTTTTCCCCTGATGCTAAACCAGTGCTCCTTTAAAAGGTTCCCTTCCTTGCCTCTATTTACACATCTTTCTAGCTTGCCTGTGATATTTGACCACCTCAGATTTTAATTGCCTTTCTCTGAGTTTGTGAAACAGTGCTTTTGTGGTCATGGGTCAGTAGTTGTTATTATTACTCTTGCAGGTGATAAATGAAAAGTTGTGTTTCCTTCCCATTAAAAAGGGGTTGTTGTCTCTTAAATGTATTGCAGCAGACAACAAGAGGGCTGTTATGGTTCTTATTTTGGGGAGGTACAGGCAGCCTTGGCTGAACAATGAATAGGGCTATAGCAAAATTCATCAGCGTGCATAGTCTGCCTATGTGGAAGGTGACATATTGAAAGGCTTAACACACCTAATTACAGCTTTATCTGAAACGGCTGTGGTAGAACAGTGTGGATAGGGACATATAGCTGTGGCAAACAGGTCAAGGGAGGGGATTCTTCCCGTCTACTCCACTTTGCTGAAACCCTACATGCAGTGATGCATCCAGCTCTGGAGTCCTCAGCACAAGGAAAGACATGGACCTGTTGGAGCAGGTCCAGAGGAGGCCACAAAAATGATCAGGGGACTGGAACACCTCTGCTGCTAAGAAAGGCTGAGAGAGTTGGTGTTGTTCAGCCTGGAGAAGATAAGGCTTCAGAGAGACCTTATATTGCCTTTTCAGTACTTAAAGGGGCTTACAAGAAAGATGGGGACAGATTTTTAGCAGGGCCTGATGTGGCAGGACAAAGGGTAATGGTTTTCAACTAAAAGAGAAGAGATATAGCTAGATATAAGGAAGAAATACTTGGCACTGAGGGTTATGAAACAGTGGCACAGGTTGTCCAGAGAGGTGGTAGTTGCCCCATCCCTGGAAACATTCCAGGTGAGGTTGCACAGGGCTTTGAGCAAGGATGAGGATGTCCCCACTGAATGCTGAGGAGTTGGACTAGATGACCTTTAAATCACAGAATCACAGAATATTAGGAGTTGGAAGGGTTCTCGAAAGATCATTTAGTCCAACCCCCCTGCCAGAGCAAGATTCCCTAGACCAGGTCACACAGAAGCACGTCCAGAAGGGTTTTGAATATCTCCAGAGAAGGAGACTTCACAACCTCTCTGGGCAGTCTGTGCCAGTGCTCTGGCACCCTCACTGTGAAAAAATTTCTACATGTATTCACACGGAATCTCCCTTAAAGGTCCCTTCCAAACAAAAACCATCTGTTTCTATCAATCTGTTTCTATGATTCTGTGATTCAGATTAAAGGAAAAATAAACCAGGGAGTAACATGAGGGTATGGGTTGTTGGTGGACTGTTTGAAATGGTTGGTTGGTAGCTGCAAGGTTGAAAACACCCCTGTTTTGATGAGGTCAGGGACTTGGATCTTTCCAGTTTGAGTAAGGCTCTGCCTTGTAGTTTTGTGGTATTGTCCATAATCCTGGCTTTCCTCCCTTGTACATATTCTTGAGAAGTGGCTGATGTGGTCCTTGAGCAAGGAATAATAACCCTGTAAATTGCAGCTTTGTTGTGTACTGCTGTGTGCAGTGGTTGTGTCTTTAGATTTTAAAAACAGTATCTGCTCCATTCTTTATATAAATTATTCATATAGTAGAGAAACATTGAATATTATGCTATAAGGATAAAAAGAATGGTGCCCATAAAGAACTGACTGCTTTTATCAGTGACATTGTCAAGCGATGCTACCATGAGTAATCTAATCTCAATCTCCCCATGGGTGCTCATATTCAGAAAGCAGCCATGCAGTTTGAGTAAGCCCACCAAGACACAAGAAGTACAGGCATGTTTCTGCAGCAGCAGTCAACAATTTCCATTGAGAAGTATTTAAAATATAAACTCTTTCTTTATACCTGTAGATTTCTGATCAAAACAGGAGGTTCCATGTGCTTCTTTCCCTTTCTGTCATTAAATTAAAAATAAAAGCAGTGTGAGTAGGTTTTTTCTCATTTCACTTTTTCATGTTTTTCTCTTTACCTTCTGAAGCTTTCTTGACCTTGGAGATGGAAAAAGGAATTAGAGAACAATCTAGCACTGTGATTTGACTGAGGGCCTGACCTGAGAGGAAGGGTTGAAAATCAGCAGAAAGAATGAAAGACAGGGAGAAAAAAATAAATCTTAAACCAAAAATTTTCCTGGATATCATTGCTGTATTTTCTCACATAGAGAACACTGAAATCTTTCTCTGGTAGCTAAATCTACAGAGAAAACCTCATCTGCATTTCCTTAGCCAAGATGCAGGTGTAATAAATACTAACTGAGTATTGACTTTTTCAGAGGTGTTGAGATTTAGTGTGATAATGGGATGCATGACAATACCCAAATGAAGTCCCTAAAGCTGCCAGTGGGCACTGCACTGATCATGCATGAATCTTATTTTCCTTAACTATTTGGCCAGAAAACAAAAATGCAGACCAGGCTCGGGGGAATGGGCAGGCAGCTTCCCAGTTTCTTTTTAAGAGGGAAAGGGTTTAATCCAGCTTGCACAGGAAGAAATCTTTCCTCCCTAAGCAGATACCTGTCTTTTGTCCCCACCAGAGGTAGCTGGCTGCAGACAGGGAGAAGGATTCTTCCAGTGGGACTAGATTTGAGGTTACTGTGACTTAAGGACCTTTTACACCCTATGTCCCTCCCTATCCCTCAGAAACCGGAAGCCCTATCCCCCAATTTTCTCTCATCTGAGAGCATCATCCACTTTCTTGGCTAAAGAAAGACATGGACCTGTTGGAGTGGGTCCAGAACAGGCCCCAAAAATAATCAGGATTGGAACACCTCTTCTATGAGGACAGGCTGAGAGAGTTGGGGTTGTTCAGCCTGGAGAAGAGAAGGCTTCAGGGAGACCTTATTTTGGCTTCTCAGTACTTAAAAGAGAGCCTATAAGAACAGACTTTTAGAGTCTGTTTTTTTAAGTCCGTTTTAAGGAACAGACTTTTTAGCAGGGCCTGATAAGACAGGACAAAGGGTGATAGTCTTAGAGGTCTCCTTCAACCTTAATAATTCTGTGATTTTATGTGTAAAAGAAGGACATTTAGGCTAAGTAGAAGGAAGAAATACTTTACACTGAGGGTGTTGAAACACTGGCCCAAGTTGCCCAGAGAGGTGGTAGAAGCCCCATCCCTGGAAATATTCCAGGTCAGGTTGGGCGGGGCTCTGAGCAACCTGATGTAGTTACAGATGTCCTTGCTCACTGCAGGGGGTTTGGGCTAGATGCGCTTTAGAGGTCCTTCCCAATGCAACCCAACCCAATCTATGATTCTATTACTACTTGTCTGCAAAATTTTCAAACAAATTCTTTACTGTGTTCTTCTCTGCTGCTCTTTGTAATGGAGAAGAGAAGGGAGAAGAAAAAGTAAAAAACTGTGTCCTGATTTCACTGGGACAGAATCAATATTTTAGTTAGGAAAGCTGCATTTTTCAGAAGCCTGCAGCACCTATTTGGTGAGAGCACAGTTGAAGAAGATAGTTTTTTGTTTGTGGCTAGCCTTGGTATGCAGGTGTCCATAGTGATGAAGGAAAAACTTCTTTTCTTTGAGGGTGGCAAAGCTCTCGAATATGTTGCCCAAAGAGATTGTGGAGCCTCCTTCTCTGGAGAGATTCAAAATGGACATGATCCTGTGCAACCTGCTCTAGGTAAAGCTGCTTTAGCAGGGAGGTTGGACTACATGACATCCCTTCCAACCCCTACCATGCTGTGGTTCGTTACAGCAGTCATTAGAGCGTTACTGATAAATAACAGGCAGTGACCTTCACCTCTGTGGGGAGGTGTAGCAGCGCTGGATGCTCTGAGGTACAGATCCCTCAGCACTGGTTTTCTCGGTGTTCCTGGTATGCCAAGGATCTTTTGAGCCCACAGGAGTTATTTTTAGTTCTCATACTCTTGCATTTCATTAGCTTTTTATCTTTCCTGAACCCTTCTGTGAGCTTCCTGCTTTGAAATGCCAACACAAACGCAATTGCTGCACACTAGGGATTTGCTCTATACTCCCCATAACCCCCCCGCAGCAGGCAGTTATGGAGAAGCTTAGTGGTGGATGGTGCTCCAGATGCTGCAGGTCTGGAAGGTAAAGGGATTGCAGATAGAGGGAAAGCACAAGTAGAGGAGTAGGAGGAGGAGGACAGAAGGCAGAGCAGATATGTGACGAGAGAAACTAAAAATAGATCTGTTGTAGAGTAATTTCATTTTTTAGGCTTTTTTTTTTTTAGCGAGTAGTTTTCCATGTATTTCTATGTTGGACAATTTAACTGAAAATTTTATATAAAGCAAGTAATTCATAAAGAAACTTGACTTTTGTGTGTTAGCATGACTTGTAGCTCCCCGTAAAGCACCACTAAATATGAATATACTTTTATTCCTACCTTGCCATGGGCAGGTCTGATAATTACTAACCTCTGCTTACACAACAAAACTGCATTTCATCTACAGCCAAACACTCAGTTCTTCCTAATGCAAAATAAACCATTTTTCCACACCAGAATCTGATCTCTACACAAAAGCATGACTGGTTAAGTCTTATCCAACTGCTTATTTAAGGTACAGCTCTCAATAGATGTTAGTGTTAGTAGTAACAGAGTAATGTAATTTTCTATCAGTATGAGTTATGTAATTCTAAATACATTTTAACCCTGCTTTCAAGTAGTAATTTTGGTAGGGCAACTGTTTTCCTAACTAATGAGCCAAACAAATTACTACTCATCTAGAGGAAGAGGTTGTAAAAGATAAGTTCTCTGAAATACCACAAAAGCATTTTAAATTGCTAGTAATAAATAACAGAGGAATGTACTATTGCTCAACTTTCTGCACTTTGAGAGGAATCACAGAGCAACAGCTACACTGAAGCTATCAGTAGGTGTTTTATCTTTGAGGTTGAAAAAGGAGAGGAAAGCAAATCATGTAGTTAGGGAATTTGGAAACCGAACATTTCCAGTGCCCTCAAAATCTTTCAGCTGAGAAATGGGATATCAGTTGAGATGCAGGCTTCAGGATGCTCTAAGTGCTGAATTTTTTGGCCTCGGATAAGTGGATGTGCCATAAACTACCACACACACATTTATTAGTTCACTTGCATATCCTGGAGCGAAAGTTTTTGCTAACATGTTATGTCTTGAGCTCATGCACCTTGTGAGGCTCTGCACCACAGAGCCCACAGGTTGGGTAACAATTAGAATCATAGAATTTTTATGGTTGGAAAGGACCTTCAAGATCATAAAGTCAAACTGACAGCCCTATACTTCTTTTATCTCTAACCCATCCCCCAAAGTGCCACATCTACCTGTTTTTTTGAAAACATTCAGGGTTGGTGACTCCACCACTTCCCTGGGCAGCCTATTGCAATACCTCACCACTCTTCCAGAGAATAATTTTTTTCTAATACCTAATCTAAACCTGCCCTGGCACAAGTTGAACCTGTTCCCTGTAGTCCTATTTCTAGAAGAAGACTTGAGCCTTCACCGAAATCACAAGATGTCACAGAGATGTCCTTCTGCTGCTGGAGCAGACTGACCTCCCAGGAGTCCTTACCTGGACAATGTGGCCACGGACTTGCATCAGATCGGGAAGGGACATGTTTCTTGATTCTGGAAAGCTGCCAAGGACTGTACAAGGAACATGGACAGGAGTGCTATAGAACCTCCACTCACAGAATCACAGAAGAGGTGGGGGTGGAAGGGACATCTGGAGGTCATCTAGATAAAGCAGGTTCACCTACAGCAGGTTGCACAAGATTGTATCTGGAGAGGTTTTGAACTTCTCCAGAGAAGGAGACTCTACAACCTCTCTGGGCGCTCCTATATTGCTTTGTTCTTCTCATGGGGGAATGCAGGAAGCCAGGCTCATATTTGGCTCCACTTGGCTTCTATGGAGCAACCCTTGCCCCATCAGATTTGTCTGCATGGGCGAAGCCCATATTCTTGCATGGTATTTCACATCTTCATGAGCTCTGGTGTAGATGGCAGCTTGCAGAGCTGGTGGCCTGAGATGGCTGCTTTGAGACTTGGCCACACTTCTGGCTGTGGTCTGGGAGGCCAGATCTGGAGCTGCTTGCCAGCCAGCCAGCCCTAGCCTGTGGTGTTGCTGGAGGTTATCACTTTCCAGCCACAGGTCTTTGCATTTTCCTTTGCTGAACTTCATGTTGTTCCTATTCATCCTCTCTCCTGCCTGTCTAGCTCTCTGAATAGCAGCTTGACCCACTGCTGTGCCAACCACTCCCTCAGCTTGGCAGTGTTTTGTGAACTTGTCAAGATCTCATTCCATTCTTCTGTTCTTTTGTTAACAAAGGTACTAAACAAAATTGGCCCAAGTATCAATGGGCTGCATGCTGGATTTTCTTTTGCTAGTCACAACCCTTTGAACAGTCAGGTTCCCATCCACCTTATATTCCAGCTATCCAGATGTTACCATGCCAGCATTGGTTATAAGAACACTGTAGGAGACAACTCCAAAAGCCTTGGTAAGTTAAAAATATGCACTATCCCATTGCATAATCACAGGCAATGGAATTCAAATCCTCATGAAAAGAGCATTTGAGCTTGGTGCAGTGCTGATACAGCCACAGAGTCTCCAGTTTGGCATTGGTTAGCCTGATATTTCTGGTTGGCGCAGAGCTTAGAGCATAGGCTCATGTTCTTCTGCAGTTATTCATGCAGATCTCTTCTTCCCAACACCAATCCAAACAGCCTGTCCAAAAACAAAGCAGACCAGATAGGCTGTCACTCAACACTGACAAGATGCAAAACTCTGAGCTACCCTCAGGGAAAGGGCTGAGTCATGTTCATCAACAGACTTTAAACATGACTAACAGCTTTTAATATAACTTGCAGCCCCAGGAAGGCTTTCAGTGTTTTCTCTGAAGTACCAATATTGATCTTGCCCATTTTTAGCTCAGCTGAACTTTAAAACAGCTCAGGTGCAGCCCCATTAGGATGCAGAAAAAACAAACTCCAGGAAATGATGATAAAATGTTCTTTTCCTAATAGTTAATGGTTTGGTTCAAATACAGACCAGAAGCCACCAAAAAGTATACAACCATAAATGGGAATTTTTGGATTGGGTAGAAATATCATAGAATACCAGGTTGGAAGGGACCTCAAGGATCATCTGGTCCAACATTTCTTGGTAAAACCACAGTCTGAATGAGATGGCCCAGCACTCTGCCTAGCTTAAAACTGTCCAATGTTGGACATCCTGGGGAGATTATTCCAATATCTGATTGTCCTTGTGAAAAAAATAATTTTTGTGTCCAATGGGAATCTCCTTAAGATTAACCTGCACTCAGTACCCCTCATCTTTTCCATGTGACCCACTGTGAAAAGGCATTTTCCATCCTCTTGGTAGCCACCTTTTAAATACTGGAACATTGTGATAAGGTCTTCTCTGAGCCTTCTTTTCTCAAGGCTGAACAAACCCAATTCTTTCAGCCTTTCCCCATATGGCAGCCTCCCAGTCCTTGAATCATTTTTGGGGCCTTTCTCTGGACACTCTCCAGCCTGTCCACGTCTTTTTTGCATAGCAGGGACCACAACTGAACACAGTATTCCAGATGTGGCCTGACCAGTGCTGAGGAGAGTGGAAAAATGACTTCTTTATCTCTGCTGGTGATGCCCTTGTTGGTGCAACCCAACATCCTGTTGGCTTTCTTTGCCACAGCAGCACACTGTTCACTCATATTGAGCTTGTTGTCCACCAGGACCCCCAGGTCCCTTTCCACAGAGCTGTTCTCCAGCCAGGTAGATCCCAGCCTGTGCTGTGCAGTCCTGGATTATGTTTTCCAAGGTGCAAAACCTTACACTTGTCCTTGCTGAACTTGATAATGTTCTTGTTAGCCCACTCTTCCAGCCTACTCAGGTCTTAAGGTCCCTTCCAACTCTGACAGTTCTATGATTCAAAGTGGTTCCCCAAAACCATAAGCCAGCCTGGAAAAATAGGATCAAAAAGTAGGCATGGTACAACCAGTGCGCCCTCTTCTGTTCTGCAAGGGAAGCAGGGAGTGAGGAGTGAGAAGTTGAGCTCTATAGAGAGGCCAAAAGATTTGCTATCCCTGTCACGGTCACTAAACAGCTTCAGTGTTCCCTGAGCCTTTTTTCACCCAAATCTAGAGCAAGACCCACAAAGCAACCTTGAAGTTCCTTATGTAGTGAAGGGCATGTAGTGGAGAGAAGGAAGGACGAGTGTGGTCAGGAAAGAAGTTATTGCCTTTCTAAAGAAGAATGATTAGTGCTGTGTCAGACTTTGAGAGAGGTTTAAAATGTGGCTCCCCAAGGAAGAATGAAAAAGAATCTGCAAAGTCTGAAGCAATGAAAATAAATAAGGAAAGCCTTAAACTTTTGTTTCCNTTGGTAGCCACCTTTTAAATACTGGAACATTGTGATAAGGTCTTCTCTGAGCCTTCTTTTCTCAAGGCTGAACAAACCCAATTCTTTCAGCCTTTCCCCATATGGCAGCCTCCCAGTCCTTGAATCATTTTTGGGGCCTTTCTCTGGACACTCTCCAGCCTGTCCACGTCTTTTTTGCATAGCAGGGACCACAGCTGAACACAGTATTCCAGATGTGGCCTGACCAGTGCTGAGGAGAGTGGAAAAATGACTTCTTTATCTCTGCTGGTGATGCCCTTGTTGGTGCAACCCAACATCCTGTTGGCTTTCTTTGCCACAGCAGCACACTGTTCACTCATATTGAGCTTGTTGTCCACCAGGACCCCCAGGTCCCTTTCCACAGAGCTGTTCTCCAGCCAGGTAGATCCCAGCCTGTGCTGTGCAGTCCTGGATTATGTTTTCCAAGGTGCAAAACCTTACACTTGTCCTTGCTGAACTTGATAATGTTCTTGTTAGCCCACTCTTCCAGCCTACTCAGGTCTTAAGGTCCCTTCCAACTCTGACAGTTCTATGATTCAAAGTGGTTCCCCAAAACCATAAGCCAGCCTGGAAAAATAGGATCAAAAAGTAGGCATGGTACAACCAGTGCGCCCTCTTCTGTTCTGCAAGGGAAGCAGGGAGTGAGGAGTGAGAAGTTGAGCTCTATAGAGAGGCCAAAAGATTTGCTATCCCTGTCACGGTCACTAAACAGCTTCAGTGTTCCCTGAGCCTTTTTTCACCCAAATCTAGAGCAAGACCCACAAAGCAACCTTGAAGTTCCTTATGTAGTGAAGGGCATGTAGTGGAGAGAAGGAAGGACGAGTGTGGTCAGGAAAGAAGTTATTGCCTTTCTAAAGAAGAATGATTAGTGCTGTGTCAGACTTTGAGAGAGGTTTAAAATGTGGCTCCCCAAGGAAGAATGAAAAAGAATCTGCAAAGTCTGAAGCAATGAAAATAAATAAGGAAAGCCTTAAACTTTTGTTTCCCCACACCACGACAGGACTGGTTTAATAGCAACCTGTAAATTTTGAAGAGATGTGGTATGCAGCTGTTAGCTCCCTTGCGTAGCTAATTTGTCAGCACTGATGGAAGGATATTTTGGTTCCAGATCTTGTTTTTGTGTGGTATCAGTATCTGAAGAAGGTTAGTACAAAATGATGTAAAATACATGTGCAGTGGAAATGAAGGTAACAGTCAACTTATTTGTTTCGGTTTTCCTTACTGCAGATACACACACACAAATGAGTAGGAAAAGTCTAAGACAAAACTGTGTTGTTTTGGTGATCTTTTTGACAGACACTTTAAAAAACAAATAATCACAGTGTCACAAGTATCACCAAAAAAGGGATTCCAAGAGGATACCAAAGCTGCTGATGAGTGGGCAAGTAGAGGTGCCTGTAGCAATCTTACTGCCATACTATTGATGGACTGTTTGGGTTCTTCATCCTAGGATGGAGTCACAAGACTGAAGCAAGCATCTTGGCACCTTCTCCCACCCCACAACTGGGATGTGGACATTGAGATGCTACAGTGTGCCCAAGGAAGGGGAACAAAGCTGGTGAAGGGTCTAGAGCACAAGTCTTATGAGGAGTACTTGTTTAGCCTGAAGAAAAGGAGGCTCAGAGTAGACCTCCTCCCTCTCTACAGTTACCTGAGAGGAGGTTGCAGTGAGGTGGGAGTCTGTCTCTTCTCCCATGTGACACGCAAGAGGACCAAGAGGAAATTACCTCAGTTTGTATCATTGGAGGTTTAGCTTGAACATTAGAAAAAAATTTATTTCCCAAAAGTGTTGTCACATATTGGAACAGGCTGTCCAGGGAAGTGGTGGAGTTGCCATCCCTGGAGGCATTTAAAAGATGTGTAGATGTGGTACTGAGGGACATAGTTAAGTGGTGGGCTTGGCAGTGCTGGGTTAACAGCTGGACTTGATGATCTTGCAGGTCTCTTCCAAAAAAAGTGATTCTATGATTCTGCAAAGATTACCATTTTCCCTTTGTAATGTTTCTCCCATAAGAGAGGACTGATTTACATTTGCAAGCTTTCATGCAGAATCAGTTTAGCGTTAATCTTAGCTTTTTATCACCTGTGTGTATCCCTTCTTTCCTCTTGGCATCCTCCCTGCTTTGCTCTAGTTTCCAACTCTGGGTGCTCATGCAGTTAGTGGTGCAGGACCCTGGAGATGCCAGTACCCAACAGCATGCAGGGAGCTAACCAGATTAATCAGACATGCTGCTATTTCTATGGACATAGAAGAAATACCCCTGTGGTTTAGGATAGATTTTAATATGGAACATTATGAATAAGCCAAGGAGATGACTATAGGCGATAGACAGAGCTATGATATTACACAACTTAAAATGTCAAGTATGGTTACAACAGGCAAAGTACACACCAGGGCTGTGTAAGGAAAAGTGTTTTGTTCAGCAGCTGAGGTTGCTGGTAATGCATGAGTACTGTTGATGTATATTTAATCAGAGCAGTTAAGTGCTGGAGGCTATATTTCAGATCTGAAAGCTTAAGCTGATTAGCTATTCTGTACTATTTGAGAAAGAAAGCTACAAGATTAACACTATTATTTTGTAAGCAAAAGTGGAGGATCGGTGTGCTATAGAAAAGCAAGTTTCATTGGCAGTTGTCTTCGCTTTGCACATTCAGGTAAGGAGTGGTGGAAGCTGAGGAGGTACTTCTAAATAACATGGCAGATGTTTTTTCTGGAGGAGGCAAATTTGCCCTAGTCCAGGTGATTTCCCACAGCTTGTAAGGACAGAGATGACTCCAAGGCTGTACCTCCTGCTGTGTCTTTGATCTGCCTTCTGCACCTCGGGGCGAGAGCAGGATGCAGTGGAGAGTCCTGCAGCAAAGCTTGTCTTCATCAAGTCAGGACTGCAGCCTACACCAGCCTAGGTTCCTTTTAGTGGGACTAAATTCAAAGCAGTGCTGCCCTCAGGTTAAGACCTTATTGCTTAAGGTATATAAAGGAGTTCTTAATGCAGCACGATTTGGAGGCCAGGGTTCACTTTGCATGTTTAAAATCATGCATAATTCAGTTGCAAGTCAGAGCTGCGTACGCCTGAGGACTCCTTCCACTGCTTAAGGCGAGAGCTGACTCAGGCAAACTGCAGGGTTTGAGGAGATTTCTTGATGGGCTTGCTGCATTTTCCTGTAGACTCCCAGGGGATTGAGCCAGTCCTTCAGAGGGCCAACATCCATTTTTTTTAAGGGCTGCAGATCTGCTTTCTTGTTCTGTTTCTTTGCCAAATACAAAATGAGATGTCTAGGAGCAGAGTACCATGGTATACACTTCAACATCCACTTTAGGGCTTTTGACTGAACAGAGGTAGACAATGCAGAATCACAGAATGGTAGGGGTTGGAAGGGACCTCTGTGGATCATCTAGTTCAACTCCTCTGCTAAACCAGCTTCACCTAAAGCAGGTTGCACAGGATCACATGCAGGTGGGTTTTGAATCTCTCCAGAAAAGCAGACTCCACAACCTCTCTGGACAGCCTGTTTCAGTGTTCTGTCACCCTCAAAGGAAAGAAGTTTTCCATCGTGTTTATGTGGAACTTCCTATGGGAATAGAAAGGGCAACCCACCCATGCTTGAGCTTGCCATCAGTCCCTTATGGAACCCTGGAGTAGAGGACAGAGGAGTTCGTGCATACCTTGTCACTGTTCGCTACATCAGCAAGTTGTCTCTAAAGAGGTGAAGGATGAGGAAGTAAGATGAATGATTCTTCTGGGAGGAAAGAAAGGCGAGAAAAGAGCACTTGGAGTGAGACAGGGCACTGACAAGGTTGTTGCTGAATCCACCAATGGAGACACATCTCTGCTCATCCTCTGTGGCAAAATTTTGGTGAACATGGGCTAATGGGGTGTTTAAAGGGGATGTTGGCAAATCCTGCAGGAGCCAACGTATGCGAGAATTTACACACAGTAGACATTAAGAAGCCCCTAGATAAGGGCTCTGGTGTAGTAACACACTGCAAGCTTGTGGCACGTTAGTACCCACCATGGTTCAGGGCTTGTTTCTGCATTTATTGTGGTGTTGTATATGCTTAGAGGAGAGGCTGCTCCAAACAACACCATAAAATTAAAGACAAAAAATAGCAGTATTGAATTTTTAATAGCAGTTGTGCTGTGCTGCAGCTCTAATGAATGGTTTAGTTTTGTAGTGTGATTAATTTGCTGGCACAGAGGAGGTTTTGTTAATCTTGGAGGACATAGAACTGGAAAGGGAGAGGGGGTGGAAAGCAGGCATTTTAAGCCTAGAAATTTAATTGCAAGATAGTGCCTGAAATATAAATCAATATCTCTGCTTTGAGATAAATCTTATCTCTGCTTTGAGAGATAAGTATTACCAATGACGTTGGTTTCTGGCAGACAGGATCATCGTGCTATTACGAATAAGGTAGTGCTGTGGGCTTTGCTTTGTAATTTATATGGACATGAATTCTTCTGACATAAATTCTCTTGTCTGTTTCTCATCCTGCAACATGACAGCAGAACTCTGAAATCTTGCTATGGGCACATGACTTCCTGGAAGAAGCATCCAGGCTCTCCCTCAAATACACAGTTGTGAGAATCAGTTTTATGTTGGTTTTTCTCCAGTTGCCTTAAACCAAGGATTGAATTAATTCTCCTGCACTCTATCTGTTCTCCATAGTCTGGACTGAGCCCTCACAGGGGATGAGCAAGTTTGTCTTGCTAGAATAAGTCAAAGCAATACCAGTTTGTCGAGATGTGGCTGAATTGGCTCATAATAATTAAAATCGTAAATGGCAGCACTCATCCAATTTCTTTATTGCTCTTCACTGTTTGACTTTCCAAGCACCTGGGGTTTTTTTGGCTGGTCTTTTCTGCTCTCTCAGATATTCAGCAATTAGTAAGAGTGACACATAAAGCATCTTCACATCACAGAACAAGTCAAAGTTTACAAGTACCACTAAAGGTCTAAGAAAGAATTCCCACAGTGATAATGGATTAAATGTATCGAGGAGCCAGTTACCCACTGAAATTGACCTTTTCTCTTCTTGAAGGCTTTAAGTGACTTATTTTTTCAATCCTGAGTTCTGAATCAAATTTAAGGTGGACAGATATGAACTGATAGCTGTGTTTCCTGTGATAGTACCATCTGTACCTGTTGACTGCCTTGGTCTTTGGAGTTCTCTGCTCTTGTGTAAAGATCCCTCAGGCTTGTTTTCTCTTTTGAATGTTGCTTTCAGTGGAAAATTACAGCAATATCCTCAGGAGCTTGCACCTACCATATAAATCCCATATTGTATATATTCTACATACAGTCTGTCATAAACAGGAATTGGATGTTAAAGCAGAGAGAACTACAAGCCTACAGAGGTAGAACATATGAATTCCCACCCTTCTTTTCTTGTATTACCGGAGACCCCAGACTCTGTCTGTAATTCCTTTTCATCACAACTCCCAAACCACAGTACCACAAAAATAAGCTGCTCTGAATCAAAGAAGCCCTGATGAGCTTTGTAATAGCATACGAGGACTAGATGCAGGGGACAGAACTGCTTGCTATCTTACTAGATGGAGTTCCTTGTGGAAAGGGTAGATGGTTGACCTAGGAACTGGAGGCATTTTTGCATCGAACACTTTGGATTGTAACATATGTGAACAAAGTTTATTAGCTGACCTGACCATATGCAATCTTAACCTTGGTGGTAAAAGCCTCATCCCTGGAAACACTGAAGATCAGTTTGGACAGAGCTCTGAGCCACCTGAGCTAGTTGAAGATGTCCCTGCTCACTGCAGAGGGGTTGGACATTTAAAGGTCTCTTCCAGCCTAAACCATTCTATGATTAATCCTACCACCATTCTATGATTAATCCTACACTTAGGAAGCTTTTACACCCCTGATGTCACTTTCTGCCCTGCTTAATTAGACCCATAGCATGAGGTACAAGATACAGCCATCTGCAAAGTCTTGTGCCTAGTATGAGTCTTTGTATTTTTTCTCTGAGAAGTGAATAATGAAACTAAGGTAAGGATAATAATGCTTCACTCACAAACAAAAACTTGTGCAAAAAAGTCTTGAAGATATCTTGCACATAAACTATCTTAGTTGTAATCTTCCTATTGCAATCACAGACACTTTTCCACACTGCATCTCCAGCAGGCTATGTAAAACTATTGTAGGGGGCATAATTCATTGCAATATGCAGTAATCAGATAAGTGGTGTATTCACAGGAAGGAAGACATTATAGCATTCAGCCCTCTACTCAGATCAAAAATAGCTCAGATGTTAAAAAAAAAAAAAAAAAGAAAAAAGAAAAAAAGACCTGATTGCAGGCACTTACTGACGCTGGGTTCCAGAGCCTTTTTCAGTGATATGCAGATGATATAAAAGCTATTTGATACTTAACAAAAGAAAACTGCAAAGGCCCAAAGAGGCCAAATACACCCAAGTGGCCACCACACCAAGCTGGATCAATGACTCACGGGTAATTAGAGCTGGCATTAATTTCAATTGGCAAGAAACTAAACTAGGAATTGCAGTTCTTGAAAGAAAACCTTCCCAAGGTTTGCCAGCCTACCCATGACTCAGATACTTCCTTATTGTTCCCTTAAATGAATTTTTAGCTGATGTCCTTTTTAACTCTCTTAGAGACTCAGGAGGGGGAGAGTGCACTTAGTGTAGCATAGAAAAGTGGGCATTAGTGAAAGACAGAGGGCAGGTGAAACATGTACAGGGCAAATCCTGGTCAGATCTTACTGGGGACAGCAAGGGCAGCATGCCAAGATGATGCAGGAAAATGCTGACACTGTTGTTTCCTAAAGTGCCTGCCCAGCAGCACTGTGTAAAGACTCTTGAAGCTCACAGCCCAAGCCTTTACCCAGCCACAGAAGTAATCCTTGCCTTCCTTCTCTCTTTTGACATAGCCTTTGTTGATTTCAAACCTGAGGTTTAGCATAGGAGCACCTCCTGATCCCATTCTAATCACTAGCTCCGATGAAGACGAGACCTTTAAAACCAGTGTTACCATTAAACCACAGAACCATTTAGGTTGGAAAAGACCCTTAAAATCAAGTCCAACCATTAATTCAGCACGGCCAAGCCCAGCATTAGACCTCAGCACCACATCTACATGATTTTGTAAACTGGTTTAAATTTGAATAACAGGAGCATTTGAGATTAGACTTTGGACTAGAGGCAAAGGGGCACTAGATTTGCTGCTGGAGCCTGTGAAGGCTTTCTCCCTAAAGTTTGGTTTGACCATGTCCAAAAATAATGCTATAATCCATGCAAGAAGGATTGGAGAAGAGTGGTGAATGATTGGACTCAGAACCTCAGTGGTTGTCTTTCTAGTTTTAGTGTGGGAATGGCACATTAAGGTTTAAACGTGTGGCTCTGACTAGAAGGGGTAGATGTATGTGACACAGCACTGGCCAGGTTTAAAGCTCACTCCAGTAAGCACCTACAAGTTTGTAGGATGGAGGTGGTCCAAAAGGGATAGAGCTATATTAGACTTCCTCGCTTCATCTTTAACCCTCAGCTGCACTTGGAATTTTGCTCTAAAAGCAGAACTGCTTGCTAGCACTAGGTCTAAAAATAGAGGTTAACTTTGTTTTGGCCTGACTCATAAACTTCATCTGGCAGCTTTTTTGGGCTCCAATGAAATCCTAAATCATCAGCTCCTGATTGCTTTATTAGCATTTTGTTGCATACCACTGTAGGCCATGAAGACCAGGCTCCCACAAAAGGGAAACTAGACAAGGCAGAGGTCAGATTCTCACAAGAAAGAAGATAACGAGAGAAGTGGGAGTCAGCCAGCAGAGCCCTTAGCAGCTGCACAGAGGCCTTGACAGCCTGCACAGTTTTAGTGTGCTAGTCTTCCCACAGTTTCCCACAGCTGTTTATGCAGCAGTTTCACATAATACTGTTCTTATCACATTTACCTGCCTTTGTAGTGTGCTGGTTTTATCACATTTATTGTAGTTGTTTATATCTGTGAGGTGTTACTTGCTAATTGGTCAGTGTCCTTTGTGTATGAAGGTGTTGTTAATTGGTCAGTGCTCTTCCTGTATGAAGGTAATTGGTCAATGTCCTTTCTGTATGAGTATAAATTCCAGCTGCCAGAGCAATAAGGTGATTCTGACTGCATCAATAGTTGGGGGCCGTTCCCTTCATGCGCCACAGCATTTCCCTGAATTTGGACATCCAGCAGTATTTTCGTAGGACAGACTGCATAAGTGAATGTTTTCACTTTGCTTAAGTCTTTAGAAATTAGTTTCTTGAAAAGACAGGACCAGGTGTGGCAAGACTGTTACACTACTTGAATCTGTTGTCAAAACACTTCCATTTTGGTTGTACTGTTGTTGCTGTAGCATTCTTTATCCCCTGTCTCATTAATGACTCATCCATGTTCTAGGCATAAAAGAAAATAGTTTTATTATTGAATGTATAATTCCAGCTTCTTTTTTGTTCAAGGAGTAGCTAAAAGCAATAAATGTGAGTAGTGGTGCAAGGAGGCGCTAGATTCCCAGCAGAGCAAAATAGTCTCTGAAAAGCTTTTTGGAAATACAATGTTTAGTCAAGAGTTTTGCATGTCTGGTGACTGCCAAAACCAAGGACCTAGGTGTGGCCATACCAAGTCCATACTAAGGATTCAACCTGTAGTCTGCTGATGTATAGGCAAAGAGTATATAGAAGAGGAATCATGCAGAAAAACTACCATTTCCTGCTGTGTTCTGTGGGTTCTTACACTGGTGTCCTCCATCTGACCTGAACATGCTTTGGGGAACCTCTAAAACTAGCAGTTGGGTTTTTCCTACCTGAGCTGTAATAGCTATTTACTGTGCAGCCTTTCTAAATGCAGGAGTTGTATATTTGGAACTACTGTACTTTGGGGGAAACTGACTATAGAAAAAACAGTGCAGAGCCTGTGCTGCCCTCAGTTCACTCAGAGAGTAAAATTGAGGCTATGCAGCTTCCCTCACTGCCCTGTGTTCCTCACTGAGCAATGCAGTTAGAATTGATAAAGATAATTATATTTAAATGGGATGGATTTATTTTTTTTTTATTTCCACTTGTTACAAGTCATTAAATAAAACTGAGCAGGCAGAAAACCAGTTTGAAATTTCTCAGAGTTCCTCATCTGGAAGTTTCAGTGAGGTGGCTTGGAAGAATGATAACATCTTGGCAATAACTTCACAGTGGCCAAGGCAGGGTGGAGAGTTTCTTAACATGACAACAAGGAAGCCACTGGACTTTCTGGTGAAGGGCCACTGCTCACTTGTCTGTCAAATACTAAGATTAATATTAAAATGGGAATTCCCCTCACCAGATTGAGGTGTGAAACGGGACCCAACATCTTGGTGAGTTTCTAGCTGTGCCTGTTTTCCTGTAACCAGCAATGTCCCATTGGTGTTAGCAGGACTGTGTTGGGATGTCTTTAGGACTGTCTTTGGAGTTGCATCCCTGATGTGACATTGATATGTGAGCTAGTTCAGTGAGAGAACTAGATTCACACAAGAGCTTTTTGCCTTTTGTGATGAGCTCCTTCACACCCATGCTCATCACTGGCAACTCCATTGATCTGTCCTAGTGAATGAGATCAGCAATAAATTTTGGTTTGTTGGCAGATTAAGCACACAGGCCAATGTTCCAACCTGCTCTTCCTTCTTCCTTTTCCTCCCATCACAGGGAGCATCCTCATAGAGAAGTGTTGAAACACATCAGGAAGCCCAACTTACAGAAGAGTTTGCCACATAATTTTCCCTTGTCATCAGTGGAGAAACTTTTGCGAGCATGGAATGGACTGATTTTAATTCCATACTAATGAAAGACAAAATCACAAGCAACAGTCTCACAGATGCAGTGATATATACAGCCAAAAAGCAAAATAACGGTTCTTTCCTATGGCATTAAATGGCTGCAAAAGGCTACATAGATAAGGACCCACCTACACTTGTCTAACAGGTAGCAGGAATGTTTTACTCTTGAAGCTTAGTTGTTGAAACCTTTGATGTTCAAATATTACAAACTTTGAGAGGAACCTCACCATCTTATCCAATCAATCCCTTAACCTGGGTTTAACAGAACATAGAAAGGATAAGGAAAGAACACCAATAAGAAGGCATCTTTGGATCAGAGGGCTGGAACACCTCTCCTATGAGGAAAAGCTCAGAGTTGGGGTTATTCAGCCTGGAGAAGAGACTAAACATCTTCATCATTGAATAAGACAGAAATAACTCTCTTTTAAAGAGAGTGCCCTTTATGATAATACAGAAAGGCACACATGAAGCAACTGATGTTTAAAACAATATTGAAAGCCAGTAGAGCAATACCTCATAGTGGACAGAGATATCTTAATTACTGTGCACCTCTGGCCCTCTTGAACCAGTTGCATGCTTCCCCTTTCAAAACCTGAAACTTTTCCAGGGATTTTACACTGTTCTCAGACTTTCATCCTTGGTTGCCAATACATGCCATGTTTCCCTTGAGGAGTTTGGGAAGGTTCTTGCCATTCTGCTACTTTTGGAACCATTGCAGTGGACTCTGAAGATCATGATCTTTCAGCAGAACATGGGTTATCTAAAAGCAAAATACTGCAGCAGAAAGTAATCTTAAGACAATAAATAGGCTATACATGACAGGTTCTCTGGGTCCCATCTGTTTACTCTTCTTGATTCATGTGGAAAGCTCTTTTGAGCAGTTACTGTCTCATTTGATATTTCAAATAATATATCCTTTGACATGTAAAGCACTTAAGGGTATCTCAGACCTACCTGCGGTGTCTGCTCTTCATGCTGGATCCTACAGGGAAGTAGCGCAAGAGCTTTCCATTCCTCTGTGCAAGAAATCGAGCAGGGCAGGAAGGAGACTGGCGTGGCTGAGCAAGGACCTGCTTCTCAAACTGTGGCGCAAGAAGGAAATGCACAGGCAGTGGAAGCAGGGTCAAGTGGCCTGGGGAAAGTACAGGGAAATGGTTAGGAAGTGTAGGGATGGAATCAGACAGCCAAGGCACAGATGGAGCTGAACTTGGCAAGGGATGCAAAAAAAACCAATAAAAAAAGGTTGTACAAATATATTAACCAGAAAAGGAAAGTCAGGGTGAGTGTTCCCACTCTGACAAATAAGGAAGGAAAATTAGTCACAATGGATATGGAGAAGGCTGAGCTACTCAACGAGTTCTTCGTTTCAGTCTTTACCGTCAGCCAAGCCTCCTGCATCAACCGTGATTTGGTAGCCCTAGGCGAGTGTTTGACGAGTGAAGAGCCTCCCACTGTGAGTGAAGAGCAGGTTCGGGATC